>JAHWFO010107670.1:380256-439477 GCA_023313115.1 Rhysida immarginata | reverse complement strand
GAGAGTCTGAAGGTTGGCTAAGGTACAAGGCAGATTAACATTAATGCTCCTGATATTCAAATAGAAAATAGAAAGATAATCAGTGGAAAGATATTCAAATAGAAAGATTTCCACTTAATTTGGAAATTTGAGCATTAATTAAATCGACTGGAGCAGGGGAAACGAATTCGGTCATAGTAATAAATATTAATCGAAACTAAAATCAAAAAACAATTGGAAAAACAAAAAGGACAATATATAAAAATAAATAGCAAACAAATAATGATAATATAAAAAAGGATTTATTGGTCCCAAAAAATAAAAAGTTGATAAATTAGTATAACTAATTTTATTTCACTATAACTGTACAAGAGTCGACTTTCGCCTTTCTTATGGCATCATCAGTTGTAATTGTAAAAGATTAATAATAGAAAAATAAAGAAGAAAAAAGTTAAAAGCTAGATTTGTGTTAAAATAAAAAATGAAAAGAAACAAAAAATAAAAAACAAGAGAAGTATAAAAGCAGCGAAGGAAGGATTAAAAATCGCACCAAACGGAATACACAAAAGAGGAAAAAAGAGAAAGCGATAAGAGAATATAAACCTATAGTTGAAACGTCATCAGAAATGCATATCGGCAAACAACATTATGAATAATTAAGCGGCTGTAAAATTGTCATTAGTATCAATATACAGGGTGAATACAAATATCTGAACCCCCCTTTTATTTTTTGAACCGAAGCAGATATGTCAATTTTGATGAATCCAATGAATAGAAAGTTGTGGGTGGCCTATCCCATGGTGCACTTTTCATCATCCCAAATATGCAAATTAGGACACATTCAAAATGTATCTCAAAAACCGTAAGGGATAGAGAAAAAAACCCAATTGCAAACTTGTTCAGCATAAAAAAACAAACAATACAGGCACAAAATCATCCAAATCGGACCAACCAATCACCCACAATCATGGGTGAACTGTTTGTAGCTTACTGCACAAGGAAAACTGAATGTTGATATTTCCACCATGTAAAGCATGCAAATCAAAAAATTAACATAAATTACCATACTCACATTCACTTTCATGCGGAAAAGCAAATAAGAGGCATGTTTCAGCACCCACAAGACAGAACAATTCCAGGATGGCAAGCTACACTGTTCCGGAAATGGTCAACATGATCTTCTGCTCGTGAGTGATTGGTTGGTCCGATTTGGATTATTTTTGTTTTGTTTTGTTTGTTTTTTTATGCTGAACAAGTTTGCAATTGTGTTTTTTTCTCTATCCCTTACGGTTTTTGAGATAAATTTTGAATGTGTCCTAATTTGCATATTTGGGATGATGAAAAGTGCACCATGGGATAGGCCACCCACAACTTCCTATTCATTGGATTCATCAAAATTGACATATCTGCTTCGGTTCAAAAAATAAAAGGGGGGTTCAGACTTTTGTATTCACCCTGTATAGAACAATCAATATGCAGAGAAAAAAGAAAAAAACAAAAACTTATACACAACATATTTATATATAGATACGTGCATACTCAAGCATGTACACGTATATACATAAATATATTCACACATATACAATTACATACATTCAAATACTCATTTACTTAAGAGTATGCACATAAAACTCAAATAATTTAAATCTAATAAGAAAATTAAGATTAGAATTAAAATAATATTAAGTTAACAAAAGGCAAATAATGTCTATCTGTTGCTTTTTTACATAATATGAAGATCAACCTGACCGAACAAAAACAGAACAAACAGATACGTTTACTAAAGTTAAACAATAAACTTAACTAAATTGTCTAATAATCTTATGTGTATAATGCAGATGATTAACTTAACATTGAGTATAGTTGTCGGACATTAAGTATTGCTAGCTAACTTCAGATATAATTAAAAATCAGAATCCGCACAATCAATTTACGATTGCCATTTATATTAAGTGTTAAGTATAAGTAACATTAAGATATGGAGTTGAAGTCGCTGATCGGTAGAGACTTCACAAAACAATAAAGGAAGAACAGAGTTTCCGACTACTTTCGATTTATTTCCGGCTTTATCAAGCATATTCCAGCATAAGGAGAAGAAGTAGGTACTAGTGTCCGGTCCAAACAGAAAAATTTGAAGAAACCCCCTTTTCGTTTTGGTTATTTGTGAGTGCAACTGAAATTCACCTTATTCAATCACGTGTAGTTAGAAAATTTTTAGTCAAAATGCTCATATTTCACCGAATATTAGATATTTTTCTATTCTGATTGTAGGGTGTTGACTTTACTGTAGTTTGTCAAGTTCCCTAAAAATGGCATTGCATTGGATTCAAAACCATGCATGTTATAAACAAAAAAACTTCAGAAAAAAAATTTTTTTTACAGAAATCTTTTTATCTCAATGAATATACGTGCTATTCTTATATAAATGAACACAGATAAGTAAAGAAAGCCCAAACGTATGAAGCTGGTCCCCTATTTGCCTTCGGGACAAAATCTTCGCACAAATGTATGAAGTATGATAGGCTCTTTAAACTCCTGAAGTTTCAAGATAATTCGTAAAAGTATTTTCTAGATAGTTGACAAAACGTCTAAAATCGAAAGCGTCCACTTTCAACTGAGCAGTCAGTGTATATTTGGATCGATATGGAAGTTTAATTTGGTGGTTTAACGAGTTTTTTTTTTGTCGGACTTCCAACTTTATAAATTTGATGGCCCTCTTGAGATGCCACTTTCAAGAATTTCAAAACCGGAGAACCAGAACCGGAAATAGGCAAACCGGACGTCAACGTAGGCATTGTGTGATTAATGACACCACGCATTACTTTCAAATAATGATAAACAAATACATGCAATTCTATAATTTACATTTTTTATTTACATTATATAAATTACTTGATAAAAAAATATGTAAACACTAACGATTTAAATTACAAGATTCAAATCTATCTATATATATAAAGAAGGATGTTTGTGGGTCTGTGGGTGGGTCTGTGTGTGGGTCTGTGGATCTGTGTGTACGTTTTTTATACAAATCTACAGTTTTATTCCGATCTTGATAAAATTTCGCATACATGACCTTTAAAGCATGAGGAAGGTCACTGTCTACCTCAGATTTCGGAAAAATAATAAATATCGATAAAAAATCGATATTCATGGTTATGGCAAGGCATATTAATGAGAAATATCTCATGACCAACAATGCAAGGCAAAGTTGGTACAACAATAGGTATCAACAATGGTATCAGCACGCAATTCACAAACACACTGCATGAACCAACAATATATATCTCATGACTAACAATGAAAGGAAAAGTTTGTGCAAGTGTAATTATCCCGGGCAACGCCGGGTACCTCTTCTAGTTAAAAATATAGAAAGTGTCACCTCGGTTTCGGCGGAGATTGGAGAATGTGAATGAGGTGACAATGAAGGTAAAAGGAGATTCTCCGCATTTAATGACGTCAAAACAACGACCCAATGAGAAGGAGACAGAAGAAATGGAGAAAGAGAAGAAGAAAAAGCCGACCCCTTGGAAAGGAGATAGGGTAGGTCGGAAGAAGAGAGATCGGGTCGGTCCCTCATTGGAGGAAAAGAAAAGAGAAGTTTTCGTCGGGAGGAATTTCAAGAGGAGAAAGGAGAAGGAAAAAGACTTGGACGTGAGTGGATGGAACCGCTCTTGGATGCGGAAAGAGAGGAAACCCGAAGTGAAGGTGGATGATGGTGATAGGCCGAGACGACGCACCAAACCCGGAACGGAGAGTGGAAACCAGGCAAGGAACAGCAGCTGGAAATTAAGGAGGATTCCAGATAGGATAGGAAAAGCTGGCCAAGCCGGTAAGACTAAAGATAAGTGCTCTTCAGTGGCGACGTACGGGACCGTACACGTAAAGACTGGAGTCAGAGACGGAGTTGGCCATCACACGCGTATGTTTTATCGCAGTGAGCAAGATAAACTTAAATTCACCTCAGAAGGGTTTGTTAGTAAAGACTCTCGACCACGAGTTTCGATTTTGCCCGGAATCCTTGCGGAGATAAATTCTTCCGACAAGAGCGACCGGAAATCTCACTCGCCAGTCAGTGAATCGTTTGTCCAAGAAACGGAGGAAGCTATTTTAGGAACTAAGCGATTGGAAAATATTCCACGAGCCAAATTGGATAATTTCGTCTTGACCGACATTGAAAACGGCGCCATTCGACAAGGGACCTCTAGCCCAGCTGTGAATGGATTTGAAGACGCCGACGGAGATGTCAAGACGAATGCAAACCAGTGGCAATTGCAAACTTCAGTCTCTTCCGAGAAGAAGGAGCCATTAAGCAATATATGCGTGCCTTTAGCGTCTCGTAGTATTGACAGGGCCCTAGTCGTGCTACCGCGCTCGGTAGGCCGCGTTGCTGCTTTTGGTAGTGAATTTTCAGACTCTTACGTTCCATTTTATATTGCGTGAATGTGTATGGATTCTGTGACTTTATTAGGATAATTTGCTAGTAAATTAATGCTATGTTTATTATTTTTCCTTCTACTAGCAACCTTCCACGATAGCCTTTGGGAAAAGGTGGCGTACCGCGTGATCCCCGCTGGCGCACCCGAAACAGGAAAGCTGGACGTTCAGCCTCAGCCTAGCCCAGCCGTGCTTTACGTCGAGGCCCAAGAAACGGAGCCAGCCTTGGATTAAGGCATAAGGAAGGAGTTTATTTCGGATTCAACGATTTGAAGCCTCACGGATCAGGATCTACATTAGCATCTTAATTCGGACGTATATGAAGTAGATTCTTCAGTCAAAGAAGAATTTTGTATAAATTGGACAAAATTAAATATAGATCCTTATAATCGGATTTATAATATCGAATAAGCCAGGGGCTAAATTCATCAAACTTGTAAAGTTATTTATTTAGTTATGCTCGACATCCGTTGGGTGTAACTCCTTTTTCAATGATTAAAATTGATTGTTTTTTCTATCAATTGTGTGTCTCACGCCTTCCCCTCCTGTACACTAAAGTTTTATCACTCTGCTAGCTTTTAGTTGTGACAGAAAGTCACATTTTATTAAATTTGAAGGTATATTTTGAATTTTCTCGATAAACAGTTCAGCAAAATTAACTGTTGTAGACGTTTAATCTTTCTATCTATCTATATATATAACTAGCAGAGGTACCCGGCGTTGCCCGGGATAATTGCACTTCTACGTAAACTGAACAATCTCAAAAAATTAAATTGTAACTCCCATTTGTTTAAATAATAACTCAATCAATATAACATAGAGCAAAGGGACTATCCATTCTACGAAAAACAGGAATTCTAGGTGATATACCTGGACTTTATCTAAACTCTTCGTAACTTGTCTCACCACTGCAGAGCTCACCAGATACTTTAGACTCAAGTTTTCCTTGCCCTTGACGCTACTCTCTTGCTCTATTCGAAACTACCATTATTCAGATGTTTCCATTGCCCGTATAGTCTTTTCTCTTTTAGCTGCAGAGTTTCTCTGACCAATACTCGTTCTTTCTGTTTCCTTTCCAGACACATAAATTATTTCCAATCGTCTGTATGTTTGATAGGTAGCTCAAGGGAGACACGTGTAACTCCTTTCCTCCTCAATAGATGCTCCGTTATTTATGTCCTGTCACTGCATCGTCATTTTATGCTCATTATTAATAATTCTTGGAAATGAACGTTCAATGAACGCATTATCATCATCTCAGTTTCCAAAATATTCACATTCACACAGAATATAGTCAAAATGTATTTTTATGAAATGTTTGGATGTCCTGTGCTACCCAATAAGCTAGGTGATAACCCCGGCGTGAACCTTTGTTTTTTTATTAAATTTTGAAATATCTTAAAAATAAACAGATGAAAACAAATTAAGGAGAACACGGAAACCACTAATCCACACAATGAACAAGTTATGTGGATTAGTGGTTTCCCAGTTCTCCTTAATTTATGTCCATCCGCAGTATCTGGCCCCTCAGTATTTTGTTTACAGATGAAAACGCTTAGTATTGATGCAGTAAAAATTCTTAATGAAAATTCGATAATTTTTTTTTTAAAGCTCACAATGGATGGACCGCTCCAAGGATGCCACTGCTAGTCTAAATAAATTTTTACTCACATAATCTTACTTTAGATGTACACTTGATGTTGCTGCAATTCCCTTTCTCCTCTCGATGTCTTGAAGCAAAAATTGGCCATTCCTCACTTTGTGTAGTCTAGCGGTCACCGATTCTTGTATTTACATGCTTACCATTTGCTCAATACAGCACGGAGCTAAAGGAGTGCTTCCTCTGTCGTCTTTCCACTCTTTCTCAATAGTCTGCTAACCCTCCATTATCTCCAGTTACTGATCATTTTTAAAGATTTATCAAGAAATTGTTAAGTACTAAGAACTCTCTTTTATAAGAAAAGCCTGAAAAACAGGAATTCTATGCATTTTTACAAATTGAAATTTATTTATATTGCACAAACTTTGCCTTTCATTGTTGGTCATGAGATATTTCTCATTAATATGCCCTGCCATAACCATGAATATCGATTTTTTTATCGATAATTATTATTTTTCAGAAATCTGAGGTAGACAGTAACCTTCCTCATGTTTTGAAGGGCAAGTATGTTTTCTCCATATTGCATTTGAAATCGTGACTCATCAGACCACATGACCCTTTTCCAGTCATCTACTGTCCAATCCTTGTGCTCCTTGGCGAACTGGAGATGTCTGCTCTTGTTCAAGGCTGACAGTAGAGGCTTTCGAAATGGTCGTCGGCTTCCATAGCTTAAACGGTGTAATGAGCGGCGAACAGTTCGTTCAGAGGCAGTCACAGTTTATCCTTGATTAAGATTTGCCGCTATTTGACGCACTGTCGCTCTTCTGTCGCCCTGGACAACTCTGGCCAATCTCCTTTCAGCTCGAGTATTGAGGAGCCTGTGACGACCACACGCTTGACGTTTTTTCTGTTGAGAGCCGGTTTTTTGCTTGGTAGTCCACTCTCTGTAAACATTAATAACTGCTGCTCTTGAACACTTCACAAGTTCAGCTGTTTTGCTGATACAGGTTCCGATACTGCGCGTGCCGACGATCAATCCGCGTTCAAACTCAGTTAAATCACGTTTTTTGCCCATATCATCGCAAAAAACACAGTGCAACTGATGGTTCACCTCATCTGCATTCCCTTTTTATAGCTATCTAACCCTCTAGCGGCAGCACTGTGACTCAATAGCTCATTTGCCTAAAACTGCCAGGTGGACATAATAATTTGGCCACTCAGTGTATATCTCATGACCAACAATGCAAGGAAAAGTTTGTGCAATATAGATAAGTTTCCATTTGTAACAATGCATAAAATTCCTGTTATTCAGGCTTTTCTTAGAATTGAGAGTTCTTAGTACTTAACAATTTCTTGAAAACCTTTAAAAATGATCAGTAACTGGAGATAATGGAGAGATAGCAGACTATTGAGAAAGAGCGGAAAGACGACAGAGGAAGCAGTCTTTTAGCTCCGTGCTGTATTGAGCAAATGGTAAGCATGTCAATAGAAGAATCGGCGACCGCTATAATACACAAAGTGATGAATGGCCGAGTTTTACTTCAAGACATCGAGAGAAGAGTAGGAATTGCAACAACATCAAGTGTACATCTAGAGTAAGATTACGTAACTAAGAAATTATTTAGACTAGCAGTGGCATACTTCGAGAAGTCCCATCCATTGAGAGCCTTTAAATATTTTTTTTGGAAATTTTCATTAAGAATTTTTACTGTATTAATTCTAAGCGTTTTCATGTGTTTATTTTTAAGCTATTGCAAAATGTAATAAAAAAAAACAGAGTCAGAGTCACGGCGGGGTTATCACCTAGATTATTTGCTAGCACAGCAGATCCAAACATTTCATAAAAATACATTTTGATTATATTCTGTGTGAATGTGAATATTTTGAAAAATGAGATGCTGATAATGCGATGATTGAACGTTCGTTTCCAACACCTATTAATAATGAGCATAAAATGATGATGCAGTGAGAGGACATAAATAAGGCAGCATCTACTGAGAAGGCAAAGGAGTCAGACGTGTCTCCCTTGAACTCCCTATCAAACATCCAGACGACTGGCAAAAATTTATGTACCTGGAAAGGAAAGAGAAAGAACGAGTATTGGTCAGAGAAACTCAGCAGCTAAAACAGAAAAATCTATATGGGTATTGGAAACATCTGAACAAAGAGTTTCGAATAGAGCAAGAGGGTATAAGAGCTTCTACATCAAGGTCAAGAAAAACTTCGGTCTGAGGCAAGTGATGTTCCCCGGTGGTGAAGATAGATATCATTTTAATCTGAGGGAAATCAACAAGAGGTAAATAAAGTCCCAGTATATCACCTAGAATTCCTGTTTTTCGGATTTTTCATATAATGGATAGCCCTTTCGCTCTGTGTTGTATTTATTGGGTTATTATTTAACCAATTTGGAGTAATAATTTAACTTCTTGAGATTGTTCTGCTTACCAATAAGTTATCCCGGGCACGCCGGGTCTTCTGCTAGTATATTCATAAAACTTCAGACATGTTATAATTCTTTTTTGTACATAATTCTGCTTTCACCATTGACAAATCCAAGCGATTTCGTTCATCATTCTATACATTGAGCATAGGAGAAAAAACGTATTCAACAAAGGCATTACTTATGGGAATTTATAGTATTTTCCAACCACTTTTGGCAGAAACTTTGCCTTCTTATAAACCTTAATCCACATTTTATCAACTGGCAAATCACGTTTTAAAATTTCTTTTCTTACACAGTTATAACATTGTATACTTCGTCAAACAAAATATCTCCATCTAATCTAATTAATAATTTTTCAGAGATGTTAACAATTTCATTGTAATTTAATTTTTTTTCCTGATGAACAGGTGTATATGATGTTTGTTGTTGATAGATCTGCACGTGCGCACACCACGTTTATTGGATTTTCTCCTTGACCAATTGCGTCAGACTTTGATTGTTACTGAAATCGAATTCTCAAAGTGACTTTTGAGTCCCGCAGTTACAGCTGCAAAACCGAAGATTGGCTGTTTGAAACTGGAGACCGGAGAAGTAAGACAAAAACCGGAGTCTCCGACCCAAAACCAGAGAGGTGGCAACCCTACTCATCAGGAAGCTTAGTCTTTACCTTAGGGGTGCCGATGAAGAAACGGATGTGACACTAAAAATGAAACACTCTGATAAGCCTCTGATGATGAGAGTCGTGATGGCCTCGAAAACATGTTTAGGCAGACATAAGATGTATATCAGTGTGTTATAATTATTTCCATGTAATCTTTGGAGTTCCTCGTGTAGGTGATGTAAAGTTATGCACCGCATTCAAGATCCAATGGTGAAAAGAAGGCAACAATGTTGGATTGAATTCTTGCAACAAGATTTGGATTCTTTCACTTCACAGCGAGGTAGCCAAGGAAAATGAATTTCTGTAAATATTTTTAATTGTAGATAGCACTAGTTTTTGAAAATTGAAATAATTGTGAAACAGTGATCATGTCAAAATAAGTAGTTGAGATTCAAGTCGTATAAAGTTGTTTTAGTAGTGGAACTGTTCATTCCAATATCAGGGACCATCTGCACTACAGAAAAATCTGTGCACAATGGGTCTTGCACCATTTGACATCAGAACAACTTGGAGTTCGAATGGCCATGTCCCTGCAACATTTGACTCGCTATGAACAGGAAGGACAGAGTTTTCTCGACAGAATCGTTATAGGGGATGAAACTTAGTGCTTTCATTTCTAGCCCGAAAGCAAACGTCAAAGTCGTCAATGGAAGCATTATGGGTTACCAGCCCCGAAAAAATCAAATACAATCGTAAACAGCACGGGGAAGGTGAGATCTTGACCATATTTTTTGATCGCAAAGTTCCGAATTTACTGGACTTTCTTGAAAAAGGCACCACAGTTAACGCAGCACGATATGGGGAAACATTGAAGGCACTGCGCGCGGCCATTAAAAGCAAGCGTCAAGGAGTGCTTCTTCTCCACGACAACGCGCGTCCACACACCTCGAAAGCAACGGTAGACCTTTTTTAATTCGATCTCAGAGGAGATCGAATAAGGCGACATTAAAAGAAAAAAGAAATAAAGAAATTTTTCGAGACGCCAAGCAACCGGATCCTGCCGTCGGCAGTGGACGAGTCATAAGAGCGAGCGACGAGCGAGCCCCCAGATTCGTCAGGGCAAGAGATATGCAAATCAAGTCAAGGAGAGTTTGCAATAAAGAGGAGGAACGAATAGGAGCGTTTAAGTCAGTTTCTCAATCTCATCGCGGTCAGATGACTTCATCCTCGCTCTCGTCAACTCGGAGAAATGCTGCTAAGAGTCCGTCCAGTCGCGGTAAGGAAAATGAGATTTCCTATGTTAAAAACTGTTATTCCTTAATCATTAATGGAGCGGTACCTAAGCCTAGAGACACGCCCACGATTTTTGGAAGTCGGACTCCGCGAATCGAGCTGTTGAATCAACGGACATTTCGTGATTCAGACCCACAAGCCGCACGTCTGGAGTACGATCGTGTATCAGCCCTATTCACGCAGAAGCCGTCTCGCCCTCGGTTCAACGATAAGGAAATACATCGAAGTTCGTCACGTGTAGGCCAGTTATTCAACAAGCAGCATTTGTCGCCAATTAAGGCCAGTAGAACTTTGAATTCTTGTTACGATAAGAATTCGAACTCTAAAGATATTCTAGATGAACTAATTTCATCTGTCTCGTCAGGTCATCTTCCTTCATCCACTGTATTGGAAGGCCTAGATTCTGTCAGCCGGACGCCTAACCTATGGTGAAGACGTTTTCGCCCCGGCATCGGATTTGCCATTCCAGCATTCGTCGGAGGAGCCGCCAGGTTCAGTGTCCTCTGTATTGGAGGGATCGTTTAAGCTAAAGGCGATGGAGGTCGAACGTGAACAAGTCGCTCGAGCTAAGACAACGACTGGCGTAGATTCCAGCAGAGCAGCTTCCACCGCAACTACAGGATTGACGGAACGGCATCTAGCCATATTCATTCGCTCTCGGAGGAGCACCAGGGACGACGGCGCTCGCCGTTCGCATCGTTCGCAGCTGGTAGCTACAACAGGGCCCTAGTCGGTCTACCGCGCTCGTTAGCCTGCATAGCGTCGTTCGATATTTCAAGCTTTCTCCCTATATTAAGACATTTACAGTTTTCTAATCACATTGCCTAAAAGAGAATGTTATAATTTTGCTAATGCTGATATTATTTTATTTGCTAATTTATAGTTCGTCTCCCCTAGAAGCCAAACCTTTCCAGGTCGCCGTGCTCCCTATGCAACGGTACTTACGATTACCCATACTCCTACAACACGCAAAACTTCCACCTAGTCCCAAGAATCCCCGATTCAAGCCATCTTCGCGACGTTACCGTTTGCTGCCCCTTCAGCCCAATTGGTTGATGCTTCGTTGTATGAAGATGATTGAACTTTTAAATTTGCGCTGTTATTTATATTCATATTTAAAATTAATTTAAATTTTGAGAGTTTAAATGATAAAGATTTCAATTCAAGATAAGAATTGTTATTTTGCAAGATTTATTGAAAATTAAAGGATTGATTTACAACTTTCGTCTCCCGTCCCTTTCCTCTCTGTTCACAAGTAGTTTTTTTAACTCAGCCAATTAAAAAATTTGTGACAAACGGTAGACCTCATCAAAAAGTTCAACTGTGAAGCAATGCAGCATCCACCTTACAGCCCTGACTTATCCCCATGTGACTTTCAGTCGGACGATGAAGTGAAGGAAGAGGTTTTGGAATGGTTCCACACGCAACCGAAAGGACTTCTTCCATAAAGGAATTACACGCCTTCTTACACAGTGGGATAAATGCCTTAACGCATTTGGAGAGGATTTTTAAATACCTTTTATACACTTTGGGTAAAATAAATAATTTTCGTTTCCATTTGTACGACCCTTATACACTAGGGGTTTCACAAACCAACAAAATTTATAGTAGTATAGATAAGTAGAAAACTATAAAAAGTACTAAATAAAGTATCAGTATTCCATACAAATATTTCGATAACATATGTTAACAGTAAAATAACAGAACTAATAATTAAAGGAAATTTAAGGGACCATCTTGCGACGCCCAAGAGCCCTCGCAAGAAGAAGCCCCGACAACATCGTAGCAAGAGGGACGGGATTCCTGTGTCCTCTTCGTCTGAAAGAGACAGCTGTGCCGACCATCACCGTCGCAGCCCCTCTTCCTCTTCGGGACGTGCTCGTTCCCCTAGACGGAAGACATCTGAGTCTCCGCCCTCGTCGGTAAGGCTCAAGTCTCCTTCAGATAGAGGTCAGCTTCCGTCAGCTTAATTTCGCAGTGAAGATCTTTTCCCTAAACATTCGTTCCCTTGGCTCGTCCTTCAAGCAATCGGTTTTGTCATCCTTTATTGCCCTGTACAGGCCAGGTGTCCTTCTTCTTCAGGAAGTGAAGCTTGCTGCTTCTCAACAGCTTGCTAACCTCCCTGGCCTTCGCAGTCAATATCCATCTGCACAGTTCTTCATCAACTCATCTTCACCACATGGGCAAGGGGTTGCCTCCATCATCTTCAACCCCTCCATCGTGGCGTCGAACTGTGTCTTTGATTGCGAGTGCAGGGTGATCTCTTTAGACCTCCTTCTATCTGGTCTAAAGCTCCGACTGTTTAACGTATACGCCCCGTGTTCGCCAGCAGAGAAACTGTCATTTTTCGAAGACCTGGACAGCTACCTGTGCTCTTCGTTGCCTGTGGTGGTTGCTGGTGACTTCAATTGTCATCCGGATGGGAATGACATCTTTTCGTCCGGTTATGTTCACCAGCTGTGTCAGCAGAACACTCTTTTTGATCTTTGGTCACATTCTTCTCGTCCCGGCCTGTGTGGGTCCACTTTTCATCAAGGGCCCACGATATCATCAAGGCTGGATCTTTTCCTCGTGGATGATGTTTTTGTTGGCGCGCCGGGTTCATTGGAGGTCAATCCATGCTCGTTTTCCGACTATAGTGCCATCAGGTGGTCTTGGAACCCTCTAATCCCAGCTTCCACTGCAGGCCCTGCTTCAAACAACTTAAATGTTTCTCTGCTTGACATCGATGAATATAAGGGAATGTTCGTTCGGTTTGTGGAAAGACATCTTCACAACCTGCCTCTGTCGCTAGCTTCGTGGCTTGCTTTTAAAATCAAGCTTCGTCGTTTCTTTAGCAAGATTGGGTTGGCTGCTGCTAGACGAAACTGACGCCATCTCCTCATGTTAAAAGAAATTTTGCGTCTCCTCCGCTGTTCCATCCCGAAGGGGGAGTATGCTGATGACATCCGTCAGGTGAAGAGCGAGATCAATGCTCTAGTGATCCGCAAAGCCGCCTGCGCAGCTCTCAGGACCAAATTGTCCTGGGCGTCTGACGTCAGGCATATGTCATCAGCTGTGTTCGCCGAGGAGAGGCGCCGTGCCAACAAGAAAAGATGTCATCATTTGGTGGTGGAAGATGGGACTGTGGAAACTGACTCTGACATCTTGTCCGCCTTCCACTCCCATTTTTCTTCATTTTTCAGCTACCCAGTCGTTCCATCCGACGCTACGAGGCACTGGATCGAGGCTCTAGGACCTTTCACTGCAGACGCTGACCTGTCTATTAACCTTTTCCGAAGACGAAGTTAAGAAGTTTCTGTCGGCGGATGGCCGTCACCAGTCCAGTCCTGGATTAGACGGCATTCCGAATTCCTTCTTTAATGCGACCTGGAAACTTCTTGGGCCTTTCCTGGTGCAAGTGTTTAACTCAATTCTCAAGGACCCTTCCTCCATTACGTCGGACTTCACTGTGGGGAGGATTATCTTGCTCCCCAAAGTGCCAGACCCTGAACTTGTTACCCAGTGGAGGCCTATTACTCTTCTCAACACAGACTATAAGGTCTTCAATGGTGTGCTTCAACAACGCCGTAAATGTTTTGCCGACGAGTTCTTCGATCAGGGGCAATCCTGCTCCATTCCATCTCGCAGGATGTCCGACAACCTGATTGCAATCAAGTGTGTTATGGAGGAAGCGTGTGTGCGCCGTCAGATTCTGGCCGTGTTAAGCTTTGACCAGGAGAAGGCCTTTGACAAGGTGAATCACGTCTTCCTTTTCCGAGTGTTTCACCATCATCGTCTTCGGAAATTTGTTAAGATTATCTCAGCAATCTTAAGATTATAAGATTATATATCTCGTATATATGCTTCAGCTATATCATGTGTGGCGATTAATGGCTCCACTTCGTCCTTCTTCGAACTCTCTAAGGGCGTCAGGCAGGGGTGTCCCATCCCCTCCCTCCTATACATCTTCCATTTGGAGCCATTACTGCAGTTTCTCAATCGCCATCCAGATGTCCGGGGTTATGATCTGCCAGCCGCTTCAGCCGTTTCCCCCGTACGCTGGCCTATGCTGACGATGTGGTGCTTTTTGCATCTGATGCTTATTCCCTGGACATCTATAAGGAATCTTTCGATCTCTTTAGTACTTCGACGGGAAGTTCCATCAATCTCGTCAAGTCTAAAGGCATCGCTATTGGGAAGTGGACGGTGGACTATCTGCGAACCTTCCCAATAACGTGGTGTGAGCATATTACAGTGCTGGGATATGTATTTTCTTTTCAATCGGACATGGACTCTTGTCACTGGCAGCAAGTAATTCCTAAGTGCATTTCCCGCCTTGGCAAGCAGTTTCGTTTCTCCACCTCGATGTGTGTCAAGGCGAGGTTCGTTCTGTCATACGTGCTGCCTGTTTTATCGTCCAAATGCCAGTTCGCCTTACCTTCCTGCCGGCTTTTGAGGAGGTTGCGCAGTGCAGTGGTGGATTGTGTTTGGGGTTATTCATCGGCTCGCCATCCCATCCGTGCGGAGCTACTGTTTATTCCCTTCGATGGTGGGGGCTTAGGTTTACCAGACCTTCGGCGGTATTTGATTGCCGCCAGAATGGCTGCTTTTTTATCCGTGCCTTTCTTCTCCCCCCCACCTTTGTGGGCCAACTTTCTGTTCCTGCACTTGCGCTTCTTTCTGAAGATGAACAGGTTGCCGTTTCCTTCCTCGCTGCCAGTGACCATCACTGCTCGTTCTCGAGACATTTTTTTGCCACATACAACGAGATCTTGCGACCTTTGTCTCGGCGCTCCAGAAGCTCGACCCGCAGGACTGGGGAAGCCTTCGCCTATCCTGGTTCTTCCAGCAGACCGTCCAGGGTATGTCTTCTGACATCGTGAGATGGCACCCTGAGTATCCATGGTCAGCCATCTTGAAGGCAATCAAATCTCTTGCCTTTGAAAATCGCCTGCTGCGCCATGGATTTTATACTCTCCAACGTCTGCGTCACTGGGGAGTAGTCAGATCTGCTGGTTGCCAGTTTTGCGGATCGATCGAGACCATTGATCATGTTTTCTTTGAGTCCCCGTACGCGCGGTCCATCTGGGATCGCCTGTCTTCCCACTTCGAGCTGACTGATTTCTCCTATCAGTCAGTCCGATTCTTGATGGACTGCTCCACTGGTGTTGTGTACAAGCTGGACCTGGCCATTTCCAGCTCCTTTTTAAACTCTGAACTGCGGCTTGCTCGCGCGGGCAGTTTTCATGGCCCCCCGCTTGCCAGTCGCCGCAGTGTTGAGAAGGGCTGCCTTCCATCTCAGATCCTTCCTCCATCTCGAATGGCTACGGCTGGGCCCAGCTTTGTTCCGGAGACGTTATTCATCATCTCAGCGTCTCTGTAAGGTCATCAGAGGGGACACGAACAACATCTCGTTCCTCTTCACCTTTCCCCTCGACATCGATGACCCACCAGTGGGCGGACGGGCCTCCTTTTGAGGCGTTTACCCTCCTACTGCATGTGCGCCTGGGCACCCTGCCTGTTTTACGATCTAAGGGTGCCCCTCTGGAGCCATGACATCGGCTCCAGTTCCAACAGCGAAACATCATCTACATTGGCCACCTCAGCATTCATTTACAACTTTAAATTTCTGATAAGCCTTCAAAGATAACTTTTGTGACATCTGTTTTCTATTGCAATGGATATGTAAGCCTCTTTTTCTACACAATTTTCCCACGTCTGTCGAGATGGACATTTCCTGATTGACTATGATTCAGATTTATTTGGCTTTGCCAGATCATCTCTTCTCCGGAAGTAACTCTCAATCTTCACCTGTTTAAATATTATCTAGTGACTATTAACTGTTGTGTGCCAATTTAACCCCATTGGGGCTAAAATTAAATCCTATTAGGACACTCAGCCTATCTAAATTTTCTTATAATTTTTGTTTATAGTATTTCTTCTTTTCTTCCCTCTGATTAAAATGTAATTCTAAATTTTCTTTACCTATTTTTAAGGGGGGTTTTATTTTAGTTTTTGCCCCTTTTTGCAACTTAGCTATGGTAGGGTAGAATAGTCAAAACTGTTTAATTTTAACTGGAAATTTATTTTTCCTTTATGTTTTAATGCTTGATTCACAATTTTTCATTTTTCAAGCTTAATGTTTGATGCTACTTTCTTGAAACATTTGTATGTGAATGTTTGTAAGCTTTTCATGCTGCAATTCACTATGAGCATTGTTTTTATGTCTTGATAATGCTAGTTTTAGCAGATACCCGGTCATTTGGCCGACGGACATTTGACCGACGGACATTCGACCGAACGGACATTTCACCGACGGAGAAATGCCTGTTTTTCACCGACATTTGGACATTCGACATAAAGAGTTGTTTTCGGCAATATAATTCATTTAATGGGAAAAAAATGTTTTCAGAAGGTATTTCGTATAACAAATCTTATGATACAAATCTGTTTAATTCTTTCTACTAAGCAAGCATATTGTATGGACCTATAAAATTATTCTTTTTTGTATGTATTTTTAAATAAATGTTTAGTTTCGTAAATAAATATTAGTATCGTGGTATTAAAAGTTTATTCCATACACATCAGGTTTCTGTCCTGTTTTATGAGGAGACATAAAAATTCTAATGACTCTAAAATATGCGATACTAAAGTATCGCCTATAGGGATGTGCGATATTGTGGTCCTCAGTCGAGTAAAAGAGTCGAATAGTTCCATCTCGATATAGTCTTAACTATATTGGATTTTTTTATTCGATTATTTCGATTCATTCCGACGTTTTTTTGTTTCCATTATTAAACCAATCCGAAAGCTCATCCCCGGGAAAAGGCAGGGAATTTTACATAATATCAGAGAATTTTACAAAGTCAGGAAAAAAATGAGAAATTGGAACGAAAAATTTGAAGAATGTCAATGGTATTCTATCAAAGTAGATTTTTTTTGTGCTGGTAATCAGGAAAAATTAAGTGATCAACCGGGAAAAGTCAGGGAATTTTACGAAATCGTTTTGCTAGACACCCTGTTAATTTCTTTAAAAAATTAGCCGTTTTGTGTGATTTAGTCGCATCACGGATGGATTCGACTAACGGCAAATGAATATCGTACATCCCTAATCGCCCATCACTAATACCCATCATGATTTTCATTAGGTTAGGTTGGTAAAGAGATGGTTTTCTATACGGTCCACGTTTACGGCAGTGAAATCCCATTAATGTTTTAAATTACATAATTACACCATGCACCGAATATATGTCAGATGTCCATATCATTGAAAACTCTGAAAATGAACTCTACAGTGAAAAATGTCAGAAATACTTCAACCCATTACCAGTTGATTTTCATATTTGACACTATCCGATTAAGAATTTTTATGTCCCCTCATAAAGCAGAACAGAATTTTTTGGTGTATGAAAAAATTTTTAATACACGATACTGGTATCAAATATCGCTCATCACTAATGAGTATCTCATTCTATAGAAGTAAAATATTCATTTAAAAAGATTTGTTATTATTAAATAATACAAGACCCTGCGTTGCATTTTGTCCGGTTCCCATCTTAACCTATCTAATGATATGAAAAGAAACATTTATTTAAAAAGACATACAAAAAAGAATAATTTTATAGATCCATACAATATGCTTGCTTAGTAGAAAGAATTAAACAGATTTGTCTTAAAACTTGTTATACGAAATAACCTCCTGAAAACATGTTTTTCCCATTAAATGAATTATATTGCCGAAAACAATTCTCCGTCGGTTAAATTTCCGTTCGGTCATATGTCCGTCGGTGAAATGTCCGTTCGGTCATATGTCCGTCGGTGAAATGTCCGTTCGGTCGAATGTCCGTTCGGTCAAATGTCCGTCGGTCAAGTGTCCGTCGGTCAAATGTCCGTTACAACTTTTCAGTTGTGAGGCTTTCTTTCTCCAAGGTGTTGGTTAAATTTTACCAGGCGAAACTCATTTTCATACAACAATTCATGCAACAATGTGTTTTTTGCGGGCAAAAAAATTAATTTTTTTAGTAATAGTAATTACAATTAGAAACAGTCAAATTTGGGCTTTTATCTCATTAAAGACCCGGGTGATTTTATGAATAGAGATTATATTTACTAGATGGAACCCGACAAAATTTTTTCGGCAAACAACTGTGTGGTTTCATAATGAATCATAAACAATCGTCTCCATAAAGACGTTACAATCAAGACCTTTGCTAGCACTGACAACACCTCCTAGAAAGAAAGCTTATGCACTGAAAATTAATACATTGTTACACGATCATAAGAAGTCATAATTAAGGCCTTATTATTCGTAGAAATCACGGTCTATAGATATTAAGGTCATCGAGCTCCATTGTTAAAATGAAGCTAAAATTTCTAGCTCCCGGTAGGGCGGGAACTCTATTGAAAAGTGGCGCTGCATGTACAATCGGCCCAAAAACGCCTGCAGCGCCGCCCTATCGACATACAGAAACTTTACTTTCATTTTCAGTTTCAATGAAAAACCTCTATCGCAGGGCACGATCTGCTTTCCTTAGCTTCTCGAAACAATGGAAAATGGCCGAAGCTCGATGACCATGAATATCTATACACCGTGGTTGGCACTGATGATAAAATTAACAACAATTAACGACGATAACAATGAACAATTAACATTATTACTAAGGCTGCGTACGAGTGTTAACTCGAGTCGAATAAGGGTGCAGACGAATTCATTTAAAAACCACCAATTCTACTTCAAATGAAACAAATATAATTTTAAATGGATTCGGAAAAAGTTCAAAAACACTTAAATTGAAATCAAATCTATTCGATTAATTCGATTCTAGGAGGCTGATCACTCCAGTAAGCTCGAATTGGTTTTATCCGAACGATACCATTCGAAACCTTCGAATACATCCGAAAATAAGCTTATAACTACTTACAAATAATAGCTCATTTCCGTGTTTATGGCGGACTAATCCATTAGAAATCTTCGGGGACATTGTAAATGCAGTTTCAATTAGTTAAAATACCTAATTGAAATGCAAAGATTTCAGAACTACTCGTACGCGTACGACTGCAGCGTTTACATTAACGTTAGAATAATAGTGCTAGAAATGGAACCAAATTCATCATCTAGGTCTTTCATACGGAAACATTACAACAAATATGTTGAGAAAAGTGAAGAAAACTAAGATATGTTCAAATGGTTTCGAAAGGAATATTCAAAGGCCATTCGAGTAGGTTTCGAATAAGGTATTCAAAAGCTGTTGTATACAAATTAATTGAATGAATCACACAATTCGTTACAGCAGCCAAACTTCAATACTAGTTCAAATGAATTCGATAAAGGCTCGAATGACTCGAGAAACAGATCAATTCATTTCGAATTGTTTTAATGTAGATTTGATAGCATGTTCGAATGGTTCAAATCAAAGTTTTCTTGAAATTATTCGACTCGCACGCAGCCTTAATTATTACTTCTGTGTTATATAGCTATTTGCATGAAATGAATTTTTTACCCTTCCCATACATAACAGGCTATTTTGCTGAAAATACTCGTGTTACTTAAATTACTCCGTAGACACTTGTAACAATAAAAATAAGCATAATAATTTTGAGAAAAAGAAAATTTTGTGGAAGGATGGATCATAATACTGTTCCTATTAACTAAACAGGTATAACAGAGGGACATCAGGAGTTCCAACGAGTTTCGCCATTTATTCCCAGATTTGTCAAAGATATACAGCAAGAGGCATGCAAGCCGTTATATTTACATATCAGTGGTACAAGTTAAGCAATGAGCATAAATACATACGAAAACCAATAGGATATAAAGCAAGGGGGCCCAATGAGTTCAAAAAGGATGTAATGGCCATTAGAATAAAATAAAATAAATACAATTTTTTTTTTTGAAAAATACAAAAAAGAAATTGTACAGAGATGGTGCGCGTTTAACGCGGACCGAAAAGAGAACATATCCGGTTGTCCGAAGACAAGAGGATTTACATAAAAACAACAAAATAAAATAAAAGGGTAAGAAAATTTACAAAATGCAGAAGAAACATAAAATAAAAAAAAGAAAACGAGAGAAAATCATAGTAGATCAGATAAAGAACTAAGTATTGCATACACATTAAAGTCCGTCTGGCAATTGAGAAGCAAGTAGGGAGTGGACCTCTTGGCCTTGAATATTTCGATCGCTTCGAGGGTGGCAATTTTTTCTGGTTTATTGCAGATATGCAAGACAGACATAACCTCTTCTTGTGTCTTCAAAGTGTGTCCGGAATCTGCGAGATGGTTGGCATAGTGAGAGACACGGTCCCGTTTCTTATACGAGTCAAGGTGTTCTTTGAAACGCAATGCAAGATTGCGGGTCGATAATCCCACATAGAACGTATCGCAATTCAGGCGATAAACTCCGGACTGGGAATATTTGTTGGAGGTGATGGAGGTGGGCGGGTTCAAGATGCGAGCAGCTGGGATGGGAGTACGAAATGATATTCGGAGGCCGAGGGACGATAAGAAATCGGAAAACTGGGAGAAATTAGGTCCCAGATATAGTAAGGACGTCCATTTTTTAGTATGGGGCGAATCAGGAGGGGGGGGGGTGAGGAGAGAAGGGTCCGTCTGCGGCGGTGAAGGATGCGGGAGAACGTGGAGGTCGAATATCCATTGGAGTGGGCGAGGTGTCGGATTATGCGGAGTTCTGAAGATCTGGATAGGAGGCAGAGAGGGAGCATCAGGGCACGGTCGATTAGGAATCTTAGTGAGGCTTGTTTGTGGGTGGGGGTGTGTGAAGAGGAATGGTGTATTAAGTTGGAGGATGTAGTCGGTTTACGGAAGACAGAAAAGGAGAAGGGGTTAATGTGGGGGTTGTTGGTGATGAGGATATCAAGGAAAGGGATGGACCGGTTAGTTTCTAATTCAAAAGTGAATTGGATATGTGGAGAAAAGGAGTTAAAGATGTTAACAATATTAGTGGGGGTAGCGGATCAGGAGTCAAAAAGGATAAGGATGTCATCGACATATCGGAAATATGCGATGACAGAGGAATTATTGAGGAGGGGGGTGACGTGTGTTAATTCCAGGTGCTATAGGAAAACCTCAGATAGAAAACTGCTGAATGGGAATCCCATTCCTAGCCCTGTGGGTTGGGAATAGTAAGAGTTGTTAAAGGAAAAGTAGTTCTGTGAGGAAATAACAGAGGATAGCTAGTAGGTCAATAGAATCGGGTTTAGGGAAAGACTTAGTATGTAACAGACACTCAAGGATAGAAAGGGTGGGGGTGACGGGGACGTTAGTGTATAAGTTGGTGATGTCAAGGGACATAAGGGAGAGGTGCTCATCAGTGTGGAGGGAAGAAAGGGACTCAGTAAGGGTGAGGGAGTTGCGTACGTTGTAAGTATTAGGAAGGATTTTCAGGTTAAAGAGGAAGGTGGAAAGGCTTTTGGCGACGAGGTGGACAGGAGCAGGGGAATATTTCACGACGGGACGTATAGGCATGTTAGGTTTATGGATCTTGACAAGGGCGTTATGGTTGGGTGGGCGAGGGTTAGGGGGGATGAGGCGTCGGAAGTATCTGAAGCGTGGGGATTTGTTGATGACGGAAATAATAGATTTGTGGTATTTAGAGGTGGGGTCGGATGGGAGGGTGACAAAATTGTTGGCGGTGATGAAATCGTTAACTTTATCAATGTACGTAGAACGGTAAATGATAACCGACACGTTATCTTTATCGGCCTTGACGACGAGGGCATCAGAATCTTGTAACTTCGTCTTCAAGGTAGCAGAGGCAGCATCAGTGAGTAGTTCACGGGGTGGTCTAGACGCAGACGCTTCTTTGAAGAACTTGTTTATCAAATGTCCGGCGATGGCTCGCGCTGGAGGACGGTCAGTCTGGGGTAGTAGGTTGATGGCGTGCTCGACATCTGAGATGACATCGTTTAAGTCGGATCGTGTTGGCTTCCTATAGACAACGTGCCTGAGGCCTTTGTCGAGTAGTCGCTGTTCGTTGTCGAACAGCTGGATTGAAGTTAGGTTAACAACATTGGCGTGAAACACAAAATCACCTTCAGGAGGATGTGGGCGTGTTGGAGGCGGGCGTCGGAGGTCGTCTAGCTTCTTGCACAGGGTTAAGAACTTATGTTCTTTGAAGGATTGCAGCCTAACTTCATCATCCTCGAAGAGAGGCATCAGAACATCAGGCGGTATGATGGATGAAATGTGGAGGTGCAGGCGGAATATCTTTTGGTTAAGACGATGCTTCTTATAAACTGAAGTGGTGGTAGCACGGCTTACCCAAGTCCTTACGGCGGCGGCTCGTGCAGCTTGGGCGGCGGTAGACCTGTTCCGGAAGATGACGTGGGCATACTTGGATTCTAGGCGCTCTCGAATACACATGCGTTGTCACAAATAAATTTGTAAATATAATATATTGAATAATTATTTGGGTAAAGAAAAAAATTGCTACAACTGGAATTCGAACCCGCCACCTCACACTTACATGTTAATAATTTGAGAGCAACCACGCTACCGTCTGAGCTATCGGATCACTTACAATCAAGGAGGAAAACTTTCCCTTATGTATGGTGCTCGAAACTTTAAACCGTCTTCTTTCAAAATTGGCTGAATAGTGCGCCTTAATATTCAAGTATAATAACATCCTAAAGGTACACTACAACTACACGAAGTCTCGTATTAAACTAAAATTCCGAGGTCGTAATGTCCCCTTGTAAGATAAAAGCAAAAAGGAGCAAAATAATAATAACAATATTTATCTAGGTAGCTCTGATCGTTGATCGTTGTTTAAGCTATGTTCCAATTCTCATTACGCAAATACTCATGGGTTGAAAGGCTCTCGATTAAGGTCTTGTTTAACGAAGCATCAGCGACGATATTTCTTCGAGCCTTTTTAGTGAAGTTTTTTAGTCATCTAGGAAAAAATATATCACTAAACTGTCCATGTGTACTGATATAAAGTCTTGAGCTGACTTGACTTTGACTGAAACGACAATTTCTAAAGCTGATTGAAATTCATAAATTCATGTACAGTATGCGCTTCCACTGTATCGACGCGGGAGGGGGTGCTATTTTCTGCCAAGAAAACAGTAAATAAAATACAACTTCGATGTCTGTTGTTTAACAAATGATTCCTTTTTTTTATTTTCATAGGTTTTATGGTTTTCTTTAATTTCATCCTTGCAGAAATTAAGGTTATATTAATCTGTTTCTTATAAAATAATCATTATTTCGTAAATAGATAAAATTAAAACGAACAAGATAATTAAATCAATGTGACAACGTGGTTATTTCAAAACCATAAATTCCTTATACACGGTACAAAAAAAATACATAAAACTTAAGATATAATAAACATGTGTAATTTTTATTGTATATTAGGAATTTTGGTTTATAATTTATTTTGTTAAGTTCCGAAGCCGATTTCTGCTGTGATTTAGCTTGCTTTTGGTATCGGATGATTTGTTTATTCGCCTGGGACTTTAACAGTTTCTTCCAACCATCGGAAACAACGACTTCTTTATGTATATTCAATGCATCAGCTATTTTAAATCGTTTAAGATCATTTAAGCTGTACACGATGCTACACGACCCAACGTTTATACGCGGCTGGCTGGGAGAAGCAGCAGATAAGTTGGGATGGCTCCAACCAGAAAGGCTGCGTTCGTTTATTGAGCGCTTAGCGAGCGCTCAGAGGGCGCTCAGTACTAATTCGTTCGTAAATTCTTCGCTCACCAAAGTGTTGGCGATCGTAAAATCTCGCTCTTCGAGAGCGCTCGCGAGCTAACTGAGCGAAGTTTATCCTCGCTCAGTTCGCTCTCGACAGAGAAGATCACGAAAACAAGATGGCAGCTGAAGCAAAAGACCAGAAAGCTTTAACTTTAACTGACGGCAATTTCATTTTTTTTATTCATTTTTATATTCTATCAGATAAATATAAAAGAAATTAGTGTTTCTATATCAAGACCCTTTATTTTTTAGATTATAGATATCAAAAGAGGGGAAGAACAGATAATTTTCGGCAATTTTTTTGTTTGTACAATTTTCATTTTTAAAAATAAAGATAATAATCAATTTATAATTATGTAAATTGGAATATATTTTATGTATGTATAAATTATAAAGAGGTTTCTTGATTTAACTTCACAAACACACAAAAAAATTTTTTTATTTTTCTTCAGGGAATAAAAACGAATACGCAAAAGCAATCGCTTCGGAAATAAGTTTCTTGTTGACAGCCATGTTGCCTGAGCGCTAATGACAAAGACCCTTGAAATCGTCAAAATCGTTCGTAAACTAAAGCAGCGCCCCCCAAGAGCTAAGTGAGCGCTCATGTAGAGCTCGTTTTTCCTTCGCTCAATAAACGCTTCTGCCTGTCGGAGGCAACCACAGCGCACGCGCAAGCCACGCCCCCAAGAAAACTGAAAATGGCTAATTGTCAGGGCAGTGCAGGCACCGCTATCAGTTCTCCCGCTTCCCTGGTCAGGGCATCGTAGTGGACTAGGCCTACAATGGACTACGAATATGAAAACAAGACCGACAGCGATTTTGATAACAGTGACAACGATGTACAAGGGCTGTTAGCGGAATTAAATGATACGGAAACTTAGGCGATATACAGCCCTATGTATTAAACCGTGAAACGGGATCTTCTGCTTGCCACGGCGGCGTGTGCCCTACACAGTAGATAGGCCTACTTCCTTATTCCTTCGGCGTTTAACGAGTGCTATTGCGGTCGTTGTTCTTGAAGAACGCCAGGCCCGTTTAGAGTTGGAAGAGCATCTAGTTCCACCTTATATGTGATCTAGTTTCAGGCGAATTTCTTGTTTGAATTGATACTGAATTTACAACGCGGATGCGTAGACAAAGCAAGACGCTTCGAAATGAACACACCATGCTGCTTGGAGTTGGATACCAGTTCCCTCGCTGTCAAAAACTACTAATCCACTGTTTTTTAATCGATTCTGATTGTGGAAATCTATGAAACGTGAAATTTCTATCCGAGTGTCTATTTACACATCCAAACAGAGAACAAATTGAAGGCATTCCGACATAAAACAGGTTAGCAAAATCTTGTAGAATTGTTCTAAGCGACTAGAATCTCGGCGACGAAATTCCCCGAGTTCTCGCGGCAGGAAATGACAGCTTGTTCCGCCGTGTTCTATGGAGACGGAATGGAAGATCCCACGCAAATTTTCAATTTTCTGAGGCATTTTTTTAAATAAAATATTAGGAAAAATCGAAAAATTTTGAATGATATATACTTTATTAACCTGGATTAATGTTATGATACAAAAAAAAATAAAGTCGATTTTTTCGGTGGAGTTTACCTTTAAGCTATACAGTGCTGCAAAAATGTAAGTATTTCTACTTAATCTGAATTGGTTAGAAACTTAATGATTTTTTTTTTCTCTGCAAATTTTGAGAAGTTCGTCGAATGGCTTTGCATGAGGAGCTTAATTTGAGGTAATCGTACAATTTTTTTCATAAAAATCGGTGAGTCACAGTACTTGGAGTCTCCTTATAAGAGCATACTTGTTAAATAATATTGGGCGGATTATAGCGTGGATAGCAGAGATCCTTAATCCTAACGAGATGCGACAACAAGCAAAATTCCCATAGCAAACTTGATATGGCAAAAATACCTGTGGCGCCCTCTTGTAACAAACGCTCAAATGACAAGAGAGCATTCGCAAGTGTCGTCATCTTGTAACTAACCATGGTCGAGTAACAAAACTTCTTTTATTAATTAAATAGAAATGAGCTCTTTTTGATTTCTTTCTTAATTTCATTAATTTTTGATTTAATTTAAATAATTTTCCTTAAGTAAGGGACATGTCGTATTTTACAAATTGAAATATTTAAAAATCTCAGCTTTGTCGCCATTGTCATCTGCTTTCAGTGCTCTGAAGATGTTTTGATTACGTCAGATATCATCAAGACCTACAGCGTCGTCTGGCAACACCCTCGCAACTAACCTGCGCAGAAGAAAGCTTCGCGAACCATTTCGCATATACGAATTGTCGCATCTCGTTAGGATTAAGGATCTCTGGTGGAAAGGCTCAGTCCGTAGTTTGGAAGAATTTATAACTGCGTAGTTTAGTGCTAAGATTCGTATCTTCGTAGTTATGTGTGTGTGAGCGAGGAAGTTTTGCAATTATTGAATTTAGCCCATTATTTCTTTATAACAAAAATAATAGTAGCGAGGCAGATTTGGTGTGAAGGTTGCATTGTTTTTTTATTAATTATAACGACTTCTTTGGTTGGCAAGGTTATGTTTAAAACATTATGTCTTGTTTAGTTATGCCTTGTAGGTGGTGCCACTATTAATATTTCTATCGATTAGGACTTACCGAACTCTGGACATTTGTGTTTATCGGCTAAGACTTTATTTACATTTTAGTTCACCGGAATTAGTGACATTAGTTAATTTAAGCTTTTGAGATAAAGCTCAAGGGCCAATTTATTTGTGATTTTCTTCAATGTATCCTTGAGCAGGCCCGTTAATTTGTTTGGATGTGTTGAGCAACTTAAAATAACATTCTAATATTTAAACTTGAAAAGCTTTAAGTGGATATAGTCGAGCGCATGAGTTGATCACTTCGTAGGGGAGAAAATGAGTATTTAACCATGCTAAAATAAGGGAATGAAGGGTATTGGTCTTCTTCCTCTACTCCCACCCCCAAGTTGAAAAGTTAAAAAATTGTGAGAGTCATATGATTTTTCCAATACGACCCATTTAAAAGAGTCTTTGGACACATGTCAGTAAGAATTACTTGACCCGAATTGCCGAGTCGCCATTCTCGGGTCAATTGACTCGACTGTACAAGACTTAAGACTCATTAACGGAATGATTACTATACGCGTATATATCTATTTACACATTTTTACATGTATATTTATGCATTTTCACAGCTACTTACACATTTATATAGTCATATTTATACAAATTTACACACGGGTATACACCTATTTACACAAGTTTACATTTTTGTACACATCTGTATAGAATATTTGCACAACTTTACACACATTTAAACACACACGTACACACATTTATACACGTGCATATACCTATTTACACAGGTTTACATATAGTTACATACGTTTACGCTTATGTACACATCTGTACAGCTTATTTACACGTTTACACACACATAGATGTATGTGCGCAAATTTACACGCGTGTATAGACAATTTATGCACCTGCACAGCTTATTTACATAAGCTTTCACAAATGTGTACATAAATTTACACACGTGTATATACAATATATGCAACTTTACACACGGTTATACGCCTATTCACACGTCTATACACCTATTTACACAAGTTTACACTTTTGCACACATCTGTATAGCATATTTACACGTTTATACACACAGGTACACAAATTTACACAAGTTTACATTTGCATACCGACCTGAATTTGTATTTTATCATCTCTAGAGTCAAAATTCGCCAGCAGAAGATAGAACTTCAAGCTTGTAGGCAGAAAAAAGAATTTTAATGATAAATCTGTTGCTAAATTCTAAAATAACGATCGCCGTGTTCATAGAGTTGACCGCTCTTGAACGGTAGACAACAATAGGAAGAGAAAAGACATCTTTTTAAAATTTTTAAACATCGATTTTTTTTATAAAGTCATTTATTGATTTAACAATACATTCAACTTATAATGTACAATGCAATAAATTCACCATCACCTAACAGAATTGCTTTGCATAAAAATCAAGGGAATATTTTTGTTGCAACCATTACATCGTTCTCATTTTAAATCTGCAAGATTCCTTTTCCGTTCCTTTGGGTAGGCTAAATGGAAACTATCACGTATTGTTGAAGAGGAAGGCTCATGTTAGTATCTTTGGCAATCTGAAATACAGAAAAAAGGATGAGTTTTAGATCAATGATTTACACTCCCTACAATAATGGAAAGGGAAATAGGGACATTTTATTTTAGGTAATATCTTATTCGTCCTCCGTCAGTCACCCTTCTTACTTTTTATAAGGTTCCGGTGTTTAGATCCATTCTTGCTGCGAGAAACTAGCCATGTTGTTAGCAGTCGATAGTAATGAATGCTGTTCAGCATTTCAGATCAAAACAAATAGGCCTAAATCAAAAATAATCGTAGCAATAATGAATAAGAAAACGTATTAGCAAATAAGTTTGAAACTATTAAATAAGTATAATTTACGTTAGAAAAATGTGAGAAAAAATTTAACTTACTGAGATTCCTGTTTTCGTTCAAGTTTTCTTGAACTGGTAAAATTTGAAGGAGCAAGACGAACAACGTTGGAGAATGCTTAGTCAACGTTGGGTGTTTGAGGGAGACTGTTCTCGCACTCAGAGTTGAAGAGCTATCCCTACTGACAGATAGTCTTTAGATAACTTATCCCATCCATAGTAATATTAAAGAATGGTATTAGTTCTAATAATTTTGTATTAATTAATCTACTTACAAACACGAATGGCGAAATCGTCCAATATCGCTATCCGCCATGTTTTCGTCACTTGATTCTCATTTCCTATGACTTGGCTCGTTAAGCTGTGTTTGGCACTGTTAGATGAGTCGGGGGTTCGTAAACATTTGAAGATGGGCCGTACAACTTATCTACGAAGGACTGTATTCTTATAATCGAGTCAGAGAGTTATAACTTGATAAAATGAGTCCTACGATTTGGAAACTGCTGTGAGTGTCTTGAATAATGTTACTTTTTATTCGACGAAGTGGTCAACTCTCGTGCCCCTGACTGTAGTCAAGTTGAAGGCTTTATATAGTTAAGTGCCTTTTATTTATTTGTTTGCGGTTTGTTTATCTGGTATAGTTTTAATTTTGTTGGCTTATCCCACAAACTTTGTGTGTTTATTTTGACGATACAGAAAGCTTTGTGCTATTTAAGAATTATAACTGTGTTTAAGTTATGTTAGTCTAAATTGTGCTAAGTTCGGCTTAAGTTTTGTTGCATGATTTTTCAACTTTTGAATTAAAGAATATATTCAATTATTTGCAACCCTATAATTATGTGTCGACACAAAACTATTACATGTATTTAGTTTATTTTTCCACTGCGTGGTATCGGTATGTGACACCAGGGCTCAAGATCCGATCTGCAGATTATAGAATATTATTTTATTAACTGCTTGCGAATGTTCCTTTAGACTTTTTTTTTTTTAGCAAGAAATTACTTATCTGTTATTAAATTGAGGCTTCGGCTATAATCTTTGATACTATATTTATCTATCGCAACACGTTTAAAGTGTGGAACGCGACTACCTTTTTAACTATTGTGCCACAAAGGAATTCTAATCCAACATCGAGGTTGTTACTGTACATTTATCCTCGATAATAACTCTAAAGAGTAACTTAAACTAAAATCTCTCGGGTAACTTAAACTAAAATCGTAATTAATGGATCTTTTAAGCTCAAAAAGGGATCCATGTCGTAGACAAGTTAAACTTTACAATGCAATCCATTCTTTTTTAAATTGAATTAAAAATGCAAGTATATATACAGGTGAAAATGAGCCAAGAAATTGTGAACACAACTATTAACCACCTGTGGTTTGATATATACAGGGTGAATACAAAAGTTGAACCCCCCTTTCATTTTTTGAACCGAAGCAGATATGTCAATTTTGATGAATCCAATGAATAGGAAGTTGTGGGTGGCCTATCCCATGGTGCACTTTTCATCATCCCAAATATGCAAATTAGGACACATTCAAAATTTATCTCAAAAACCGTAAGGGATAGAGAAAAAAAGCCAAATGCAAACTCTTTCAGCATAAAAAAACAAACAAAACAAAAAAAATACATCCAAATCGGACCAACCAATCACCCACAATCACGTGGTGAACTGTTTGTAGCTTACAAACAGTCACACTGCACAAGGAAAAGTGAATGTTGATATTTCCACCATGTAAAGCATGCAAATCAAAAAATTAAAATAAATTACCATACTCACGTTCACTTTCATGCGGAAAAGCAAATAAAAGGCATGTTTTGGCGTCAGTTAGTTTCCGTGCCCAATTATGTTATGGTGATTGTGGCGTCAGTTCACCACGTGATTGTGGGTGATTGGTTGGTCCGGTTTGGATGATTTTTTTTTCGTTTTGTTTGATTTTGTATGCTGAACAAGTTTGCAATTGGGTTTTTTTCTCTATCCCTTACGGTTTTTGAGATAAATTTTGAATGTGTCCCAATTTGCATATTTGGGATGATGAAAAATGCACCATGAGATAAGCCACCCACAACTTCCTATTCATTGGATTCATCAAAATTGACATATCTGCTTCGGTTCAAAAAATAAAAAGGGGGTTCAGACTTTTGTATTCACCCTGTATATGGATTTGTGGTTTCGTTGCTTTTGCTGGTTAATGCAAACATATATTAATGGAAACCTTTTTCTTTTTATGCTTGTTTAGTATATTAATTCATAGTATAATTAATACTTCTAAATTTATTTGTTGAGGTTTTGGTTATAATCATCTTTTATAACACATCCATCAACCGCAAAGCGCTTTTTAAGTGGTCGAACGCGATCTAGTTTTTACCCTTCGAACGATCAAGCATTGTTAAGGTCCCCTTTCTAAACTGCCAAAAAATGAAGTTTGAAAATAAAAGAATTTTGAAATGGAATATTGTGGTTTTTCTTGCTTCTCCAATTCTTTTGCAATTTCAGCACTACAGGTTAAATTAAAAGAAACATGTCGAAATGAGCTTTAAACAAACACACCATTGTTGACGCAATGAGTTTCTAAATTTTGTGATTTACAACATTTATACATTTCACCTCAAACTTCTCTTCGCCTGCCCAATTACCCAAGCGGGTGACGAAAACTTGGTTTCAATGATTAAGAGGAATGCCTACTTTTTGGTTGTCATCATTTAATCAATTAAAAAAAAAATTCCATTGAAAAAGATTCTTGTGCGTGCAAACTTCACGTTATCAATATTTAAGCCCAACGAGATGTTAACTTTAAAAAAACCATTCGAAATGGTTACTATAGAAAAAAAGCCAAGTAATTAAATTGAATCATACTTTTTTGCGAATTCTGAAAAAAAAAAAGAACCGAATTCAAACAGTATTGAGCGAAGATATTTTGATTGTTGCATGACATAAGACTGCAGTATTCGCAGCAAAAGATCAGGAAAGGTTGAGAGCAGGTCCTAAAAATGCGATGACGCTAGTCGACTCATCATCTCAATTTGATTGCATTCAAAGCAGAACACGTGGTGGTGAGAAAACAGAAGCGTCATCACGTGCACCCGTGAGCCATAGAAAAGGCGCCACTCGGTTTTCCATTCCAAACGAAGCTTCTTCATGGGGCTGACCTCCTCCTTCCTCATGACACACTTAACGCAATAAATAGAACGCCGCGGCTGTTTCCCTAGGCTGACATCATCGCCTTGTTTCGCCAAACCTGTACTATATTTGCTCCGACGTCACTCGATGCGAGCGATGGTGTTGCAAACGCGACCGCCGCCTCATCTACGTCTCCAAATAACGACAAAAAAGCGTCGCACCGTCTTCCCTCGCAGCTACTCCAAATGACGGCAATGAAAATGAATGGGGGGGAAAAGGTTGGCTAAGATGATGTTAAAAAAAAAGACGACAATCTGGGAGGGGAGTTAGCTGCAAAGTATATGTTCACAACAACAACAAGAAGCGCTTTTATCACGACATTCTCGCCACAAAGATATTATGGTGAACTTCAATGTTCGTCACGGAGCACTATGCAAATTTCCGGTTTTGTTTAAAGAAACGTTTTATGGAAATTTTTACAGTTTCCGATCTATAATGTCATCACAAAGTGCAATAGAAAGGGGAACAGGTAAATGTCTTTAAGTTAACTTGTGGATTTCTCAACGCCTTTAGAAAAGTGATTGTTGGTCCTGTTATTCGTGTAAGAATGAAGCTTATGGCATGGAAATATCTGTAAGACGCCATCAACGAAAGTTTAAGCATACAAATGACTAAACTATAGGGCGTCGTACAGCGGATTGGCCTTTGCATTGGTTTAAACTGGACGGAATACAAGAACCATTAGTCGAATTTGGGGAGAGTAGTCTGAAGAACCATTTCGTAGAGAATTGGATGCTCCAATATCGACAGAGGTAGTTGTCTTAGATTGGTTAAAGGTTTGTCCAGAAATGGTGTAACGCTTGAGGGAGAGGAAGTGTTTTGGACAGCGTTGCGCAGAGGGGTAGGGAGGGGATCAGATCTGGCGTTGCGTAACACTTCTTTTGAGATTTATTTGAGACTAAATTTGATGGATGGCTAAATTTATCAAACAATATAATTAAAAAGGTTATTTCGTTATTCAAAATTAACCTTTACAGCCTGAGTTAATTTATTTCCTTAATCAAAATTTTAAATAATGAGTTATTATTACCATCACAAAATCTATATCGTTGTTTTAAAATTATTTACAGGCACGAAATTCTAAAAACCACGTTTTTGTAGAAAATCGAGTGTCAGTTACACACACCGATCAATGAATTAGAAACCTTCGTTCAATATGGTATTGACCCTCCTTTGGCTGTAATTACAGAACATACGCGGTTTTTAGAATTACAGAACATGACCCTCCTTTGGCAATGTGTTGCAATGCAGATAAGGTAATCGCAGACCAGGCATTCGTCAGAGAGACCTTCAGCTTCTGCAGAGTAGACGGAAGCGGATGCCTTCGACGAATGTCTCTTTCCAACATGTTCCAAACATTCTCGATCGGATTCAAATTCGGACACTGCAGCTGGCCACGGCAGATGTTGCAACTCGGTGTCATGTTCAGAAACCACTCCTGAACAATTCTTGCTCGATGGACAGTAGCATTGTCGTCCATGAAGAACCCATCACCATTTGGGTACAAATGCACCATTGCAGGATGGACTTGATCTGCAACAATGTTCAGGTAATCTTTGGCTTTCACCCGACTGTCAAGGAATATCAGGGGACCCTTGCCATACTATAAAACATGGCCCATACCATGACACCTCCTCCTGCAGCTTGAACTGTGTTCACAACACATGAGGGGTCCATCGCTTCATGGGGCTGCTGCCAAATTCTCTGCCGGCCATCGGTGCAAAACAATGTGTAACGTGACTCGTCCGATCATCACCTTTTTCCAGTCGTCTACTATTCAGTCACACCGTTCTTTACACCACTGCAGGCGAACTTTCCGGTTTGTTGCTGACACCAGGGGCTTCCTCACTGGCATGCGACTTTCCATCCCTTAAATGCTTCAACTCTTGGCGCACTGTTCTGGAGGAGATGGGTTGCGATGATCCTTCATTGAAGTCTGCCGTCAGTTGCTCCACAGTAGACCTTCGGTTTTGCCGCACAATCCGTCTCAGACGACGTCGGTCCCTGTCTGTGTTGATTGTTTTTGATCCACAATTCTACCATTTCGACAACTCTTGTGGATTCCGTTTCCACGCCTTGAACACCTTGGAGACCTGACCTTTTGAGATACCGGTCAGTTGTACTGTCCTGGAAATCGTAGCTCCAGCTAGACGGGCTCCCACAATAACTCCTTTTTGGAACTCAGACAGGTCTGCTGTTTTCCCCACCGGTAAATATGGGGGTTAGAACGTTAGTCTGACAGTACATGGCGTTGGCTTTGGCCTTTGACTCAACTCTGTGTAAAGTTAACTTGCCGTTGTAGCAGTATCCCGCCAGGATCATAAGACCCTTTGAAAATATTTTTTTGCATTCATGGTACTATTTTCTGAAATCCTTAGAGCCCCTTGGGCGGTAAAAAATGGCTCAGCTCTTGTTGCGATAGCTTAAATAAACATACGTTTCATCTTGTGTGACCACGTGTTTCCACTTTTCATCCCTCAGGTATCGTTCATACAGTTTATGGCGGTTGATCCGTTACTCTTGAACATGACGCGGCAACAGCTTATAAACGTGGCTCCTGTGTCGCTTCTACATTTGTAAATCATCCTTGATAATTATGTTTACCGTGTACACAGATGGCCCATTGTGTTGGTGGCTTACATCCTTTTACGAGAGCCCGAACTTTCCGGACGACATTAGGAATACTGCTTGTGAATGGTCTCGAATTGGCTTTCTTCTTACCCTCAGGAATGGCATCGCTTCAGGTTTTGCCAATGTTATTTTAGTACACTTGATATCCATTTTTTGGAAATTATAAAGTCTCGCTTCTTGCATGCTTTCATAATTTCGGAATAGCTAAATTTGACATCAGAAAGAGATGTTATACAGGGTGTTTTTGAATTGAGTACAGATTTTTTGGGAGATGATAGAAGAGGTCCTTAGAAGTATTTTTTGTCATATGAACATGGGGTCCCCGCAGCTCCTTTTACTTACAATACTGCATTGAACAATCAAATGACACCGGGACGCAGTGTGCGTTGGTAGGCCTAGATTATTTTATTTTTAACAATTAACACAAGCAATCTACTGTAATAACTTTTAAAGTAATTATTTGCAAAGAAATTTCAAGGTGCGCGTGCTTGTTTGTTGAAAAGTCTTAGGACAAACTTCGTCAAGGAGATTCCATGGTATCCAACCCCTTTGTAAAATACGATTAGTCCATATGTAAATGAACTAATCGCATTCTGGGAAAGCAGTAGGTAAAGATTTGTTTTAAAAAGTTCACTTGATGTACTTTTTACATGTGTAAAGTTAAACAAACAGTATGAATCGTTTTACATGGAAAGATTATGCAGACATGCATCTGTGTCTCGGTGCTGCTGGTACCATGGATGGTGCAAGGCGTTTGTATGTTGAACGTTATCCCAACAGAATTCTTCCCAATTCACGAACATTTGGTGCAGTAGATCGTCGTCTAAGAGAAACAGGCGCATTCGCTCATGATAATCATCAGCGTGGACGTCGTCAGTGGTTACGCTCCCCTGAATTAGAGGGTGAAGTTTTGGAAAGGTGTAACCGAAATCCATCGACAAGTACTCGTGCGGTCGGAGCTGCTCTGAATACTAGTCATACCACTGTATGGAACATTTTACATGACAACCTGAAACATCCGTTCAAGCTTCGAAAGGTGCAGGAATTATGTCCCAATGATCATGGTCCCTGGCGTCTTCCAGGGACCGAAGGTCTTCCAGCGTGCGCGGCTTACGTCGATAGACTTGATCTTTCACAGTTCCCCACAAGAAAAAGTCCATAGATGTTAGAACTGGTGACTGTGGAGGGAACTCAGTGGGCCCTCTTCGTCCAATCCAATGCCCCGGCAGACTGTCATCCATGAAAGCTCGTACGGCTAGGTGGTTGTGCGGTGGCACCCCGTCCTGTTGGTAGAAGACCTCTTCATCAGCTCCATAAAGTGCATTTGGCAATATAGATTTTTTTTGGCGGACTCTGTCGAAGCAACACTTCTTAAAGAGAAAGCCTCTGCACGGAAACGTCATAGATTGTTACATCATCTAAGTAGGGCACTGTTATTCGGATTTCTACCAATAATAAGCCCTGAATTTGCACTACTATGGTGATGTAGCAATGTATGACGGTTTTCGTGCAGAGGCTTTCTCTTTAGGAGGTGTTGGTCGAAGCCGACGCGATCTATACAAAGCATGGCACTACGTCACTTGGCATTGTTGAAACGTCACGAAAACTGATGGGATATTTTAAATATGAATTTTGTATTTTAGATAACTAAGTAAATAGAGTATAATAAAATGCATTAATGCCAAACATGGGTCATTTGATTTTTAAATAAATCACTTTCTTTTAAATTTTAAATATCCTTATTTTGTTTTTAAATTTGTTTCTGCAAGTTGTCACAAAATCAGTGTCACGGCTTGTTTAGATCGCGTCGAGTTCGACTCTGTACTTTGCAGAATTTGTAGATTAGTAATGGTTTTCCTCGAGTCTCAGCTTCTTCGAATGTTACTTATTACAATGCACGCCTCTTGTTGAAAATCTGATATCATTTGGTGCTGTGGAAGGTCGTTTTCTTTTCAAACAATGTGCCCTGATGACTTCGGCATTATACCATTGGTCATTAGATGGCCATCTCTTAAAGGTGTGGGAGAATGAATAAATCATTTGTCCACAAAAAAAAACGCTCCCTCACTGTGCTGCTCTATTATTAAATGAGCGTTTACTACTTTTGCCACTTGGGGTCTGATATCGATTAGCATGTTAGTTTTTCTGCTGTATAAGTGCACCACACTGCAATCTAATGATAAAATTTTGATTTATATTTCTTCTCAAGTAATGTGAACAATATTTATTGCTTTGTTATTTTTAACTTCAAAATATAGAAATTCCATAAATAAAACTATCAGAATTGTAAAAACAAAAGAATTATTTTTCTTTAGCATGCAAATCATTTAACATTCATTTTCAAATTTGAGAAAAAATGATAAAATCATTACCAGCGAAATTAAAAATGCCTCAATTAACTACTGTAGAGAAAAATATTCAGTTCGGAAGAAAATAGGATGCTATGATTTTATTGCTTAAATATTTAGATCATTTTCTGACTGAACTAAACGATATCAGGCACCTCGTGGCAAAAGTAGTAAACGCTCATTTAAAAATATAGCAGCACATAGTGAGGGGGCATTTTTTATTGTCCATGACTATACATATCTGACAAGATAATATTACTCCTTATCCATTAGTTATCATAAAATACGATGCCTCTTCAAAAGTTTAATTTGCTTTTGCCACTTCCCTACAATTTTTAATAAAACAAATTGAGCATTATACGTTTTTTGAAAATGCCAGGAGGGAAGTCGAGAGCGGCGTAACGCAATTACGAGGGGAGAGGGGGCTCAATGTAGGTTACGGGATATCTGCAGACAAGTTTTGATGGTTTGCAAGGTGTCCCGATGATTCCTAGCCAGCAAAACCTCTAATGAACTCAAAATGAAGATTTACTTTGGTGAATACTAAGGTGCGTCTCAAAAGTTTAAAGACACAACTTTAAATAGCATAAACATTATGATGAAAACTGCGTGTCACGTGGATTTTCGCAGAGTGATTGTGACAAAGAGAAAGAACGATAAAGTTTTTAATAAAGTAATTAAATCTTTATTCGGCAAAAACAAAACTTAAAGTTAGTAAGAATAATTAAAGATTGCACAGTGGAAAGTCTTCTCCGCACTGGAGTTTGAAGTAAAATAGATCGTCCGTCTGGTCGTTGCCCGTCTTGGATGCAACACCTGATGCGATATGGTAGAATTCGCTGCTGCCGAAGATCTAAAGAAGAGACTGGATGCTGTATACACTTGATCGGTTGATTTCAGCAATTCCTGTCGAGTCGTTGACGCACACAAATAATAATAAGATGCAGATATCGTAGACACGCTACGACGAAGCACACTGCTGCTTCATAAGAAAATGAAAAGCAAAAACTAGAGACGCCTAAGGCTCCTTTGGCCTTCACTTCGCTTCAATCACGCACATTAAAGATTGACGCCCCTTTTTCTTTTCGTCGCACTCTCCAAAAATAAGCACGCTACACGGCGTGAATCAATAGCGATGAATGGGACGCACTTTACACACTTTTACTTTTCGAAGCAAAATCACTTTAGAAAATAAATCATTTTCAAATGACAAGGGTAGGTACACACTTACGAAGAACACTTTTAGGCATACGAAAACTGCTACCCTTTGTAACACTAATTTATTTATTTAATTACGAGCCCATTAGCACACTCTGAAATTATGCCGTCACACTTATATCGCTGCTTGCATTTGAACTGTGAGCTGAGCAATACCACCGATGACGCACTTTATCGCTTGACGGTAATTAATAACGTTGACTATTGAAGTCGACGGAATCCTGCCGTTTTGTATCTGGCAACTTATGTCGAACGTTTACGGCACGCACCTTGAAACGGAAATAATTGCTAGGGTTAATCAAGGTTATACCGACGGTAACAAAATTACACATGTCACATAAAAACAAACTTTCACACGTCGAAGCACACCTCGTCTTTGTTCAGTGCTTTCAGGAAACAAACAAATCACCGCAAAATAAGGAATCGTTGCGTCACGTGATTGAATGATTCATTAAACTGAAGATAGTGTCCAAGCTGATAAATTCGAAATCATAAGTCAAGTCCGGTGAGCAATGTCCAATTCGTTTAAGGAGAAAGATTAAGGAAAAGAGGACGAGAATCGTGGCATTATTCCCCCTGTACCGCTCGAGACATAGGCACTCAATGAAAACGGAAAAATGCACACGGCCTCGTCATTTTCCGTGAGTTCATTTGCGTCGGGGTGGAATACAGTTCTAAATTCGTCCAGAACCGTGACGGGAATTATGGAGTAAATTAATGAGAGGTTACTTACTCCGACAACATGTAAACTGCAATAACTGTCTATGTGGAATAGCTGCCGCCCGTCTCGTGTAGCAGCTTGACGACGACGCCGTTCAGCGCTTCGCCGCCCTTGGCTTCGCCCGTCGTCTCTCGCCTGCTTATTCACGTGCGGGGAAGGTCCGTCTGAGCTCACGACGTTCGCTACGGCTTGAGAAGGCGTGTTTAAGAGTTCCACAAACCGCTCAATGGCTTTCTCCAGTCTGACGCGCCATTCGTCGGCCTCTCGATAACGCTCGTCGTCTGTCGCCCGCTGTCGCTTCTCGTCGGCGTGTGGCTCGCCGACCGCCTTCAAAGCTGTCGCTTCTCCCTGCTCGCTATCGTCGTGCGTTCCCCGGGATTCCACATATAGTATCGCATTGTCGGCGACGTCTCTCATCACTCGGGTTACCTGTCGATGATGTCGTCCTTCCAATCTGCCACTCGCTCCAACTACGCCTCCGTTCCTTTTCCACCGCTCACTCTCGCTCCGTCTCGTACTCTCTCGCTCTTCACGCTCCCTCTTACGTGTTGCCTTCGGGATGACGGGTTCGGCGTCAGCTCGCCTGCTGACGTCACCTCTCTTCACTCTCTCTCTTGATCCTTTCTCTTGGCGAAAACCACGTGACACTGCGTCTGAAATTAGTTTATTGGCGATAACTAAAAAGTTTTTATCACCGTTCTCCAAAAGAAAAGCAATAATTTAGCTTGAAAATACAATATCTTCATATCAGGCTGTCTCAAAAGTTTAGATATTTTCAATTGTGGTGGTGATAATATAAAACAAACTTAAATGCTCTGTCCATTAGCTTTAATCAACTTAAATACACGCTTCGGCATTGAATTAATCAACTCAAACAATACTTCTGGTTTTAAATTATACCAGCTTTCTGCTACTGCTTGTTTGAGATCTTGCACTGATGAGAACTGACGACCATTGGCATAAACTTCACGTGCCAGATCCCCCAAAGGTTTTCGATAGGGTTTAGTCCTGGGGTTCTGACTGGCCATTTTATGACGTTGATTGAAACCATCGCATTGTTGATGCAGCAGTGTGTACACTGGCGTTATCTTGCTTAAACACGACTTCTGGACTTCATAGTCGTTCACAAACAGGCTGTTGATAACTCTGTGCATTTTGCCATCAGAGAAAAATGATGCTACTCGTACCATTAAACCCAAACATCCCCCAAACCATCACCGAACCACCTCCTTGTTGTTTGCTAAAAAACGACCTAGGTTCCTTTCGTAGATCATACCAATACGCTGCCAAACCATCTGGGCCATCCAAATTCCATCGTTTTTCATCGCTAAATAACACCGTCATCCACTCATCCGTCCACGTTATGTGATCTTGTGCGCACTGCAATCTGGCTTCCATATGCTTTGGCGTTAACAGTGGTTTTTGGCTATTTTCTTGCACACCAAATGACCACTGTTAATTATCCGTCTGTGTTTTTCTTATTGAGAGAGTTTGTTGTCCCGCAAGACGAACAATGTGTCTACTGGTGGCCTTTAGTCTCCCGGATCTGGATTTGAGTGCATAATTTGAAGGTCTTTTTAGTACACCGTTTACACCAGCTCTTGATCTTCCAGTTAATCTTAAAACATCCGCAACAGACTTTCCTTCTGCCTTCAATTTTCAAATTTCAGCAACCTCAATCTGGGTGAACTGACATTGACGAGGCATCGTATTGCATGGAGCTGCTTTGTTCAGAAATTATTTTTTATGTAAATGGAATACATTGCAACTCATTTCTATAAACCTTCTCTGCTATTTTTCTGTAAATGAACTTTCCTAATCATGTATTCATAAATGTCTTTAAACTTTTGAAACAGCCTGATATGAAAATATTGTATTTTCATGCTTAATTATTGCTTTATTTTGGAGGGAACTGTGATAAAAACTTTTTTTAATTACCGCCAATAAACTAATTTCAGACGCAACTTTCATTATAATGTTTATGCTATTTTCTTTTTATGCAAAACAGTTGTGTCTTTAAACTTTTGAGGCGCACCTTACATATGCCCTAGAAGAGAACTAGAGCACTCATTCATTCAATGACATGTCCTGCAAATGAATGTATCGCTCACCATGATGGGTGTACAGACAAGTATACAAGCTTGAGTCAAAAGTAGTGGCCGATAACCACTCATTGCTAATCTTCAAAGTAGAGTCCATCAAGCTCGATGGTTTTCATCCAACGATTAGTCACTTGGCAGATGCCCTCACGAAACCACTCCTCCGGTTTCTGGGTGAAAAAGTCACGCACGGCGTCAACCTCACTGACAATGGCGAAGCGCCGTCCACGCAGGAAGTGCGCCATGAACCGGAAAAGATGGTAATCGGAAGGTGCTAGGTCCAGGCTGTATGCTAGATATTGCAGAACCGAGATTTTTTCCAGCAGTTGACGACTCACTTTCATCCGTTGTTGTACTTGCGCGGGCGTCGTTAGTCCTTTTTCCGTCGTTAGAAAAAAAATAAATTTCTAATTTTTCCTTTATCCAGCATTCTAATATTTTCATCAAATACGATGATACTGCAATAGGTCTGTAATTATTTAGGTCCTCCTTATTACCATTTTTATATATAGGTCTGATTTTGATTCTTTTCATTGCATTGGGAATATTTTTACTTTTAAATATTGCACTATATAAATGTTTTAAAGGTTTTAGTAGTTTTTTTAAATTAGTCTTAATATCTCTAGGTCGAATCCTATCGATCCCTGGGCCTTTATTAATAGGTGTCACATGGGAATGTGACAATCAAGGGCTCCGATATTCCCAGCCGATCGACTCAGCTGGGAAACAATGTCGGATTACAAGTGACGCCATTTATCGACATGACAGAGCTTAAATCTAACAGTTTACAACCAAGAGTGAGTGAGGAGGAAGGACATAGCCAGCGCGAAAGAGAGCGGCGCAGAAAAAGGCGCGCGCTTCAAAAAGGAAAACGGGAGCGCGATGAATTGGGGAGAGAGAGCTAGGACTCGAGCATGAACGGACGAACTTACAAAGTTCCTATATGTACGAGGAACAGTGACTCGTCACCGAATTCGACTGAGGACAGTCGTGGAAAATTTCCAGACAAACGTTACGAGAGCATGCAGCGTACGAGGAGAGATTTTCATTCGCAGCAGAAAACTCGCATTTTACGTCACTCTATGATCACAAGCCTTTCTTTTTCCGTACATTTCTCGTCAGAAGGACTAAGCAGCGGACCAAGCATCGAGGGAGCGTCAGCCCACAGAACTGGTCAGTGTGCGATTCAGCTCCGTAACGATACAAAGCCGCCAGTGGAAAAAGAAGGAAGATTCACGTTTGTCCAGGTCAGTGCAGTCGACCAGCTATTACTCTACAAGCCTATTTTCGCCACTGCGACTGCTCGAGTGCTCATCGTCGTTGATAGATGTTCCCGCCAAGCTCCTGTGGCCCCCACTAGCAGTATTTGGAGTGAGAAGAGAGACAAAGGCAACGAGGGTTGTCTGCATCGCCCCTTGGTCTTTTCCAGCCTTATCAGAAGATTATCTCGGCTCATTTGTCCCATATTCAAGGTAAAAAATTTTTATGCTTGCTAGAAACGCTCTCTGTCACTCAAGTTTAAAGATATGTCTCCTGAGCACGTAAAGTTAGTATTGCCAAATTAATGTGCTCGTACTGCAGCGTAAATGTAATATCCACTACGGATTTAATTCCTGATAGTAATTTTTTGCTCTAAGCTTCTCAGCCGGATTAATGTTTCGCTGCAGACATAGAGCCAGTAACTAATGTTAGTCTGTTTTATTTGTTTTATAGTTATGTACGCCTAAATACTTCATATTAACGCATTGCGTCGCCGCCAGTTGTTGAAAGAGCGGTACGTAAAGAGAGAGGAGGAAAACCTATAAACAAGGAGTAACAAGACGGCAGCCTTTTCCATGTCCTAGAAAAAATATATCATTTCATTAAACTGTCCATGTGTACTAAGATAAAGTCTTGAGCTGACTTGACTTTGATTGAACCGACAATTTCTAAAGCTGATTGAAATTCATAATGCTTCCACTATATCCACGAAGAAGAGGGTGCTATTTTCTGCAAAGAAACCAGTAAATAAAATACATCCTCGAGGTCTGTTGTTTAATAAATGATACCTCTTTTTATTTTCATGGATATATTTCTCCTTGCAGAAATTAAGATTATATTAATCTGTTTCTTATAAAATAACCATTATTTCGTAAATACATAAAATTAAAATAAACAAGATAATTAAATCAATGTGACAACATGGTTATTTCAAAATAATAAACTCCTTATATACGGTGCAAAAGAAAATTTCATAAAACTTAAGATATACAACAAACATGTTGTGAAATTTTTATTGTATATTAAGAATTTTGGTTTATAATTTATTTTGTTAAGGTCCGAAGCCGGTTTCTGCTGTGGTTTAGCTTGCATTTTTTGGTACAGGATGATTTGTTCATTCGCCTGGGACATTAACAGTTTCTCCGAGCCATCGGAAGCAACGACTTCTTTATGTATCTTTAATACATCAGCTATTTTCAATCGTTTAAGGTAATTTAAGCTGTATACGATGCTACACGAACCATCGGAAGCAACGACTTCTTTATGTATCTTCAATCGTTTAAGGTAATTTAAGCTGTACACGATGTCACACGACACAACGTTTATACGCGGCTGGCTGGGAGAAACAGCACAGAAGCTGGGATGGCTCCAACCAGAAACGCTTCTGCCTGTCTGAAGCAACCACAGCGCACGCGCAAGCCACGCCCCCAAGAAAACTGAAAATGGCTAATTATCTTGCTATATTTACAGTCACTGTTTTAGCACGTGAATTTGACTTGAAGGGGTCCACGAAAAATCCTGAAAGTTGATATGGCTGAGCTAAGACTTTGATGGTCATATTTCTGAAAACAGAATTTGAAAAAGTTAATCCGTTTTCAAGTTATTGTGGAAACGGCGGACAGCTGGATAAACGTACAGACCAAGCGAGCATTCTTAAAAGAAACTCTTTGCTAAAGCTCCTAATAATGCACGTCCGCACAGAGTTCGGATGATGGAGGACTTTCTGCAAAGTGAGGATATGCAACGCATCGAATGGCCAGGAAGATCTCCGGATATGAACTCGATTGTGCATGCATGGGAGTAAACGTATATAATAACGGTTTCTTCGCACTTATTTTATCATTTCGAGTTGTTTAATGTACTACTTGCTATATCTTTGAAAATTTCAGAGTGTGTCATAAGAGTACAATTAGAGCACGTGCTATTGTATCGATTACGACATCTTCAAAATGATTCATGCCCGGACCCATATTTATCGATTGGCGAAAACAGTAATTAATAATGTTTATAATCGCTTATAGCTTGTCGTTACGATTTGTTTGATTTATTACCGCAATTCCCGGATTACCAGCCGCGGCTCTTACGTATTTAAAATCCCAGTATTATGTCGAATTCGGCTGGCTGCTCTGGCGTGCTCCGGAGCGCTCTGGAGCTCTAATAATTGTTCGGCTGGTTGCTCCTGCTCTCACAGAGCGGCTCCCACAGCGTTCGGCTGGTATTGCTCCTTGCGCCGAGGCGCTTTCGGCAACTCTACAGACTTGGGCTCTGTGGGCGTGGCTTCACCTATGACGTGTCATTTGCACAGGCTACGTAGTAGAAATAGCTTAAGTAACTCCGACGTTCAAAATGGTTGCCTAATAACTAAAATAAGAGGAAAATAGGAAAATAAGAGCTTTCAGAGAATCTTCGTCGGAAAAACACTGATATGTTTCTAAAATAAATACAAAAATACGATCTGATATTTTATCTCAATTCATCCTAATATATTTTGGTTCTAATTTTGGTCCAAGTTAACATTATTGATAGGAGATGGCGCAACCAGGAAATGGCAGCTGAAGATAAATTTTAATACAAGATTAATTGAAGACTCAGGTTTATTAGGTTTTATTGGTTTTAAATTATCATTATTTCGAAAAATAAAGTCTTCTGAAACAGAAAAAAAAAAACAGTCCAGCAAGTGGCATCAAGAAGGTTCGGGCATTTGAGTGCCATGATTCCACTACGTTTGTTCCGCTTACCATTGAACAAAATTGGACAATCGTAGTATTTCTTGAATAATGTGTGCAGATTAACATCGTTTTTAATGTGCTTGATGTTGTTTGTAAGTGATCTTGCGATTTTAACGATTTTAATAAAGATGATTTTTATATTTTACTACATATGTCATGACAGGAGAATAATTACAGATTAGAATGCATAAAGTAAAATAATTAGAAGATAATATCTCAATTACTTAAGAAAAAGCATTGGTACTCTCCATTGAGAGGTTGGGTTTTTGGCAGAAGCTTAAAAAATTTATTTTCTTGGACAAATAAAAGAAAAACGTGAAACTAGTGTATTTTCATAATAATAATTAAAAATAATAAAATATACCATTTAAAATTTAAAAACTAGCAAAAAATGGGGATTAATACACATTATGTAATCTATTGAGTCGGGAGACCACTAGTTATCTCAAGTTATTTTGCACCACTGGATGGTACATATACAAATATGAAATATGAAATAACAATTAGAAAACATTGTAGAACAAACATAATTACAGAGAGCACAAAATTAGAATGCATTTAAAATTGTAAAATAAGAGGTGGGAAAAAACCCCAAAATGAACAAGATAAAGGCGTGCTAAAAGTTATAAAAATGCAAAGAAAATGAAAATCCGTGTGAAAATTAACAAAGTAAGTTGGACGAAATGAAGAAACTAATAACAGAATAAGATTATTTAAATGCAACCAAGTATGCAGAATCACAGCCTACATGATTAGAGAGCTGTGATAGAGTAAAGAAAAAAAAATCATTAAGTTTTTAATTGTAAATTGTCTTTTTACGTAAGCTTACTTATGTTTGTTATTTTATTTTATTTACTAATTTTTTTTTATATATTTTCATTTTTACTTTTTACATCTTTGCATTTACTATTTATTTATTCTCGATATTATTTAATATTGAAGAAACATATAAAATAATTGTTGAAAAGAAAAAAAGTCACCGAAAGGGAAATCGAACCTAGCTACACAAATGATAGTCAAAAACGTTAACTATTTTCCTTTCGGGAACCTCGACAAACGAGTCTTTATTAAATTTGTAAGATTTCAAATATTATTTTTACTTAAGTAATCTGCGACCTGTGTCAACGCCACCTAAAAGATGGCGTTTCTCTGTTTCTCTCTAGATGGCGGTGCCTGTGTCATGGCATAGGAGAAGCTCCGCCCAGTGAGCTCAAGTCTGTAGAGTTGCCGAAATTGCTGCGCCGAGGAGCACTCCTTTGCGCTCTTCCAAAATCGGTGGAGCAGTGTTGCTCTCTGCTCTCGCTTGCAAAATCAAGATGGCTACCTCAGTGACTGAAATCGACGAAATTCTTTCACAATTACTGGATAGCTCTTCATCTGACAGTTCTTCCGATGAAGAAGACGAAGTTTTGGCTTTGTTAATGGCACAACATTCGGAACGGCCGAAAAAAAATTTCAAAAATTGAGAATTTTGTTAATATTGCCGATGAAGATATAAGTTCTATCTTTCTGTTATAATTAGAGCTCGTACTCTAAGCACTTATTATGAATATTCCACATAATACATGCATGAATAAATAATACACTATTAATAATAATAGTTTTCACATTTTATTTATTTATTTTTTATTTCACAGGAAACCACATAGACAGTCAAAAAGCTTATAAATATTTTAATTTCATAACTTCAATATATTTTCTGTATTTGAAATAAGAGCTAAAAAAATACAAATATACTTTCGCTATCATTTTTTTCAACATTCCCTTTCATCCATGATTTATTACACAGCATTCGTTAAAAATTTACATTCTGTGAATAAAAATTGACAGTAATTAACGGTTAATTATCAAATTAACGGTAATTTAATAATTATAATAAATAGTTATGTGGATATTTTTCCTTTATAAATTAATAGAAAGCATAAAATAAATATAACTTAAATTACATATATATTGAAGTATTTCTCCTGAATTTCTTTAACCATCTCGTATAATATTGGCCTTTATATATTTTTTATTTTATTTAAATTAATTTTATTTTATTTTTTCTACGAATTTATAAAGGAAAAATATCCACATTACTATTTATTATAATATATTCCTTTTACTTAAACTACTTAATTTAATAATTAATTTACATTGCTGCCTTGGATAAAAATAGTATTGCTAGAGTGCGTTGCCTCTAGACGAGTTTGGAGCACTGCTAAAACAATGTTCGTCTGCTCCAAGATTTGTTGATGCTCTCGGCCAGATTGATCACGTGACTCGAGCAATCCCTTTGCACTCTGGGAGCAGCCAGCCGAATTCGCCATTAGTAAACTATGGCTCATATGCCGCTGCGGCGGGTAGGCTGATATATTGTTCAGAAATCGTGGTGGGCGAGAAATAAATCATTTTTCTGAATAAACTTCCATATATATAACGAAATTTTAATTTTAAAATTCGTTATTCTTTTGCATTTTGCATTACATTCTATTTTATACAGTAAAGTAAGCTTACAAGTAAAGTTAAGTTGTATCATAAAGTCCTTTAATAATATTCAAGGATTGCTTTTGAGCTCCGGCCCTTACGATGAACATATTTTTTACGTAAATATTTTTTAAACATTTTTGTCCTTACGACGAGTGCGTCTGGTAATCCGGGAATTACGGTACTTATATCTTAGCACTGAAAGTATTTGTGCACGTGCCACTGAACCGATTTTGATCATCTTTGTGATTGGTTCGTATCATGAACTATATTAATCAAATGACGAAAACAGATCTTGAAAATATTAGATAACCTTCGAGGAGTTAGAGTTACAGACGGACGGACGGCCAGACAGACAGACACGTTTCCCCATACTGAGAGCATAAAGCACCTTTCGGTACTTACAAGGGGACCGTACGGACATGTAATCACGGATTTGGTTTAAATTTTAGGAGGTCAATCTACAACATTAATATATCTTCTGTGTAAAAGGATTTCATGCAATGGCCTTTCATATCGGAGAAATAAAATATTTTACGTTTATTATTGTAGTGCCAGTTAAGCGGAATGGGAAGAATAATATAGGTGGTAGCGCAGTGGTTATCGTCAGGTTCTGTAGATTTACTAGTCCGGGTTCGATTCCTGAAGTATTGAAATTTTTTCATTATTTTTCCATTTTTTCCCCATTTTTTGTGTTTTTCGTCATTATTATAAGGGTCGTACAAATGTAAACGAAAATTAATTATTTTATCCAAAGTGTATACAAGGAATTTAAAAATACTCTCCAAATGCGTTAGGGCATTTATCCCACTGTAAGGCGTGTACTTCCTTTATGGAAGAAGTCTTTCGGTTGCGTATGGAACCATTACAAAACCTCTTCCTTCACTTCATGGTCCGACTGAAACCTGCGGCTTTCAGATGTTTTTTGAGATCCCCAAATACGCGAAAATCACACGGGCTTTTAATTCAGGGCTGTAAGGTGGATGCTGCATTGCTTCCCAGTTGAACTTTTTGATGAGGTCTATCGTTGCTTTCGAGGTGTGAGGACGCGTGTTGTCGTGAAGAAGAAGCACTCCTTCTGTAAGAAGTCCAGGACGCTTGCATTTGATGGCCGCGCGCAGTTGGCTTCAATGTTTCCCCATATCGTGCTGCGTTAACTGTGGTGTCTTTTTTAAGAAAATCCAGTAAAACGGGCCTTTGCGATCAAAACACACGGTCAACATCACCTTCTCCGTGCTGTTTGCGATTGCTTTTGATTTTTTCGGGGGTGGTGACCCATAATCTTCCATTGACGACTTTGACGTTTGCTTTCGGGCTGGAAATGAAAGCACCAAGTTTCATTCCCTGTAACGATTCTGTCGAGAAAACTCTCTCCTTCCTGTTCATAGCGAGTCAACTGTTGCAGGGACATGGCCATTCGAACTCCAAGTTGTTCTGATGTCACTGATAATGGAGTGAACAGTTCCACGAGAAAAGCCAGTTTTAGCAACCACGACATCGATTGTCACTCTTCTGTTTTCCTTTAAGACAGTGTCAATTTTGGCTTTGGAATCAGTGTCAATTTTGGCGCGGTTCGCTTGTCCAGATCGTTGATCATCTTCCAATGATGACCGTCTCTCTGAAAACCTCTTGCTCCATGCTCAAACACGAGTGAAGGTTAGGCAGTCATTTCCATAGACGTTCTGCATACGACGATGAATTTCAGAAACTGAAACTCCTTCACATGTCAAAAAACGAATTGAAGCGCTCCCTCGAAAACGGATCTAAACGACCAAAAGTTACTTTTAGAGAAAAATGGAAAAATGTTTACCAACGCGATTTTGTAACATTTATTTTTAAATTTGTCTGCAAAAACGCATTCCATTTTATAATACACTGAAAATATATTTCATAGCTTATGCATTTTCTTATAAATAAGCAAAAATTGTTGAACGAGTGGAATACGGATCTAAGTGCATTAGTGACATAGATCCGTCTTCCATGATAGAAGTATCTCCAAGGCATTAACATTAAAAACACATGAATGAAAGAATTATATTGCGATAAATGAAACCAATATAGGATAATAAACAATATAGGATTATCAGTTATGCAAAACATATTTATTTCTCCAAATGAAATGTCGATTAGACGTAACTGAATTGATGCTGGTTATGTTTCTGTAGAAGGCCCGATATTCTTCTGCTAGATATTGCAGCATGTCCTTCAAATCCTTCAGCTTTTCTTCTTTAACCGGCAGATGTCCATTGTAAGCACTAGGAAGCTGTTGTGGAATTATTAGGACACGCTTTGGTTGGCCTCCCTTATTTACCAGTACTGGTCTTTACGTACTCCAGCCTTCCATAATATTGTGTGTTTTGCGCACGCTTATCCCACTTGGATCATCACCTCTGTATTGCATCCACGCAGTATGTGTGATTTTTAGCGTAGATGCTTTCTTTAAGTTCTTCTGCACTACAGAAAAGTCAACGAAGTGATGTTCCATAAGTTTAACTTCAAAGGGATTTGATGGCCTGGCATCAGTGATTATTTTAACCAGCTGTGATGGGACGCTTTTAAAGAACGCTCAATAAGTGCAAAGTCCCGATCACAAGGCAAAAGTGAATGGCCGGACACAAGAAATTTCTGCTCTATTTCGGTGAAATATCTGTTCTTGACTACATACACCATAAGAGCAATCATCTTCCAATTGTTGTTTTGACCAACATATCGGTCTGGCCAAATGGTGAGCTTTCTGTCTTCGGCATTGGAAAGATGTTTTACGTTTTCATTAATATATTGCAATATCCATGAAGCTATATCAGTTGATCCTGTCTTAGCAACTGTTTCGTCCCATATGCACACTCTTGCATGTCCAGTAGCTGCATCGTGAATATTGAAGTTGTAGCAAGATAACTGTCGTTGGTAAAAACTGCTGGAATGGAAGAAATATCATCTGCTCCAAATCTACGCACAATACCGTGTTAGTCGGGTTGCTCTTTATGTTATCAATGTCTTCACGAAAAGGCTGAATATCCTTTTTCTGCTTTTGGTGGTGGCACTCCATTTTTTTATTAACGCCTGCTGGTGTAGTTCGCTGTTGGCAGCAATCATTTGCACATATAAACGGTCACACAATCCGGGGTTTAAGCTCTGTAAAAATGGAAGACATTTAGATCCGTTTTCCACGTGCAAGAATACTCACTGCGTTAGGTAGAGTTTTCGATGGAATAACATCGCCTTTCCGTGTTAGGTGTTCCATTCCAGCATCTTTTAGCCTTTTTCGTTTGTTATCCTTCCAGTTGAAAGGATTTACTTGCCTTTTTATGCCTTTGTTTTGAGTATTTAAGTCCAAACCTTCTCCAGGCGCGCGGCCATGTTGCTTTCAACATAGATTCCTTTTCCACAGAGAGGAAGTTTTAATGGGATAAAACAGCACTAAAAATGTAGAAAAAATTCTAAAAGGTGGTAGCACCATATACAGCAAAAGGAAAGAAGTGCATTCCACTCAATAGTTTGATTTTGAAAAAAATGGCGCTTAGATCTCTTTTCGAGGGGACGCTTCAATTACTACTCTCTGTTCCTGTTTCGTTGACTCCATTTTGTTGTTTGGACGAAGCATTCACTCGCAGAGCTTCGAATCGCGAGCTATCGTTCTTCTCACGTGATGCAGCACTTGCAAACCTATTGTTCAATTTGCACGTGGGGTTTCGCAATTGTTGAAAACAAAAACTTACGATCCAACACGTCGTCTTTATTTTTTCCCACGCAAATTTTCGTTTTCATTTGTACGACTCTTGTATTTGTTTGCACTTTGCATAATAACATTCACATACTATGTCCGACAATCAAGCTTCACTGTAAAGCGCATTTTGCGTTAGTTTTTCCTGTCTCACAGTAACAATGAATGAGCACGCATCTAAGTAAGCTTCAGTAAGTTGAGTCTATTCAGTCAGGAGGAGGAAGCCAGTACAAATGCATTCAACAATGCTATTGCTGGCTAATTTTTATTGTCGGATAGAGGTAATCAGCAGTGGTTTAGTAGAGGCCTAGGCGGGCATAAGCTTGAACACTCGCTTACTAAAGCTTTCAGGACGAGAAGCAGTACTGTAAATAGAATTTAACAAACATGTTGAACGAAGTAGTAATCTTTTTACTATTTAAAAAGCATAGCCATTAAAAATCGATGTTGGCTGTCTTGACTTAAACCAACGTCTTTCGACCATCTTTCGGTATGAAATAATAGTAAAATAGGGGGCGGGAAAAAAGAAAACAGAAGTTAACAAACCTCTCAGATTAATATTCACTCTCACATATACAATATTTAAATATTTATTATCCATAAATATTTATGCACATTTAACAAAAATTATTTGTTCAATATGTGATTAGTTTCATAACGGAAAACAAAACAAAATGAATAAAATTTTTAAATAAAACGTTAATAATAAAGCGAACATATTTCTTCTGATTTCACTGTTAAGCTGCAGTGTTCAAATGAAGTAAAAAAAAAAAGCACGTGAAATTAAGAACATCATTGAATAATTAGTATATAGTAAACAAAATTAGTTAAATTTAAATGTTAACTGTGGAATAACCGTAAATAAAGTAAAAAAAAAAGTAACAATCCTCAAACATTTCGTAAAAGAATGAAAATACAAATTGAGTTTTGAAAAGGCACGCAAACCACTGAATGATGCTGAAATGGAGGCAACATCATTTTCTGTTGCTATATTGAAATTCACTTATCATTTACTATTACTTGCTTTGTATTATTCATTGACCCTGTATAATAGGCTACCTTTTGAAAGCAAAAGTGAAAGTTTTTGTGTGTTAAAACTCTCTCAGCTTCTCAGTTGCTATAGTGTTGCCTTTGTGCTAAGAGGATAATGGACGAAGTCCACGATAGAAATTGCGCATGCGCTGTTGTTTTACTGCCATCTGGTGGCTTATTTTGAAAGCGGTCAACCGAGTCACCATGTGCGTTACCAACACTGAAAACATGAATTACCTCAGAAAATATTCACCTCTGATATCTTTGATACATTAATTTCTTTTTCTTGACTTAGTTTTCCACAGCGAGATTCTCTGTTTGCACTTTTAGCCTTTTTTCGTTCAGAATGATTTAATTCAAGCTCAAGCTAAAAAAATTTAAATAAATTAAATTTGACATTATAAAATTCAATAGTCACTACATTCTTAAAGTCTATAAATTTCTTCATGAAATATTTCCACTCAATCTATCATAGCATGTTTTTTTGTTTTGTTTTTGTTTGTTTTTAACCAATTTTATAATCAGCCTTCTGATTATAAAATATTGCATATTTATTAAAACCTACGATATATATTACAATAACAATCAGAAGTGAAGATAAAAAAATTAATAGTTTATGTATTTTGGGAGTATACAAAGGAAATTTATATGAATTTATATAGCTTACTCAAATTGATTTAAAACATTGAACAAAGAGGTAGCATATCCCCGAAGAGTCGCAAAAAGTCTCCTTCCCTTTTCTTTTTGTAATTATGATTTATTTGAAGAGTTTCTGCAATTTGATTATTTTCTTCTCTTTGAATGTAATAAGATTCATTTGTTTTGAAATTGAAGAAGAACGAGCTAATCTCATTCACCAAAAAAGTGCTTTTGACACGTTAAAATCAATCATGTTACTTAGCTTGATTTAAAGACACGGTGAAACACAAATAGAACTTCAGAACTACGGAGCATGTGTAGCCTGGACATTTATTGCTCAACTTCATTGACATTAATAATTAACTGAAATAGGCAAATCAACAAGAATAATTAATCTCAAAATATCAACAATGAAAAAACGTGCAAAATCATTTTTAAAAACAATTGGTGAAAAACAATTGCAATCAAAAATAATAAAGAAAAACAAATACGATGTAAATTGTGACGCTTGCACTAACAGCATTTTTAACCATATCAATTTTTAAAATTTTATTAACTCTTTCCGAATACATTGGACAAAAGGATGGCATATTCCCGAAATGTTTATAGTCTTTTAATGTTAAACTTAAAAGTAATTTACACTTCAACTGTTCATAAATGTCTATATTTCCATCTGAAAACTGTCGTGAATTTAACGGATAAAATATGTACAGTCAGTGACAAAAAATTAGCACCACCATCATTTTCACTGAAATTCTTTTAATGAAACAAAATTCCAAATGCTCTTTTGGAATACAGACACTTAATATCTTCAGAAACAATCTAGCTTCATAAAAATAAATTGAATGTCCACTTATAATTTTAAAAAAAAAATTGTTTTACTCAGGTGATATTTCTGAGTGACAAAAAATTAGCATCAGCTACAAAAAAATGGTTTCGCCCTAAAGTTAGGCTCATTTAACTCAAGTAGGGGTGATATATTTACTTTATCATGTAGTAAGAGCAATTACTACAAGTGAAAAACTTAATTAATAAACATACAACAAGATGGGACGTGGGTCAGTGCTGTCAGAGTATGAAAGAGATCAAATTGATGCCTTCAAACAAGAAAACATCTCTATTCGTGAAATTGGGCGTCGTTTGAAGAGAAGCCCAAAGGCTATTTCCAACTATTTAAGAAATCCTCAGGAATATGCAGTTTACAAGGGTTCTGGGAGACCTCGTGCTCTTAATGGAAGGTCAGTTCGTCAGATTGTCAGAGCTGCATCCAACTCAAGTCAAACAGCAAAACAAATTCGTGATGAACTGCAGCTCGACACAAATCTGTGAAATCCATGACTGCCCGCATCTTCTGCGACAGCACATCAAGAGGAAGCCACCACTCACTAACCGTCATCAAGAAAACAGACTTCAGTTTGCCAGAAAATACATGGGTTGGACTTCAGAATGGCAAAATGTCATATTCACAGATGAAAAGAAGTTCAACCTTGACGGACCAGATGGATTCTCATACTATTTTCACGATTTGCGAAAAGAAAAACAAGTTCTTTCACGAAGACAGCTTGGCGGTGGATCTGTAATGATCTGGGGAGCAATTGGTTTCCAGGAGAATTGTGACTTGAAGTTTCTCAGTGGATGAATGAATGCACAAGGGTATTTGTCAATGCTGAAAGACATTTTCCCTGATTTTGGACCAATTATGGCTGGAAATGATTGGGTATTTCAGCAAGATAATGCTCCCATCCACAAAGCACATGTTGTAACACGGTGGTTTGAGGAGAAAAAAAATCACTGTTCTGCAATGGCCAGCTATGTCACCTGATTTGAATCCCATTGAGAATGTTTGGGGGTTGCTATCACGAAAAGTGTATGAAAACAATCGTCAGTACAAAAATGCTTCTGACTTGAGATGTGCCATCATTGATGCTTGGGAAAATTTAGATCATTCATTGATTAAAGGATTAATTACTAAGATGCCTAATCGTATCTTTGAGGTAATTTCACAAAAAGGCAAATCCACCACATATTAAGACCATTCAGAGGATTTTTTTGTAGCTGATGCTAATTTTTTGTCACTCAGAAATATCACCTGAGTAAAACAATTTTTTTTTTAAATTATAAGTGGGCATTCAATTTATTTTTATGAAGCTAGATTGTTTCTGAAGATATTAAGTGTCTGTATTCCAAAAGAGCATTTGGAATTTTGTTTCATTAAAAGAATTTCAGTTAAAATGATGGTGGTGCTAATTTTTTGTCACTGACTGTAAAAATTAAAACTATTCCATCGAAATGGAAATAAAAGCTGCAGTAAATATATAATTATTTTGATCTTTCGGAAAATAATGCCGTGTGGTTGCTTTACTTTTATAATTTTTGCAGGGAGGCACAGAGCAATTAACGCGAGTCATTCTTTCAGACCCGGAATGAGGATTGACAATGTTATTACTAGAGGGCGCACGGGTTACGTGGACATCGTCCATTGTGATTGTGAACAAAAGTGGCTTATATCCTGTACTTTTGTGTTTATGCGTATATTCCTGATTAAACAAGTGTTTTTGTGCTAAAACACCCACTGTGCATCATTTTCACGTAATCTTCAGCATTTGCTCCAGTAGCCACCTGCATCCAGAACCTTTCGTAGCCGTCTTGGAACTGATTCCGCCAGCCTCTCAAAATAGTCCAAATCATCCATCATACAGTCCTATGCGTCAACTGGCTTCTCCCAGAGCTCGTTCTGATTCCGAACACCAGTAACATCTATTCGACGCTTTAACTCACTCCAGGCGTTCTCAATTGGGTTTAAGTCTGGTGATCTGACTGGCCACGCTAGACGTTCAAAATGGAGATGTTGATTAAACCAACAGTGACAATGTTTGCAGTATATATGGGAGAATTGTCGTCGATCAAGAGGACGACTTCATCCTGGTAGAATGCTCGGAACATCGGTTGCATTGTGTCATTTAGTATATGAATATACTGAGCAGAAGTTAGAAAGCCTTGAATTCGATGAAGATGTCCAGCACCACTAGCACAAAACCATACCCAAGCAGGCACACTGAAGCGTCCACTGCGAGCTACTTCATTAACGAAGTCTTGTTTACCGTAAGCAAATAAAAAATAAATAAAAAAACTATGGTTAAATAACTAAGGTTATTCTAAAGAATTTTATTTTACATGAAATGACCATTTCTCATTTGCGTTTCGTTATTAATGATGACAAATTCCACTGAACAATTTTCTCACGACATTAATCATAAAAAAATTATATAGTCAAATTATGGTAGAACTTTGATTACTCCAAAGTTAATAATTTCTTCAATCAACTCTGGAAGTCGAAGGCAAATTCTTCCTTTGGGTGCAAACCTGCACGTTAAATAGAAAACATCCAAAGCTCGAGGAATTATTTTTTATTCAACTTCAGCTTTTAATTTTCTATTTCTTTATTAAAATAAAGTTATATACACTGTAACTTTCTTTAACTCGTTCTTTCGTTAATTCATTTTACGGAAATAACATTATATTACTGTCTCGGCGTTTTAAATTATTCTGTGTTATTGGCGAACAGAACAACATGTCTATCCACTAATTAAAAGCTTTTTATAACTTTGCTGTGTTAGTTTGTTTAGGTCAAATTTTGTAATCAATATTAAACCAACTTTCCGACAAGCTAGGGAGCTGCAATTTGGCACACTTATGCAGAATCGATGACAATCTTCTATATATATAAAGAAGGATGTTTGTGGGTCTGTGGGTGGGTCTGTGGGTGGGTCTGTGGTTCTGTGTGTACGTTTTTTATACAAATCTACAGTTTTATTCCGATCTTGATGAAATTTCGCATACATGACCTTCAAAGCATGAGGAAGGTCACTGTCTACTTCAGATTTCGAAAAAATAATAATTATTGATAAAAAATCGATATTCATGGTTATGGCAGGGCATATTAATGAGAAATATCGCATGACCAACAATGCAAGACAAAGTTTTTGCAACAATGGTATCAACACGCAATTCACAAACACTCTGCACGGACCAACAATATATATCTCATGACCAACAATGCAAATAAATGTTTGTGCAACAATAGGTATCAACAATGGTTTCAACACGCAATTCACCAATAACAATGAGCTCAAAATGATGATGCAATGATAAAGCAATCCTTTCCAAGAATTATAACAATGAACATAAAATGATGATGCAATATGGATAAGTTTCAATTTGTAACAATGCATAGAATTCCTGTTATTCAGGTTTTTCTTAGAAAAGAGAGTTCTTAGTACTTAACAATTTCTTGAAAATCTTTAAAAATGATCAGTAGCTGGAGATAATGAAGAGTTAGCAGACTATTGAGAAAGAGTGGAAAGACGACAGAGAAAGCAAACCTTTAGCTCCGTGCTGTATTGAGCAAATGGGAAGCAAGTAAATAGAAGAATTGGCGACCGCTAGACTACCCAAAGTGATGAAAGGCCAAATTTTGCTTCAACACAGCGAGAGAAGAGTGGAAATTGCAACAACATCAAGTGTAGATCTGAAGTAAGATTATCTGAGTAAGAAATTATTGGAGCAGTCCATCCATTTTGAGCCTTTAAAAAGATTTTTTTCGAATTTTCATTAAGAATTTTTACTGTATTAATTCTAAGCATTTTCATGTGTTTATTTTTAAGATATTGCAAAATTTATTTTAATTTTTGAGATTGTTCTGTTTACATCCCAAGTGTAATAATCCCGGGCAACGCCGGGTACTTCTTCTAGTTTATGATAAAGAAAAAAATTTTCAAATCGGTTCATTGGTTCGTGTTCTAATGGTACTAACTCATTACTACGAATTGATTGTTGTAACAATTGGACATTTCGTTATAGCGAGAGGTAAATGTATCTATTGTTTATTGTTGCAAAATTAAGCTTTATTGTTGCCACTAAATAAAGCATTATAAAAGCTTGGTTTGATAAAACCCTTTTTACATAATCTTGTTTATATTTTAACATAATGGCTGAAAATAGGCATAGTCGTAGCATTAAATGCATCGAAAAAACTGAACCCTTTCTCATATGCTTTGAGGAGAAGCCTAGTGCGAACCCCGTATTGAAGCTGCTTACCTCAACTAGAGGTAGTGTTAGAGGAGGCCATGGTTCAGTCTCCCACCATAGTCGGTCCCGAACAATGAACTCAACTGTTCCAACAGATTAGAAGCTAAGCTTCCACCGTGTTGCCCGCTCAACAGTGAGCGAGTACTCGATCTAGCATACGCTGCCCCTGCTGACTGGCTAAATTTCATTGTTGGATATAGTACATAAGCAACGTCACGTATCAAAAAAAAATGCAAAATGCGTTGTACAATATTTTCTCGGGCGGCCATTGCCGTGGCGTGTGAAATAAAAAAAACTATAAAGATCTGTTCGCACTATCGACGGTCTATGCGTAATCGTCACCGCCACTTCACGGATCGCCAATGACCATCCATGAAGATATTGTACAACGCATTTTGCATTTATATAGGCTGAGAAACGTCCAACTTTAAACCAGTTATCCTGATCAAGAGAGCCTAGGCTCTCTATTCTGACCTACTTTTATGTTTATTTTAAAAATATTGCATTTATTTCTTGTAAATTTTTTAATTAATTTAGTATAAATTACAATAATTGTTTAAATAAATTACTATTTAAATATTTGACAGCAAATCAATTTATCAAAAAGAAATTGATTCATACAAACTTTCAGACATTAAATGACACAAATAATCAAACATTATGACATACGACCCAAAAATACCACTAAACAAATAATAATGTTTTATTATTTTTTATATTTAAAAACACAAGTTAACATTCTTACATTCAACATTCAAAATTGAAATAAAACATGAGTAAATAACAACAACAGCACATACATACAAAAAAATAAATGAGAAAACTTCTCAATCCATAACAAGCCATAGGCTATAACCCATAATTGAATAGAAAACAAATACAAACCAAACATTCATTGCATCAAAACCTGAATTTATTACTGTCGGCCAGTTGGCCGAGAGGGCTTTCTAGTTCTCGAGTCTGCCTGGTCGTGGGTTCGAATCCCACCGTGGGCATGGATGTTTGTTTGTCCCGGGCTGCGTACAAATATAACTTGTGTAAAAGGCGCAAAATGACCTTAGTAGTCGACGCCAAAAATTCTAATAAACGAACTAACCAACCTTTATTACTGCATGCATTGCTGCACTTTTACTAGACGTGTAACTTTGATTTCTCAATTTTTTAAATTCAGCAATCACTATATAATTCCTTTTTCTTTAATCCAGAAAATTTTAATCGAAAATTTATAAATCTGTTTTGCAGTTTTTATTTGATATTGTGACAATAGGCAAATTTAAACTGTTGTAATTGTAAATGTTCATTAAACTTTTCTTTTAAAAATTTGCTGCAATTTAAGTTGGGATTATTTATTAAGATTTCTTCCAATTGTCTAAATAATTTTTCCATAGTTAAGAAATATTCAAAAGAATTTTTGTTAATATAGAAGAGATTCATTTTTTAAATTCTTTTTACAAATTTGGCATAATTGGAATGATTTTTCTTCTTTGATCCAGTTGAACTAATACATTTATTGCAAACCTTATTATTTTTATTCACATTTAATAAAATATATGCAGCAATGTTAAA
>JAHWFO010107670.1:331358-349340 GCA_023313115.1 Rhysida immarginata | reverse complement strand
TGTGTGTGTGTGTGTGTGTGTGTGTGTGTGTGTGTGTGTGTGTGTGTGTCCGTCTGTATGTCCGACGATTGCTCGAAAATGCTTTAACTTTTTCAAATTCTGTTTTCGCTATTCGATAGAGACCCTTCCTAGGCTCACCTGATTAGTTTGTCATTGAAACTGGCCTAACAGTCACGTGACTATTGAGACCCAGACCCCCCCTATTAAATTTTTTTATTGGCAATATAAGGCATGTAATATATCATTCGAACGGGAATCACGAGCACAAGACGAATATGACATTCTTTTCAATTTTCGAAATGCTACGTCCGAGAAATTGACCCCAAAATATCCTTCAATGACCCCTTTTTACGAGCGTTTGTTAAAGCTATATATATAAGAATACAAGCTTAATCGGTACTTTTATGCGTCCAGCCGGCCATCGTTTGCACAATAACGTGAAAATGGAAGAACTTAACTGCGATGTATCAACTTTTGATGCAATTTCGTGGGGCCTTTCAAGTACGTGCGCTAATGTTAAGAATATGAAAATAGGGCATGTAATATATCAAACGATTAGTACTGAGGAGTCATAAGTGAATACAGTGTTACTTTTTATTTACCATTTAAGCATTGTTGACGTCTGTATGGAGCACGTGCCGTTATGAAGCTTTGTCGAGGCACGTGCTCATTTCGTTTTTAAATGTCAGTGCTGTTAGGCCTATTGTGAAATATGGCTAATTAATATTAGGCCTAATATTAAAATGGCTAATTACTGTTCAGCCTAATAGGTAATTGATGTTAGGCCTATTGTTGTTAACAGCTAATTAATGTTAAGCCTATTGTTATCAATAACATATATGCAAGTCCTGTTATAATCAACTAATATACGCTAGGCCTATTGTTAACACTAGCTAATTGATGAATTAGGCCTATTATTATCAACAAGTAATTACTGTTATGAATCGTTAGCGACTGTTGTAATCTTATGCATGTTGTGTACGGCCTGTGTAGCTCTTAATGTAGAGAAGCTATAACAAATGAACAATAACTTTATAATAGACAACATAAAAATTATTTTGAGTTTGCAATTTTTTTACTACTGACCTGCCCACTGTGAACACCTAGTCAACCTCAAATATTCATGTTAATATTCTGTTGTGCATCTGCATCGTTTTACGAGAAAAGGAATTTGTATTGTTTTGCGTATTAACGTGAACGTGAAGCAAAAGAATACATGTGAGTGTTGATAGAATCAAAGAAATTTCTGTTGTTTATTTAAACCAACTGCAAGTAAAAGTGAAATATTCAAATTTAAAATTACATCTGCGGCACAGCTAAAGCTCCTTGGAATGCTTACGAGATTTTTCCCGACAGTGATTTACAACAACGATTTTTCTCTCCTAACGTTTATGGTAACTTTGATTAAGAAGGGATGAATGGCTCTAACAGTGGAAAGAACATAGGTGCAGTAGTTTAAAATATTTACCGGGCGTTTCAAAAATAACCGGTATACCGGTATATTTGAAAGATCAATAAAAACTAAACGGGCAGCGATAGAACTACACCGTTTGTAATTTCGAAAGTTTGTCTGCCTGAAAATTTACTGTTGTCCCAAGAATATTGCAACACTCGGTGTATTTCTATCGCTGCCCGTTTAGTTTTTATTGATTTTTCAAATATACCGGTCATTTTTGAAACACCCGGTTGATGTACGAGCGTTTCATTTCTCATTTGGCGCGCGTTTGAACGCTGCAATCGAATACGTAAATTTACTTGCAGTTTTCGCCTTTGCTGTATATAAAATATGACTAATATTAAACAACAAATTTTTATATTCTTCTTTTCAGCATATTTGAAAATCGTTTTACGAGTTATATTCTTGTTGTATTACAATAAAAGTGACTTTTCCAGTTCATGAATTAAACGAATGGTTTTCATTTAAGAAAATAATATAAAGAATAATATGTCAAATTAAAAATGCATACAGTGTACCTGTAAGTTTATGCAATAATATACAGGGTGATTCAGAATTCATTGTACAAACTTATAGGGGAAGTAGTATGGGTGATACTAAGGAAAAAAATTCATATGAACATGGGTACGAATTTTAACGATAACAGAAGAAAACATGCTGCCACCAAGATCAACAAGTTAGTAACTCGGGTTCTAAAACATTTTAGATCAACATTAGGATGATTATATTTGGAGGAATAAAAGAGTACATAAAACTATGTATACCGTCAAAATTTGATCGAATTCCAACGAGTAGTTTCCGAATTACGCATTCAAAATCTTAACAGTGCCCACGTGTAAGTACTAACCAGCACGTGTTACGATGCTGAATGCGTAACTCGGAAACTACTCGTTGGAATTTGATCAAATTTTAACGTCATACATAGTTTTATGCACACTATTATTTCCACAAATTTTATCATCCTCGATATTATAGAACCTAAAGTATTAACTTGTTGGTCTTGATAACAGCATTTTTATTTCTGTCCATATCTCAGTCTCACGACTTTTTTCTAAGAATTAATTGCATTGCAAGAAAGTCGTGATAGAGAAAGGAGGAGGAGAACGGATTAAATTTAAACGATATAAGTTAATGAATCCGGTAATGAAATTGCAGTAGAAATTTTAAATAAAGTTCACAATGTCACAATTCGGGTTTGCCACCAAGTAATTGTATAAGGATTCCGATGTGGGCCAGTCCAGATGGGGAACCTTGCTTCAAAACTAGTCTGTTGAGTGATGAATGGCGGGCGTAGATAATTCCTTGGTATTTCACCGCAACACGCGCGAGCGGTGACCTTTCGAGGTTTAAGGGAGTAGGTTCCGATGTCTCGACTAATAGATAAAAATAAGAAATCCAAATTTAGCAGAGTATCAATAACTTGCAATGCTTGGAGAAGAAAACGTTAACTTCATTACTAGGGCAGAAAGCAATGTTTAATAAAGAAATGAGAAATAATCACTTAAATTAACTTCCTCCTTCATCCGTAACTATTAACTAAAAGAGAAGCACATTACCCTCGTACAGAGACGACGCAGCCAAGCGCGACTCGCAACGAGAGAACTCTTCGCGGAGCGCGCTTGCCGTGCTGAAGTCTTCTGCGCCGGCGAGAGACGATCCATTCGATTGGGTTAGGAGATCCTCTTCAGCAGAAGGCGGTTGTATTAAGTCACTAGGCGTTTTGCTGGGGCTGGAATCCTCACTCGTGGCCGTACGTAAAGCCTTGTGGTCGGCAGTGGCTGATGTGGCTGAATCGCTGGCAGCTCTCGATTCCAAGGTCCGTAGCTCACTGCAGAGATCACTGGGGCCAGAGGTATCCGGGGAAGATGAAGGGGAAGATCCTCGGTACCGTCGTCTTCAATGCCGTCTGCCTCGGTGGGGAAGAGGGCGACTTCGCTCGTGAGTTTTTCCGAGGAATTATTTTGTGGCGACGGTTGCTTGTAGGCAATGGCGACGGGTTCGTTTAATTAGTCGTACGCTTTAGGAGAGTCCTTAACACATCCTTCGCTGGAGCTTCTGCAGAAGGGAGGCACAAAATTATTTTCATTAACTTTTAATTTGAGGGCACTTGCCTGTATAGAATATCGAGAGTCCGTTGCCATCGAAATTTCGTCCTCTTGTCGGCTCGATTCGGCTTGGAGCCTTATTCCAGAAAATTCACAGTCTCATCTCCTCTGACGAAAATTATTGTGTTTTTCACCTGAGTCGAGGGCGAACAGCGATAAGAAATCCTTTCCTCATGATTCCTTTGTCTGCGATCAGTATCGGGCATGCTTCTCTGTCCTTCGTCCTTTCACGGCTCCGGGATATCGCTCTCTCCTCTTTCCTTTCCTCGTCTTCTATACGGCTTCTTAATTAACCTTTCTTGCATACGCTTTTTATTGGCCAATGAGAAGTCTTCTTCATTTTTCTCGAATCTTCTGTCTCTTCTATTTTCTTTTACGGGCGGCGGGCTTCGCTGCTTTTCCTTTTCTATCGGATATTTCCATCTTCTCCTTCCTCCCCCTTGTCTTCGGAATCGTGTCGGATCGTCGGTTTGTTTTTCCTCTTTCGCTGCTCTCGGCCGACGATCTGACACTCAGTTATCGTTCAAATTCGGACTCATGTTCATATCAACTTTTTTTTGCTATGAACTTAGAATCATCCCCTAGAAGTTTATACAATGAATTTTGAATCACCCTGTATAATTAATTTATCTTAAATTTCGAATAAATAAAAAGAGTACATTAATTGTTGTTGTGTTCCTACGTTTATCCTTTGGAAGGTAAGTGAAGGTTGCATGAACTTGTCACTATGTGAAGATTTTTTTCAAAATCTTAGTTCTGCTTTTGTTTTACGCAAGTGAGAACAGATATACCGAGGAAGAAAATAAATTTTGGATAAATTTTGCTGAACGCGTAAATTTTTGAAATTCAGTTTTCTGCTTTCTGCCGAACTTTTTTACGCAAAGGAGACCCTATCCTAGTGTCTGGAGAAAAGAGGTGGGAAGTAGTCGATTCCAAACTCTTGAGGAGCAGCATGGTTTCCGACCTGGCCAAAGCACGATGGATCACATCTTTGCTTTAAGGCAAATATTTGAGAAATCCTGGGAGTATGCAAAAGATGTCTACGCATGCTTTATAGATCTCGAAAAAGCATGTCAGAGTTCCTCGGGAGAAGTTCTGGCAAGTATTGCAAGAGTACGGAGTGAATGGGCAATTACTGCTTGATATACAGTATATCTCTGTACAAAAGCTCTGAGATGTGCGTCCGGAAAAATGGTATTAAGTCAAGGCCGTTCACTGTGGGTGTTGGACTCCACCAAGGGTGCGTACTGTCGCCCCTCTTGTTCACTATCTTTATAGACTGGGTAGACAGGGGCAGCCGACGCGATGAGGGTGTTCGTGTGGGAGACTGCTTGGTAGAGAGGTTGCTCTTTGCTGGCGACCTTGTGCTCCTTGGGTCTTCTCGCACTAGCCTTCAGCATGCGCCAGATAGGTTTGCAGCCAAATGTGAAGAAGCTGGGATGAAGACTGAGGTTTTGGACCTTTCAAGACGGCCTGCTCAGTGCGCTCTCCATGTTAGGGGAGCCACTCTCTCGGTAGTTACGGCTCAGGCCTTATCTCTATAGCAATGTATGACGTTTCCGTTATCAGGCCTTCCGTCTAAGAGGTGTTGGCGGAGATAGCCAAGCATCGCGAACGCGTTAAGGAAAGAGGCTAGGCTATAAAGCCTACCTAGGATTACTAAAGTGCGGCAATTACCTTCCCCAATGCTAGAAGAAATAATGGTTGTTGACTGGTTGGTTTGAGGTTACGTGAGTATTTTTCAGTCATCTTTGGCCCAGAGATTTATTCATTTTAAATTTTATTGTTTGTCAATTACATTTCCAGAGGATAATAATGTGAAAATTTTGAAAATAAAATTCATTTCAGCCGAATTTTTAGAGCTGGCACAATAAATTGATTGAGCCAACTGGGCCAAAAATGGCAAATTGCCGTATTTAGTAATCCAGAGCTTTAAGCCCACCTAGCCGTAGTCAGCCGGCTACCTTCCTGAATTCACCTCTTGTTCGAGATTACAATCTGCAGCAACCCTTTTCCAGTGTTGCCAGTTTAGTAGTTTTCCTACTAGATTTAGTAGGAATGTTATCTCAATGTAGGGAATTTAGTAGGGTAATTTTTTTTAGTATATTAAAATGGAGGGGGAAAATTTTTCTGTAAGATGATCCTACAGACAATTATTTAATTTTCATAGCTTTCACTCCATTAAAAAAAAACTATTGGAGTTGGAGTGAAAGTACTGATGATAACGGAAATTGTGTCTGGAATTAATAACGATAACGTGGTCACATTTTGTGACCACGTTCTCGTTGTTGACTGGTAAAGCATCGTTGTTGACTGGTAAAACTCACGCGGTTACGTGATGCTTTTATGGTTCCACTGCATGGTTCATATTCCACGTAAAATGAATGATGGCTATCTTATTAATTTTATTACAAAACTAGTTGTTACCCGCGTCTTCGCCCGCCCGCGCCATCTCTTGAGGGGAATTACAAAGCAAAAGCAGATAATTTGAAATGAAAATCCCAGAAAATGGGGAAGGGCGGGGGTGGGGGGTCGTAGGGGGCTGATTTTTGGCGATAGAGCAGGTCCTTTATTGATAAGCCTGCCCTGAAAATTTCAAGTCGCTAGTTCAAACCGTTTAGGAGGAGATAGAATTACAGATAAATAAATAAATACACGCAAGAGTTTTAGTATATTAGCTTTAATATTTACATCCTATATTTTTAACTGCTTAAAAATTAACAGTACAATCAAATTCACTGCAGTTTTTTTTATGCAAGATTGCGAAATCCTACGTCAAATAAGCGTAGTAAAATATTGCAATTTTCTTTTTAGTATATTTTTTAGTAGGGCTCCGACACCTGGTGGTAGTATATAGTAGGATCGACTAGAGTTCCTGTAAGTAAAACGAGTAATGACACGCCGCCATTTTGGGTGTATTTGGCAGCCATGTATAATGTTATCCTATGGGAAAAACTGCAAGTTTGATTGAATTTTTGTAATTACGAGGGAAAATAATTCTGTTTCTAAAGATGTATGGAAATTCATTACCAAATGAAAATTGTTAAAAAATATTTTATTTAAGTGTGAGATGGATTTCCTCCGAAAAATTCCATGAGAAAAACTGCTCTTTTTTGAACATCACTTTGCTCAGTTACATAATCAATAATTCCATACAAATGCTTAGGCTGTATTTATTTAATTTCTGAAAGCAATAGCTATTACAAATTGTTAAATTTGCACTTCTGTTAAATATTTTCTTCTTATTCGATTTTGGCTGTCTAGAGAGCACGTAATTTAAAACTCTGTTAATTGAAATTTGAAGGGGAAGAATCTGTATATACCTGATTAAATTTGAAACTGGAATTGTTAGTTCCAGAGTATGGATGAAAATGATGAAAGGATGATAATGAAAAGGGAAAAACAAAAACATTCTTGCCCTCGGCTGGATTCGAACCCGCGCCTTAACGCTCTTGGCCAGCAAGCCGGCTTGTTAAATATTTTATTACAAATTTATTTTAAAAATTCAATTCAACTAAAAATAAGAACTTGTAAAGTGATAAATGATGTGAGAAATCTGATATTTTTAATATCACAGTTTTTACCGTTTTAAGATCATAAAAATTCATTCCTTACGACGTTCGTGAATACCTGTAAATACTGAGAGCATCCATTTTGTGGGTTGTCACGTAATTTAATAAACGGCTTTAATTGGCTGAATTCGCTTTCCATAGGAAAGAATGGAGTGTCATTAATCGTTTTACTTACAGGGACTCTAGGATCGACTTCTAGTCATGGGGATCGACCCTTTATAATCAGAGAGTGGCCGTGGGGAAGGGGGGGGGGGGAGGGGGGCGCAATTTGATTGGCTCTTTATATCACGTGGTACAAATCTGCCATGTTTTGGCAAACATTTCAGAGTGAATAGTAAAACGAACACACGGACTGCATTTTGATACTAGATTGTAAACTATTTTTTGCCTGAAAAATTTTAAAACATTCATTTATGATATAGCTGCTTATTTTGCAGTTGACTTTTTTAATACAAATATATCAAAAACAACTGATAAACTATATATATATATATTGGTTTCAGCAATATTTTATTTTAGTAAAAACAGCATGAACAGTTTACATCTTCATTTTATTTTAAAGGAACTTTTTATTAACAAAAATTTTTAATAAACATTTGAGGTATATTAATGACAAGTAAATTTTAAACATACATTTGCTTCTAAATTTTAGAATAAGCATATATAAAAGAGAAGGAAATAATTTCTAATGAAAATGCATGTATTTGAATAAAAATAAAGTTAATGAATTTTTAGCTTTTGGAAATTAATTATTGATGGAAAACAACAAATTTAATAACTTCAAATTTTAAAATTCATCAAGATATCAATCTATTAACCAACATACTATAAACTGACATTATCTCGATTTTTAAATACTGAATGTTTAAACCATTGATAATTAGTATGGTTTAAACAGGTCTGCGATGGTTTATTGTCAAGAAAATTTTCAGTGATTTTTACTAATTTCAACATACTCATTTCAAATTTTATAACTGTTTTGAGATATCACGCAAGATCTATTCGCAAAACGGCATGCTCATTTTACTCGTTATTTTATGAAAACAGACAGTATTAAAGTTAGAAATTCTTTAGAGTTCAATTACTCTATTCTGCGCTTGGGCAGTCAATAAAAATAGTTTTACAAGTTATTTATTATTATTTATTTATTAAAAATCTAATGTAAAGTTTGACTTAAATTGCGATTATGAAGTAGGAGTGCATGTACAATTTGCATTATTTGCATTTTTGAAAAATCCTAGCATGATGGATGAAAACTGAATTCATTTTCAAATTAGCAAACCAAAATTATATTTAATCAACGATTAAAATTAAATCAACTTTCCAAAAGCTAAAATATTATTAATTTTTTTTAATTCAAATACATGCACTTTCATTATAAATTATTTGCTTGTCTTTTAAATATGTTTATATCAAAACTTAGAAGCAAATGTATGTTTTAAATTCATTATTACATTATTATGTCGCAAATTTTAATTAAAAATTTCTTCTGTTAATAAAAAATTGCTTTTAAGATAAAATAAAACTATATTATTTTTAAAATGTTATTGCTGAATCCAGTAATGTATAATTAGTTTAGTATAATGTTATACATGCATCTACATTAAACAAATCCACTAAAAAATTAACAGCTATACCATAAATGAATGTTTTAAAATTTTCCGTGTAGAGAATAGTTTAAACAAAATATTAAATTTTATTTACTTCTCGAAATTCTGATATTATATTTACGTTCTTGTACAACAGTTTACAACATTTTTAGAACGATTCCTTCATCTGAAAATAAATATATATAGTACTGCTGTAGTACTTTCAAAACAGAGGTTTGCCAAAACATAGCTACGTTTCTACAGTCCCGAGACAAAAGTCTGCAACATCAAAATTTTCTTCCAAATGTTCATTTGCAAAATTAAATAACCTAAGTTGGAAACAGAAAAAACGAAAACTTCTTCATATGTTATATATTGTGGACATTTTTAAATACATTAAAACCCTTAAATAATCCAAAACAAGATTTATTCATACTAAACATTACGAAAAGAAAATTGCCACTTGGGACAAAAAACCTGCAACACGATGAATATGGGACATAAGTCCTGCAACTTTATGTTGCAATTCTAGAATTTAACTTAAAATCACTAGTGTTACCCCCTAAACTAAAGTGGACACAACTACTTTTTGCATATCACTGATTATAAAAATCTAACTAAAATGCATTGAACGTTTTCTTCACTTTTTATAATGGCAAGTAAATGTACTCCAGTTTCCAATGATGTCAGAAAACTAATTATTAAACAACACCAACAAGTTATTTCAAATATCCCAACTGCAAAAAACATTGGAATTCATCGTTCTACAGTGGGTGGAATCAAGACCTTTGAAGAAACTGGAAAGAGTGACGTGAGGCCACGATCTGGCCGCCAAGAAAGACAATATGAGCACAAAATAATGTGCTGAGAAGCTTAGTAAAATCTTCTAGGCACAAAACTGCTAAAATGATAGCTACTGAGTGGTCCAAAATCATCAAAAAAGATGTCTCTGTACAATTAACACGACGGCGATTAGCAGAAATGAAGTATGGATTCCGAGCTGCAAAAAAGAAGCCTCTCCTAACAGCAACAATGAAAAACAAACGCATAGAATGGTGTAAAAGACATCGTGAATGGACCGTTGATGACTGGAAAAAAGTTATTTTCAGTGATGAAACCCGTGTTTGTTTGTTTCAAGATGGGAAAACTAAAGTACTACGAAAGAAAGGTGAAGAGCTTTTGCCAGGATGCATTTCAAAAACTGTTAAGAAAGCGCCAGGACTTATGTTATACAGAACAATGACAAGCAAAGGATTGAGAAGTCTTCAAATAGTTGAACGAAACATAAATGCAGAGGTTTATATAAATGTTTTAGAAGAAAATCTAATTCCTACTGCCTGTCACTATTTTCCGGATGGTGATTTCATATATCAGCAAGATGGAGCTCCTGCTCACAGAGCTAAAAAAACACAGAAATGTTTTGAGGATATGGGTATTGATGTTCTTGATTGGCCTGGAAATTCACCAGACCTAAATCCAATTAAAAAAATATGGGCGATTATGAAAAAGAAGATACAGTCAATGAATCCTCAAACAATGAATGATTTGAGAGTTGTTGCGTTTGATGCCTTGTCACAGATTACACAGGAAGAATGCCAATCTCTTGTTGAGTCTATGCCGAGAAGAATTGTAGCTGTTCTCAAGGTAAAAGGTGGTGCCACAAAATACTAACACTAAAGTTGCAGGACTTATGTCCCATATTCATCGTGTTGCAGGTTTTTTGTCCCAGGTGGCAATTTTTGTTTCGTAATGTTTAATTCGAATAAATTTCGCTTTGGGCTATTTAACGGGTTTAATGTATTTAAAAATGTCCAAAATATAACATATATGAAGGACTTTCGTTTTTCTTGTTCTCAACTTAAGTTATTTATTTTTGAAAATGAACATTTGGAAGAAAATTTTGATGTTGCAGGACTTTTGTCTCGGGGCTGTATAGCAACAAGGTAAGAGATTGTTGCACGAAAGTACACGAAGCAGTGGCCATTGTTACACGAATCTTTATCTAGGGGGTGTTGGTAGAGTTGGATTCTGTTTTTTTAGTTAAAAGAGTAACTACTTCCTCCTTCAGCTGTGACATTTCATGTCAGTTGAGTGCCACACGACCCTGGCGGAAACAAAACATTAATGTTTTACTTTGTTGTTTTTTATATAAGCATAGGTGCATTGCCATGATAAATAAGATTGGATAGTAGTCGTAATAGCAAATTTTTTTTTTATTAAAGGATATATTCATTCGTTTTGAAAGGTGTTGTGATTTATTTATAGCAAAATATTCTATACTACGTGTCAGCGGAAAAAGTGGAGTTTCGATCTCAAAAGGATCGAAACGAGAAGCTGTTACAAATAAAAATAAATAATGGGAAAAGAGAAGAGCGATATACAGAGAAGCCCCGAAGAATGGAGAAGAGGGGACGATCTCAAGATCGTAGGAGAAGTGGAAAAAGGGAAGGAAGAAAGAGAAAGGAAAATCAAAGGTTAGAGTGGAACAAGAGTTCGGTCGAGAAGATTGGGAAAACGATTCTTGGCAAGAATGAGTGCAAGAAAAAGGACTTTGAAAGGAAGAATGGCCTTATGAGAAGTATTTGAATTAGGAAAAGCAAACAGGATTTTAAGAAAGAAGTTGAGAGACGCGACGAGCGAAAAAGATGGAAAGCCAGGCGGAGTTTTCAAACGAAGAGTTTCAACGGCTGGTGTGTGTCGCGACAAGAGAAACGGCAAGGCACAGAAAGTGAAAAAGAACGCGAGCCACATCTGGAAAGACCACAGGCAATGAAGCCATTCAGGCCATTCCAGCGGAACCCGTTGCTCGTGCCTTCAGGAACATGTGGACACGCCTTCATACGTGCCTCGAGGTCAATGGAAGACACTTCCAGCACCTACTCTAGGATATTTGAACTGATCTTTGATCACTGTTAGCTCTTGTCATACTCATTTTTACAGGTTGTTTACCGGAACACTTTTAAAAAACTCACCCTCAATATAAGATACATTATTTTTTCCCGTCTTGGATGAGAATACCATTTTTTTGCCAATACGTTATATTTTTTAAGCATAAACCCAGAAGACACTGTATTTCATTTCGAAAGATTGGTAGCTATTCCCTATGAAACACTTAATAGATTTATACATTATATATTATTATTTTGTTAAATGTACAGAAACCTTAACGTTAATTTCCTACTACTGATTATTTCATGAAAAACATCTAATGATTTAATTTGTGTATTTGCCATTATATTGTTGAGCGTACTTTGCCAACTTATCGCTTACTTCCTCGTGTTATTATACAGCATTTCTGCTAAAATAATGATAATATACATTGATATATTAATAATATACAAACTTTACTAATAAAGGTTAAAAATCAGATTTCAATTAAAACAGTTTGACGTCACTCATTATGCCTATCTATCCCTGTTGCTAAGAAACAATAAATGGCATCGTCCAACGTGATTCGAACTCGACTTCTTGCCTGGAGCGATTAATCTCACTGATTTAAAGTAATACAAGGAAGCCGAAGATCGTCCAGCGACCACGATCTTCCGCCATCAGGCGCATGTCCTCCATGGTAATACCCAAGCGACTCGAACCCAGAATCTCCATGTAGTCTAGCCATCTGGTTCTAGGCCGACCCCTTGGTCTCTTACCCACCGGCTTGGAAAATAACAACTGCCTAGGAAGACCAGTTTGCGGCATCTGTATCACGTGGCCATACCAGCGCAACTGAGATCTCTCAATGCGGAGAAGTAGCGACTCAACACCTGAAGACTCCCTTATTGTGCTGCTGTGCACTCTATCTAGTAGGGTAACACCTGCCACACCTCTCAGAAATCTCATTTCGGCCGCTTATACCTGCGATCGCACTCTTTCGGTCATTACCCAAGCCTCATGACCATAGGTGAGAATGGGGACGATAATAAATTTGAAGACGGAAGAGCTTGGCTTTGTTACCCAGCTCGCATTTCGTTACCACGGATCGCCAAAGTTCACGTCTGACACAGCTTGGTGCACCGATCCGAGCATCCAATTCTTTCTCCTGCCGTCCATCACTCGTGAATGCAATCCCGAGATACTTGAATTTCTCCACCTGTCTCAATGAGGCTCCCCTAACATGGAGAGCGCACTAACCAGGCTATCTTGAAAGGACCAGAATCTCAGTTTTAGCCACACTGACCTTCATCCCAGCTTCTTCACATTTGGCTGCAAACCGATCTAGTGCATGCTGAAGGTTCTTGCGAGAAGATCCAAGGAGGACAAGGTCGTCAGCAAAGAGCAACCTCTCCACCAGGCAGTCGCCCACACAAACACGCTCATCGCCTCAGCTGCCCCTGTCTATCCAGTCAATAAGATAATGAACAAGAGGGGTGACAGTACGCACCCTTGGTGGAGTCCAACACCCACAGTGAACGATCTTGACTTAATGCCATTTATCCGGACACACATCTCAGAGCTTTCGTACAGAGACATGATAACAACCATCTATTCCATACTCTTGCAACACTTGCCAGAGCTTCTCCCGAGGAACTCTGTCATATGCTTTTTCGAGGTCCACAAAGCAAGCGTAGACCTCTTTTGCATACTCCCAGGATTTCTCAACGATTTCCCTTAGAGCAAAGATGTGATCCGTCGTGCTTCGGCCAGGTCGGAAACCACAGTGCTCCCCCGACAGCTTGGAGTCGACTATTTCCCGACTTCTCTTCTGCAGACACTTAGCGTACACTTTCCCAGGAATGCTGAGCAAAGAGATGCCTCGATAGTTGTTGCAATCTCTCTGATCTCCCTTTTTGAAAATAGGGATCACAATTCCTGTCTGCCATTGCTTAGGGGCTTGTCCAGATATACAAGCAACCTGACACACTCGAGTCAGCCATAGAATACCATCCTGAGTAAAGGCCTTTAACATCTCGGACCAGATTTCATCATCCCTGCAGCTTTGCCGTCTTCAGTGACTTAATTGCCCATCTGACTTCTGCTTCAGTGATACTACCGTGACCATTCTTCGCTCCAAGGTGCACCTCATGTGCCTCACTTTTTTGTTGTCACCGGATTAAGAAGAGATGCAAAATATTCCTTCCACCTAGGCAACACGCTCTCCTCCGTTTTCAGAAGCCTCCCATCTGAACTCTTAATAGAGTGTGATGAAAGAGACTTCTTTCCACGGAGGCGGCTTGTTTGCCGAACCATAGTCTGCCTCCAGTTTCTCCACGAACTTCTCCCAGGCCTTGGCTTTAGCTGTTGATACTGTCTTTGCTGCTGCTTTTTGCGCCTCAGTGTACCGCACTCGACTCGAAGTTGATTTATTTGCAAACCATAGCAAATAGGCTTCCTTCTTTGCCTTGACAGCTTCTTGGACTTCACCGTTCCACCATGCGGTCCTTTTCTCACCGCCCTGCGCCACACTCAGCCGCTTACGACCACAGCACAATGCAGCCGAACTAATCACAGCAATTTTAAACAACTGCCACTCCTCTTCAACAGTACCACGATCAATAGGTAGTTCTTTGAAACTTGAAGATATGTTTTCTGCAAAGGTCTTCCTCACAGCTCTATCCTCTAACGCCTCCCATTTGATGTGCCAAGTTTGTCTGAACTTAGTATTTCGCTTGGTTGGCCTGGATTCAGAGAACCGCAAAGTGCAGACAACAAGATGGTGATCAGTTGATAGTTCTGTCCCTCTTCTCACACGAGTATCCAAACACTAATCGGAATAAGTCGGCTGAAACGATTACAAAATCAATCAGTGACTTCTGGTCCTTTGCATCCCTGTACCAGGTATGCTTATGGACATCCCTGTGCTGGAAGAAGGTGTTTGTGATGGAAAGTCCATTGTTGCAACAGAGATCCAACAAGCACCTCCCATTAGCATTTAAATCGGGATCACCATTCCTCCCAATCACGCTTTTTCACCTTTGGTCATTAGCCCCTACGTGTGCATTGAAGTCGCCCACCAGGATGACAGAATCTGCACTCCCTCTCCTGCTAAGAGCAGCATCAACCTCATCTAGAAAGAGTGGGTACTCTGTGACTGCATTCGGAGCATACGCAACGAATAGAGAGAGAGACCGTGTCCCTATCTGAAGCCTCAGGAGACAGTCTTCCACCTAAGGGAGTCCAATCTGCAACATAATCTGCCAGCTGGGGACTTGTGAGCATCCCTACTCCCGCCTGGGCAGTCATGTTAGGGTCGACACCAGAGTAGAAAAGCTTCCACCCTCCTTCTAAGTCCACAGTTCCAGAACCCGGACGTTTCGTAGAGGTAATACCTATGATATCTAGTCGAAACCGTTTGGCTTCCTACACTAACTCTGATTCCTTTCCTGTCATGGAGAATAAGTTCCAAGTGCCGATTGACAGCACCCGATCCCGTTGTCGCTGTACCCGTTTCTCTTCCTGGGTAAAGGCATGCGCTGCCCCCGACCGTTTACCCAAGCGCATAGCGAGTGCAGTGGTGGGGCTTCTCGGAGGCATTGCGTTTAGATAACAGACGGCAGACTGTCGACTATTTTTCGGACGAGAGCCCCTGCCTAACTCCCGAACGCGGGTGACTATAACCTGCGCCACACCCGAAGCAGTATGAATTCTTTCATTCGTTGACATCCTGAGATACCGGGTGATTCAGTCAATTTCTGACGACTTCACTCGAATGACGTGCATTAGGGATAAACAAGTGAAAGAATATGAGCGCCATATCGAATTTCTAAATAGTTGGGGTTCGTATTGTTGCAACGGCGCTGCATGAAAACCGTATTGTTGAAAAATGGCGCCCGCTTTATCAACAGAGCAGAAATGCAAGGTTGTCGAATGGTATTTCGAGACAAAATCACCTGTAATCGTGCAAAGAAAGTTCTGGAAGGAGTATACGTGTCGCGACGCACCAGGCAGGTAAGCAATCATGGATTTTGTCAAGCAATTTCGTGCCACTGGATGTGTTAAAGGCAAGAAAAAAGGCGGGAGCGAAGCTCGTGTTCGAACGGCCGAAGTTGTCGAAAATGTTCGCACAAGGTTGGTCGATTCCCCTACCAAAAAATCTGTTCGCCGCCTATCCATTGGAGAAGGGCTGTCGTATACCACGACGTGGTGAATTTTGAGAAAGGATTTACACCTGTTCCCGTATAAGATCCATGTTTATCAGGAGTTAACAGACACTGGAAGACAGAAGCGACATCAATTTACGATGGAGTTTGGAGCAGAAATGGAAGCAAATCAGGACATTGTGGACAACCTGTGGGTGTCTGATGAGGCCTTCTTCCATCTGTCAGGTGACGTTAATAAACACAACGTTCGTTTTTGAGGTTTCCAGCACCCTCATGAGATCCATAAGTCACCTCTTCATCCACGAAAGGTTATGGCTTGGTGCGCGATTTCCAAAAGAGGCATCATTGGTCCGTTCTTTTTTGAGGGCACCGTAACGTCACAGGCTTACCTTAACATGTTGGAAACCTTCTTCATCCCCGAGCTGCGAAGGAGGCGTATACCGCTTCGACATCAATGGTTTCAACAGGTTGGGGCTAGGCCTCACACCCTAATGAAGTGCTACACTTTCTCAATCTGAAATTCGGAAATCGTGTCATTTCAAACAGGTTTCCAGATAGATTCGGGGGTGGCTTTCTGTGGCCCCCTACGAGTCCTAACCTGAACCTGATTTTTATCTCCGGGGATTCCTTACAGACAGTGTGTTCACAACAGCATTAAGAACCCTAGACCAGCTGCGACAAAGCATCGTCGACTGCTGCACCCTTGTCGATAGAGTTATGAACAACTTCACCATTCGGCTGCGAGCAGTTCAAAACGTTCCTGGTGGCCATATTGAGCATATCATCAACACTTTTCCACGGGAATAAAAACTCCGAACTGCCTAAAATATTATACTGAAATGCTAAGTTTGTAAATATTAACGGGTCAATAAATCATAGTACTGAAACGGTCAGAAATTTACTGAATCACCATGCATATTGTTACATCATCATAATTCGACCATTGTTGATCGTATTTCTACCAATAATAAGCTCTAAATTTGGTCGACTTATGATGAAGTAACAATGCATGACTTTTCAGTTGTGAGGCTTTCATTCAAGGAGGTGTTGCGCCGAGGCACTAAAAATCACATGACCAAAGTAGATCCAGCAACAATCCAATCTTCATTGCTTCCAACAAAGGAAAAAAACACTGATTGTTATAATACAAGACGGAAACAATGAAAGTTAAATTGTTAATAGACCGATCTTAGTCAGGTGACTTTTCAGTACCTGAGCCTGTCTTTTTCGTTAGCCTCGATGTAACAATCAATGAATGACGTTTCAGTGCCCAGGCCTTTATTATAGGTGGTATTGTTCACAGCCGATGCAAAACTTATTCTGTTTTTATAAGCTTTTTATAACTTTGCTGTGTTAGTTTGTTTAGGTCAAATCTTGTAATCAATATTAAACCAACTTTCCGACAAGCTAGGGAGCTGCAATTTGACACACTTATGCAGAATCGATGACAATTTATGATAAAGAAAAAAATTTTCAAATCGGTTCATTGGTTCGTGTTCTAATGGTACTAACTCATTACTACGAATTGATTGTTGTAACAATTGGACATTTCGTTATGGCGAGAGGTAAATGTATCTATTGTTTATTGTTGCAAAATTAAGCTGTATTGTTGCCACTAAATAAAACATTATAAAAGCTTGGTTTGATAAAACCTTTTTCCTCTTATTAAAATCTGCTAGATAGATCCAGCACCTCCTAGAAAGAAAGCCTCACAACTGAAACGTCATATATTGTTATATCATCATAATTCGACCATTGTTGATCGTATTTCTACCAACAGTAAGCCCTAAATTTGGTCCACTTATGATGATGTAACAATGTATGACTTTTCAGTTGTGAGGCTTTCTTTCTAGGAGGTATTGATAGATCCCGTCAAAATTTGACGGTAAACACCCCATCTCCACCTGTTTTTGCTTGTATTGTTATTTATTGTTATCGTTGTTAATTGTTTAGTAATTGTTGTTGATTTGATCATCAATGGTAGCAAAGTTGTTGATTGTGACATCATTGTGGAGAGGATTGTTTGATTTACCAGCGTAAACATTTTGAATTGTAAATTACCGCTAATTAATAGTAATTCTGGACACAAAAGCTAACTTTGACAAATCTACATATTAAGATCTTACATTTAAGACCAAATGAAATTTAAACATGCAGTAGTTTTTTCCAACGAACTGTCGAAAGAATCACCCTTGGAACTTAAATATATGGATTTTCTTAAAAAAG
>JAHWFO010107670.1:311957-330958 GCA_023313115.1 Rhysida immarginata | reverse complement strand
GACCCTATGTTTATATGACAAAAAATACTTCTAAGGACCTCTTCTATCATCTCCCAAAAAATCTGTACTCAATTCAAAAACACCCTGTATAAACAATATATAAAAATCTATATATATAAAGAAGGATGTTTGTGGGTTTCTTTGTGTGTATTGAATACAAATACTTGACCTTCAAAGCATGAGGAAGCTCACTGTCTACCTCAGATTACGGAAAAATAATAATTATCGATTAAAAATCGTTGTTCATGAGATATATATTGTTGATCCCTGCCTAGTGTTGGTGCATTGCCTGTTGACACCATTGTTGATACCTATTGTTGCACAAACTTTTCCTTGCATTGTTGGTTATGAGATATATATTGTTGGTCCGTGCAGAGTGTTTGTGAATTGCGTGTTGATACCACTGTTGATACTTATTGTTGCAAAAACTTTGTCTTGCATTGTTGGTCATGAGATATTTCTCATTAATATGCCCTGCCATAACCATGAATATCGATTTTTTTATCAATAATTATTTTTTCGAAATCTGAGGTAGACAGTGACCTTCCTCATGCTTTGAAGGTCCTGTATGCGAAATTTTATCAAGATCGGAATAAAACTGTAGATTTGTATTCAATACCCACAAACAAACAAACATCCTTCTTTATAATATATAGAAGATGACCAACAATGAAAGGCAAAGTTTGTGCAATTCCTGTTATTCAGGCTTTTCTTAGAAAAGAGAGTTCTTAGTACTTAACAATTTTTTGAAAATCTTTAAAAATGATTAGTAACTGGAGATAATGGAAAGTTAGCGGACTATTGAGAAAGAGTGCAAAGACGACAGAGGAAGCACTCCTTTAGCTCCGTGCTATATTGAGCAAATGGTAAGCAGTTCAATAGAAGAATCGGCGATCGCTAGTCTACAAAAAGAGATGAATGGCCAAGTTTTGATGCAAGACATCGAGAGAAGAAAAGGAATTGCAACACCATCAAGTGTACATCTAAAGTAAGATTACGTGAGTAAGAAATTATTTAGACTAGCAGTGGCATCCTTGGAGAGGTCCATCCATTGTGAGCCTTTAAAAAAAAATTTTTCAAATTTTTATTAAGAATTTTTACTGTATTAATTTTAAGCGTTTTCATGTGTTTATTTTAAGATATTTCAAAATTTATTCCAAAAAAAAAGTCCTAGCCACGAAGGGGTTATCACCTAGCTTATTTGGTAGCACAGCAGATCCAAACATATCCTAAAAATATATTTTGACTATATTCTGTGGGAAAGTGTATAATTTGGAAACTGAAATGCTGATAATGCGATGACTGAACGTTCGTTTCCAAGAATTTTTGATAATGAGCATAAAGTGATGATGCAGTGACAGAGCATTAATAAGGCAGCGTCTATTGATTAGGCATAGGAGTCACACGTGTCTCCCTTGAGCTCCTTATAAAACGTCCAGACGACTGGCAAAAATTTGTGTGTCTGGAAAGGTAAGAGAAAGAACGAGTATTGGTCAGAGAAACTCTGCAACTAAAATAGAAAAAGCTAAACGGGCGTTTGAAACATCTTAACAACGGCAGTTTCGAATAGATTAACAGGGTATAAAATCATCTACGTCAAGGGCAAGAAAAACTTGAGTCTAAAGTATCTGGTGATGCTTCGCAGTAGTGAGGTAAGTCAAAAAGAGTTTATATGTTCCGGTAAATCACCTGGACTTCCTGTTTTTCGTATTTTTCGTAGAATGGATAGTCCTTTTGCTCTGTGTTGTATTGATTGAGTTATTATTTAACCAATTGGGAGTTATAATTTAATTTTTTGAGATCTATCTCTTTACCTACAAGTGTAATTAACCAGGGATACGCCGGGTACCTCTGCTAGTTAAACAATATATAACAATTGAAAATGGCCATTAAAATTGGACACGCCCACCATCTCTTAAAGTGACGGGTATGGCAGCAGCATGACACTCGGCACTGTCATCTTGGAAGTAACAGAGATCTATTCCGATAGTTTTGGGAGCACTTCATTGTCCAGAATACTACAGTATGAATGCGAGTTCATGTTATCACGAACAACACCAGTGTCCAACACAGTAGTATGTCAAATATCCAATATAATAATGCCACCCACAAACATTTCCTGTTAAGCACTACGCACTCTGGCGAGAAAACGTTTCTTGGGTAGCCGACACACATATACGTCGGTGGGTGAATGAAATCGTGTGAACCTTGACTCGTCACTCCACAGAACTGACTTCCACTGCTCAAGTATCCAATTGATGCTCTAAACACCACTTGAGCCTTATTGGTCTTCGTGATATTCAGCTTATGCGTCACTGTAGAATCTGGATATCCAAAGCAATGTTGAAGTGTACGCAATGGAACGGAAAATGACACACCCTGTTGTTGCCTGAAATTCCTGTCTGCTGATGGCCACTGGTTGTGTCCGATTTTTGATAGGTTCACATTTCAAGGTTCCTTGACCTTTGTAAGTGAGGATTTTCAATCACCTGGATCGTACAATTTTCCTGCAATTTCTTCCACCTTTAACTTGAAAAACGAATGTCCCAATTGATTTCGGCAATTTCTCTGCCAGAGAATGCATTAAGGTGGCATCTCACAATAACAATCACCATCATGCGCCGTCCTTTTTAAAATGGTATTTTGCGTAAGTGCAGCGGGTTTAAGTCATATGGTCGCCGAGAAAGTCCATTAATCTACTGTCAGAGATGCTCAATTACGTTTTGGTAGATAAATGTTTAAGCAGGCATCTATAACGCCTAACGTTTTCTTGGTATAAGAAGAATGTTCTTATTTAATACAAATATATTTCAAAGAGTGGACCTTTTCAAATAAATTTTCGGAAGTGGAAAACAGTGGTTGAAGATCAACATTTTTTACGAGTTACAAGTATTGCCTTCTGATTGCAATACTCAGACAAAACATTCTTACATGGAACTAATAAGGTTCAGCAATGCTTGCTTGCCCTTGGGAAGTCTTGCCAACACTGATGAATCAGTTGATCTCGAAATGCCTTCCACAGACGTAAAAGAGGATATCTTCTAAAAGTTCTTGGTGGATTTACAGTCCTTAATTTTGCTGACTAAACGACTTGTCGATGGTTATATCTTGAAAACCACAAAAAAAACTGATATGATGACTAGTTATCCCTCCACCTTTTATCTATCACGTGGAATAGGTAGCTATATGAGAATTGTTTACATGGGGACCATTAATAAAAACAGCAGTAACGGGCAAGGAGAAAAAGCATATTGTGCAATGTAATTTTCAAAAAACAATGTCCATGAAAGGGATTATTCAGCGACAATTTCACAAGAACATCCGAACAAGCCTTATTGATGTTTTATTAACAAAACGTTGAATAGACTTTGTGGGAGCTAATAATGTGTCAATGATACTGTAGTTCCCACAGTCACATCATGAGACTTTTTTGTGGAAGTACGAGGTATCTGTGCCCTTCATGCCTTAGGACTTACGTCTGTCCCTAGTAGCACGCTTAGAGTAAGACCGATGGCCCCGATTATACAAGATTTACACCGACGAAAATGGGACGAGCTAGACACGTCCGCCCTGTCACAAGGGGCGCTGATATCAAATAACTGTAAAGATTAGTACAGCCTTGAAGATTACTTACCAGTCTATCCTTTATTCTGGTGCTATATAGCCTTGGGGAGCTGTCCTTATCCCCATGTGACTTGCACGTGTTCTTTGCAATAAGAAGCATCTGAAGGCCGCAGGTTTCAGTCGGACGATGAAGTGAAGGAAGAGGTTTTGGAATGGTTCCACACGCAACCGAAAGACTTCTTCCATAGAGGAATTATACGCCTTGTTACACAGTGGGATAAATGCCTTAACGCATTTGGAGAGTATTTTAAAATTTCTTGTATACACTTTGGATAAAATAAATAACACTAGTCAACACACTGTTTGTCACAAAGACCACAGATAATGTTCTTAGTAGTAATTTGTAAGTAGAATCCGAATCTGCTTTTAGATTTTTTCTATCACGTCAAGTTTCCAAGTTATGCACATCGAGACTTCTATGTTAAAGAATGGGTGTGAAGAGAAGCGGCTACAGTGTTAAAGTATCCATATTTTGGGGCCGCAAGGAAATTTACCAGGCCCCAAACACTGAATGATTTAAAAATGTTTCACTGTAAAACAAGAAAGCTGTGTGTGCTAGAGAAATTATAATCGTAATCAGCAGAAAAAATACTACCAAAAATCACCCACTTTCATTTTGTAACAAAAAAAAACTTAAATTTTGTTGGCCAGTGTAATTTTCGTTTTCATTTGTACGACCCTTATAATTTATTATTTGTGCCTAGCTTGATAGCAGTGGCGGCTCGTCCACAGGGGCTGCAGGGATGCAGCCCCTCCAGCTTAAAATGAAAGTTACATTTATTATCGCTGTTCTTAATTTTTTAAACGCAGTGGCTACGTTCACGGCTAGTACAGAGTAGTTGCAAGAATAATAATGCTGTTTCTACTTAAAAAGATCATCAATCTAATAATAATAATAATAATAATAATAATAATAATAATAATAATAACAACAATAATAACAGGTCTGATCTACTCTACCCTTAGATTAATCTTGAGGGTCCAGATGACCCAGTAGGGCTGATGGGCTGATTACATCAACCAAGGGCCTGCTGATGAAGGAGATGGTTAACAGGACCACCCATTTATTGGTGATCACTATGATTAGTGCTAGTGCGTTATCAGATACCGGCTCGGACGTCACCCGGGTTACCAAGGTCCGCGCTCGGTGGTTAGGCAGAGGCTCACGTTCGAAAAATATGCCACAATCTCCCAGGGCCACTGGTGGCGAAAGCAGCACCAACCCCAGTTCGGTTACTGCAATGCCACAACCTGTCCCTAGTGTTTTAAGAGCTTCTTTGCCCAATTGAACTTCACCATGATATTCATCTACAACACAACATGAATACCAAACTTATTGAAACATTAAATGACACACTACAAAGATACCTTACAGTTTACACGGAAACAGGTCCCACACAAAGACCAGGTATACTTAAAATTTACGCATATATCTTACATGAAATTTTACCTTACATGAACACATATCTTACCACAGTACATTGAAGAAAACCTATCTTTAGAATACATACACCTACTTATTTACGCTGGGGCTCTTACAGTTATATTTACACTGGGTAGGAAACCAATCCATAAAAACACACAAAAATTATACACCCAACAAAAACCTAAATGACAAAAGCGGATTGAGTCTGAGATTGACGAAATCCGCAAGCAGTTAGGTAGACTTACACAGTACACTAAAAACAACACTTCATCAAAACAGAACAAACGCCTCAGACAATTATTTAAGAAGATTAAAACACACACCAGACATGAGCAGCACAATCAACACATTACAGAATATATGGACACATTAAAACAAAAGTTACCTGCAAAAACACAACGCCTGAAGAGATACAAAGCATGCACTCAGCGCAAACAGCAGAACAAGTTATTCGCAAACAATGAGAAGACATTCTATAAGCAGTTAAACAAAGATTATACACAGACACAAAACACTGGTCTGCCAACACAAACAGCACTCCAACATTATTGGTCGTCTCTTTGGTCTGTCTCAATTGAACATAATAGGGAAGCTAGCTGGATCAGGGAAGAGGAGCAATTAGCATCCACACTATCAAACATGCCTTATACTGATATAACAGCAGATGAACTCTCACAAGTCATTAAACGTACTCACATTTGGAAGGCTCCAGGTGTGGAATCAGAACTTCTGATATAAGCGCTTCACCTGTTTGCATCTGGCCCTTGCAAAACAGATCTCCAACACCTTGCAAACACCACAGACATTGCCACATTTCCTCACACAAGGAATAACATACATGGTACCAAAGTCACATAACACTACAGATCCCACACAATTTACTGTAGACCTATCACATGCCTGCCTACACTTTACAAAATAATAACTGCCTGTATCGCAAACAAAATTTATACACACACATAGACACAAACAACATTCTCACTGAGCAACGAAAGGGATGCCGTAGAAATCACATGGGTTGTAAGGAGCAACTCCTGATAGACAGTGAGGTCCTACGGCAAACTCAAAATAAACATCGACACCTCTATGCAGCCTACATTGATTACAAAAAGGCCTTTGATAGTGAAACCATCACGACTGATGGCTTTTATATACACTACGATTACACAAACTTTTTCAAAAGAGATACACATTCAATTTGGGTTGGACAAATGCAAAACCATTCACATTGAAAATGGAGTACTCAGGGAAGGGGGCTTAACACTGGATGAACCAGATCACATTGCTGCTATGGAAAATGACGAATTTTACAAATATCTAGGATTTCAGCAAGCCAAGCTTCTGGAGCACAAACACATAAAGAATACATTCACTAAACAATATCTTCATAGGCTAGAGACAATACTTAAAACGCATGTACATTCCAGAAATTTATTCAAGGCCATCAATGCTTATGCCACGCCAATACTCTCCTACTCCTTTGGAGTCATACAGTGGACACACAGATCTTGAGGGACTTGAAAGGAAACAACGTAAACTGCTTACAAAGCACAGAAAGCACCATCCACACGCAGCTATTGAAAGACTCACTCTGCCTCGTTCAGAGGGAGGCAGAGGTCTTATTGACATAACAGATCTACACCAGAAACAGACTTAATCACTCAGAGAATTCTTTTACTCTAAACAACACACATCATTACACAAAGCAGTCTGTATGGCTGATACACAATACACACCTCAGAATCTGAACAGCATGCAGAACACCCATAACATTCCTACAACATGCACTAAACTTCAATCATGGCTCGGAAAGCAACTCCACGTTAGACATCCTTCTGCCAGCCACACGTCGACAAAAAAGCGTCGAACTTTTGGTTGAGTGAAGGGAGTCTCTTTGGGGAAACTGAAGGAACCATGATTGCCATACAAGACCAGGTTATTAACACTAAAAGCTACAGAAAACATATTATCAAAGATTCGACTGACGGGTCTTGCAGGAAATGCCATATCGCAGAGAAAACCATCCAACACGTCATATCCAGTTGCAAAATACACACGCAGACAGATTATTTACACAGACATAACCAGGTAGCCAACATCATACATCAACATTTAGCTAAGATACACAAACTACGGGACATTCACACTCCTTACTATAAATAAATCCCCGACACTGTCTTAGAGAACACCACACATAAACTATATTTTGACAGAGCTATAATCACTGACAAAACTATCCCTCATAACAGACCAGACATTACACTAGTAGATAAGCAAAACAAAGTGACTTACATAATTGATATCTCCATCCCCAACACACACAATTTACAAAAGACATACACGGACAAAATCACTAAATATACGGATCTTGCACACGAAATAAAACGCCTTTGGGGAGTTAACAGAGTACACATTGTTCCTATCGTTCTTTCTGCCACTGGGGTTATTCCGCACTTGCTACACAAAAGCCTGTCAACACTAAATTTAAACCCACACTTATACAAAACCTTACAGAAAGCCAAAATTCTAAACACCTGTCACATAGTAAGGAAATCCCTACACCCAATCATCAATACTACCACGAGTGCGTAACTTTCCCTTCCTCGCATTTGAGTCCCTTGGGCTTGGCCCTGTTTTGGGTCCGCCTCTGGGAATGGCTTCCCCAACAATAATAATAATAATACAACTAATAATAATAATAACCCTCGTGTGGTCCTAAGTCCGTGTCGTGCGAGGGGGTGCAACATCTTAAGCAGATGGGGCTGGTCAACAGATCTGATCTGCTCTACCCTTAGATTAATTTTGAGGGACCAGATGACCCAGTAGGGCTGATGAGCCGACTACATCGGCCAAGGGCCTGCTGATGATGGAGATGGCTAACAGGATCAACCATTTATTGGTGATCACTATGATTAGTGCGTTATCTGATACCGACTAGGACGTCAACCGGGTTACCAAGGTTTGCGCTCGTGGGTTAGGCAGAGGCTCACGTTCGAAAAATTTGGCGCAATCTCCCAGGGCCACTGGTGGCGAAAGTAGCACCAACCACTGTTCGGCTACTGCAATGCCACAACCTGTCCCTAGTGTTTCAAGAGCTTCTTTGCCCTCGACCACTAAGGCAGGCAAGTCACGCCAATGCATGAAATGGACCAATGACATAAACTATTTTATCATGCCAGCCTACTACGCAGTCATTAAATTGGAAACTGACACTACAGCTTACAGACATCCCTTATATAACACTTTCAAAGAGACATATCCTCACATCACAGTCACTGAAAACAGCGTCACACGATTGTTATGAACAATTTAATACCCTTACCCACGCTACAGAAAATAAAGCAAGAAGTTGCACAATAGCTACAAGAACACGTGCCATCTACACAAACCGACACCCAACACACAGATTCAAACACTAATAATGACATCACTATTGAACTTGAAGAACACACACTCAACAATGAACTTCACCACGATATTAATCCACAACACAACATTAATACTAAACTTTTTGAAACATTAAATGACACCCTACAAAGATACCTTACAGTATACACGGGAACAGATTCCACACAACGACCAGGTATACCTAAAATAAAAATAAACAGCAAAACAGGGGAAATTTTATTTTACATGAACGCATACATCTTACCACAGTACCTTGAAGAAAATCTATCTTTAGAATACATACACCTACTTATTTAGGCTGGGGCTCTTACAGTTATATCCACACTGGGTAGGAAACCAACTCATCCAAACACACAAAAATTATACACCCAACAGAAACCTAAATGGCAAAAGCGGATTGAGTCTGAGATTGACGAAATCCGCAAGCAGTTAAGTAGACTTACACAGTACACTAAAAACAACACTTCATCAAAACAGAACAAACGCTCAGACAATTATTTAAGAAAATTAAAACACACACCAGACATGAGCAGCACAATGAACACATTACAGAACATATAGACACATTAAAACCAAAATTAGCAAAAGAGATACAAAACATGCACTCACTTGTCAGTGCAAAGAGCAGAACCAGTTATTTGCAAACAATGAGAAGATATTCTATAAGCTGTTAAACAAAGATTATACTCACACACAAAACACTGGTCTGCCAGCACAAACAGCACTTCCAACATTATTGGTCGTCTCTTTGGTCTGTCTCAGTTGAACATAATAGGGAAGCTAGCAGGATCAGGGAAAAGGAGCAATTAGCATTCACACAACCAAACATGCCTTATACTGATATAACAGCATATGAACTCTCACAAGTCATTAAACGTACTCACAATTGGAAGGCTCCAGGTGTAGATAAGATTCAGAACTTCTGGTGTAAGCGCTTCATCTTTTTGCATTTGATCCTTGCAAAACAGATCTCCAACACTTTGCAAACACCACACACATTGCCACATTTCCTCACACAAGAAATAACATACACGGTACCAAATTCACATAACACTGCATGTCCCGCACAATATAGACCTATCACATGCCTGCTACACTTTACAAAATAATATCTGCCTGTATCGCAAACAAAATTTATACACACAGACAGAAACAACATTATCACTGAGCAACGAAAGGGATGCCGTAGAAATCACATGGGTTGTAAGGAGCAACTCCTGATAGACTGTGTGGTCCTATGGCAAACTCACAATAAACATCGACCTCTCCATGCAGCTTACGTTGATTACAAAAAGGCATTTGATAGTGTCCCACATTCATGGTTTTTATAAACACTACGATTATATAAAATGAACCCTACACTTATCACATTTTTAGAAAGTACAATGCTGCATCCTCACACTCAACAGTGAAACCATCACGACTGATAAAATACAGATAAACCGGGGCATCTTCCAAGGTGACTCACTGAGCCCACTCTGGTTTTGTCTTGCACTAAATGCACTTTCAAACAGACTGAACAGCACAACTTACGGCTACACGATTAAATACAATAAAAGCTGCCACTGCACGCTTTCACGCTTACTCTACATGGACGACATGAAAATCTACGCCTCCACACAAACACAATTGCACCAATTACTTGACATTACACAAACTTTTTCAAAAAAGATACACATGCAATTTGGGTTGGACAAATGCAAACCATTAACAGTGAAAATGGAGTACTCAGGGAAGGGAGCTTAACATTAGAAGAAGCAGATCACATTGCTGCTATGAAAAATAACGAATTTTACAAATATCTAGGATTTAAGCAAGCCAAGCTTCTGGAGCACAAACACATAAAGAATACACTCACTAAACAATATCTTCATAGGCTAGAGACAATACTTAAAACGCATTTAAATTCCAGAAATTTAATCAAGGCAATCAATACTTATGCCACGCCAATACTCTCCTACTCTTTTGGAGTCATACAGTGGACGGTAACCGAACAAATCAGAACATGACAAATCAGAACATGACAATTCAGAACATCACTAATCAGAACGCTGATAAACAGAACTATGCCAATTCAGAACTTAGATAAAACAGAACAATGACTGAACTTAGATAAAACAGAACTGTCACAATTCAGAACTATGACTAATCAGAACCTTGTTTAATAACATTATTTAAGGGGAGCTGAAGAGAGGATAGAAGAATCACCAAAGCATTAAATTATAGCATTTAATTGTTTATTTTATTTAATTATTTATTTTATTTATTTATTTATCGAATCAAAACATCGACGTATTACAGTAAAATCCCGTTACAACATACCTCACTTTAATGCATCGAAAGGAAAGGATACGTCATCACTTAAGCCAATGGGTTAATTAAGCCGAGTTCACATTTCATTGGTTGGTCAGTGTAGCATATATAAACCCGGAAATCTCTGCATGCTACTCAGTCGGGACCCATTTTGTTCGGCAATTAGATTGGAAAGCTTCACTTGACGGACGATTATGGTAAGGTCATACCATCATGTGTTTGTGTATTTTAATGTTGGTTTTAAGTAAATTTATTCTGAGGATATAAGAATCATTATTATTTCATCCGCAGATCTTTTATCATGGAATTTTCAAAGACACAGAGAGGAAATCAAGTTCTACTATACCAAGGTTATGAATATACCAAGTAAAGGGTAAACGGGAATGGAGCGATCACCTGGAGATGCAGAGTCTACTTTGCCACCAAATGCAGGGCATTTTTTGAGGACACAGGGAGAAAATATCATTGGAGAGGTCACACAAGACTGCCCACGATTCTAATCCGCAAAAAGCACAGATGAATATTTTTAAGACTAGGATGAAGCAAGACATGAAGGCTGTTGGTGCAATTCCGAGGACAGTTATGGGAAATATTTTATCAGAAGTTAATAGGGATGTTTTGGAATTAGTAATTCATATCCTCCATGTATTTATTTTCTTTTGCAAAAAAAAAATATGGCTACATACAGCAGAATGTTTACCATATTGCAGCAATTGGTGCCCAATATAACACTCCAAAAGATTCTGCTTGACTTTGAAAAAGCATGTATGTCTTCTGGTCAAGTTGCTTTTCCACAAGCAGATGTGAAAGGGTGTTACTTTCATCTATGCCAGAGCTAAATTAGGAAGATCAACAATGTTAGCCTAAAGGAAGCGTACAAGTCTGATATAAACGTGAAGTTGAAACTGAAGTCCCTACCTGCTCTCTCTTTTGTGCCAATACTTGAAGTAAGAACTGTCTTTGACCAACTAGCTGCCACATTTCCGGATGAGCAACGCTACAATGAAGTTCTCACATATTTCTTCTCTACCTACATCGAAGGAGCTGCAGGAAGATCACCTCTATTCCCAGTAACAATTTGGAATCATTTTGAAGCTGCTGCTGAAAGATGTCCTAAGACTACAAATTGTTGTGAAGGTTTTCACAACACCTTAAATTCACTGTTTCATTGTAGCCACCCAAGCATTTGGAACCTATTTGATGGATTAAAACGAGACATAGCTTGCCAGCTATTATTATTAGCCAATGCCCAGACAGGTCGCCCAGAAGCCACAAAAAAGAAGTACGAGACCCTGAGTATTAGAGTAGCAAGAATTGTGCAAGAATATCATGCTGAAGAAGACAAATTGAGATTTTTACGTCGAATGGCCAAACAGAGATTTTTACGTCGTTTAATGATTAAATTCAAAGTATTTCACAAGTAAATAAATAAATAAATAAAACTTAATAAATAATTAATACCATACATATGAATAAATTTACGTTCTGTTTCGTCACAGTTCTGAATTGTGACAGTTCTGAATCGTCATTGTTCTGTTTTATCTAAGTTCTCATATGTCATTGTTCTGAATTGTGACAGTTCTGATATGTCATAATTCTGATTTATCAGCGTTCTGATTAGTGATGTTCTGAATTGTCATGGAACCCTCTGAATGGTCGACTCTGTTTCTGGTGTAGATCTATTATATCAATAAGACCTCTGCCTCCCTCTGAACGAGGCAGGGTGAGTTTTTCAATAGCTGCGTGTGGATGGTGCTTTCTGTGCTTAAACAAAAGCCTGTCAACACTAAATTTAAACCCACACTTATACAAAACCTTACAGAAAGCCACAATTCTAAACACCTGTCACATAGTAAGGAAATTCCTACACCCAATCATCAATACTCCCACAAGTACGTAACTTTCTCTCCCTTGCATTTGAATCCCTTGGGCCCTTGGGAGTGCGTAAGTCCCTTGGGCTTGGCGCTCTCTTGGGTCCGCCTCTGGGATTGGCTTCCGGACTTGATCCGAGTTTGGCGTTCCCAAACAATAATAATAATAATAATAATAATAATAATAATAATAATAATAATAATAATAAAAACTTGCACTAAATGGTGAATCTTTAAAGCTAGTTTTGGACAAAACGAGGTCTAAATTCTATAATATATCCATCATTTTCATAAAGAGAATATTGTGCCAATTAATTTATTCGTGAAATAGCATTAAGTATTTTTCTGCTCGTGAGGAATATTTTGACGGGCCATTTTGAAAAGGTGCTATTATCGGCAGATTAACGGGTCATCACGTTTCTTTTCTCCACCCTGATCAAGCTGCGCATATGCACTGAGCATATGTATGTCAGTAGCAGGGAGGCAGCCATCAAAACGGGAGTTAAATACTGTACTCCATCCTAGAAATCTGGTGTCATTTTTTACTAGAGATTGATCGTAAGTATTTCCTGATTGATTTCCCAATTGGTAACTGTTGGAGGAACGCTTCCTGCCATTTCTAACTCTACTTCAGTACGCAAAAATAATATAGCAATTATCACATAAATAAATCGCGCGTTAACTGTACTATTGAATAAATTCAGTCAATATAAACCTAAACAAGTTTGACATACATGAAGTCATGTTAGAAACTTTGTTCTTAAAAGTGGTGTTTCTAAATTATCTCCCGTATTATACATGTTTATTACTCCAAAATTATTACAGATTGTAATGTGATTTTTTTTTTATTCACAAAGAAAAACTCAAAAAGTTTCTTAGCCTCGCGTGAGTTGATAATGAAACACGCGGTTGGCGCGTGGTAGCAATGTTGACGCTTTCTTCCATTTTTCGCGAGACGCAGTAAACAATGGCGAGTGTTCAAGATAACGTTCAATGCGTGTTATGGCTTGCGGAATTTAAGTCAATGATACAGTTCAGAGAATGTTCAAAACAAAGTTTAAAACGTACCCTCCAAATCATAAGTCAATTAAGCTATGGCATGAAAAAATTTTAAACACAGGCTGCCTGTTACACAAGAAGGGTGCTGGTAGACTTTCAGCGATACCACAGAGAGTAGAAAAAGTCAGGGAGGCGTTCGATCGTAGTCCCTGTATATCACTTCGCCAAGAGGCTCCTCACCTGAGTATGCCTATGACATCCGTACATAAAATAGTGAAGCACCGCCTTCGTCTTACACCCTACAAAATCCAGATGATGCATGATGAGCAACCGAAGCCAAGAAGTTTGCTAAAGTTTGCTCCAAAAAATCGACAATGATCGCACTTTCCTTGAGGACATTTTGTTTTCTGATGAGGCAACATTCCGTACTTCCGACGCAGTAAACAGACACAACTGCCGCATTTGGGGTTCACAAAACCCCCACGTTCTAAGAGAGCATATACGCGACAGCCCAAAGGTTAATGTTTGGTGCGGTTTAATGCATGATCGAGTAATCGACTTTTCTTTTTCGCTGAAGACATCATTACCGCTGCAACTTACCTAGATATGCTGGAGAACTACCTGATTCCACAGGTGGAAGAAATGCAGCCCAACATATTCTACCAACAAGATGGAGCACCTCCTCACTGGGGCCTGCAAGTTAAAGTCAGCTGAGTGCTCAGCCAGGCTTCTGATTGACTAATACCAGATTCTGGCACCACACCAGTTTTTTTCTTTTATTGCACAGACTATAAGTAGCGCCTTGATACGAACTTTCCAGGACGAACTTTCGATTTTTTCTTCTGGGGATATGTGAAAGACAGAGTACAAGACCAACGGTGATGACATTAAAACTCTCAAGAACAGAATAATTGAAACAATCACTAAAATTACCACCGAAATGCTAGCCCGAACCTGGGAGGAAATCGAGTTTCGCTTTGACGTCCTTCACGCTATAAATGGGGGTCCACAATGAAATTTATTAAGGCATGCTAAGAAAGTTTTTGAGTTTTTCTTTGTGAATAAAAGAAAATCTGTAATAGCTTTGAGTAATAAACAGGTATAATAAGGGAGATAATTTAGAAACACCCTGTAGAATACATACGCATATATTCAGTGACTCTGGATTGTTAGCTTGAGTGAGCGTCATCTATTATTAGCATCGGAAACGTCAATGTAATTCATTTTTGCTTTAATAAGAGTAAGATATTTGTGTGCATTAACTGGGTGCGTGTACCAAGGACATTAAAATGTGGAAACTGTTATTTCTTATCAAGGAATGAAAATCGATAATTCAGACTTAGATAAGGAAAAACACCCTGCCTTAAATTTGTTTACACCGCAATTTCAAGGTTGCAAAGCATAGGCGAAGCCAAAATTTATGTAGGGGGGGGGGGCGATCAAATACAAATGTGAGAAAATTGGGCCCGAGAAAATTAAACACATAGCCTAAACGGTCGAACAGTATAAAAAATAATACCAACAGTGCGACCGCAAAAGGCCCCGCACAACCAATTTGCACTGGTCCTCGCTATTTCTCGGCCCGGTTCTTATTATATAGCAAACATTCACCAAATAACAGCTCCATTACCAATGTTGAAAAGCTTCCCCGTCTGCCACTTACTTTTTACCAATAATTTATTTACAAAAATTATTCGTCACAATGAGACGAGTCCGGACAAGTCGAATTTATTGACATTTCTCTAGTTTTAGAAAAAAAAATTAACATCTTTTAAAAGACTTAATCAGTTATCATATAAAATACAGCGTTATTCAAAATGAAGAAAACGTAGCGTTATTCAAAATGAAAAAAACATAGTATAATAAAGATACATGCATATAAAAAAGGCGGATATTAAATGAAATGTAAACTCTCCAAAGTTTCATTTGGCAACGCTGAAAAAACCCGCCAGTTTGGAGACGCTGAAAATATCCGCTAGTTTGGAAATGCTCACACAAGCGCGTTTCCTAACACCTACCTAAAGCACTGTATACAGGGTGTTCAAAAAGTATGGTAACATGACAGATGTCTCAAAGCTGCCAGCAAGGCGAGATCTGATGTGCGTGGTTTATAGGTAATAGGGGGGGGGGGATTCATTGCAGCACTCAAATTTGCCAAATTTAAGGTCATCCATTTGCTAACTCGAAAATTATTAAAGATAGAGAAAAATTTCCAATTGCTACCCTATAGAGCAACACCACATTAGTCTAAAAACAATTTTTAATCACACCCTTCCCTTTGAAAGATTTTGAAAAAATGGGCGAAAAAGAGTCACTCAAGGGCAGAAAATGATCCAGAGTCCAATGTCGTCGCTCTTTGCGCCATTGCAATCTCCTCGCTGCGTTGCACAGTGGGCGAAAATAATAATCTAGCCGGAAAAAAATTATTTTGCATACTTTTAATTTTAGACTGTTTTTTCGTGGAAATGTCTCTATTAGTAGCTGATGTTACTTTATCTTACAAACAAAATGTCATTCCAACTTATTAGCGTTTTAGAATACCAAACACATTTGCCACATGACTATACTTAGTTATATCGCCACAAAATAATCGAAAACATTGTAAAACACAGTGTCCTGATCATTTTGAGCTGATAAGCGATAGTTGTAGGCCTTTCAGTTGTTTACATACGCATGTAAAACATCGGTGTGAGAGCTGGCAGTTTGCACAGACTTTTAAAACCCGTGTCTGAGTAGACTGTGCTGTACACATCACACTGTGTTAAAACCATAGTGCGTTAAAGCGCGGAAAAAGCTTTATAACATTTTTTGTAACAATGATGTAGGCCACCGAAGTTACTCATGGAGAACTCTGTGACGTGCTCCTGGATAAAACACAGACAAAACTCTCGCTACCATCGTTTTCATCAGGAAATAAGTTTGGAGAATTGTTCTGAAGACATTCTTGTGAGTGTGAGTAAAATAGTTCAAACTTTACATGTAAGTTCTCTTTATTACTACATCTAGTATAGTTTGAATTATTGATCATTGATCATATCAATTATTGAATTAAGAATAATTTTTAAATCATCAGTTTATACGTATTGCAGGTTACATGTTTCGGGGAAAGTTTTGATATTAGAAAGGAAATGCGGTATTGGTATATGACTAATATTTCCATCACCCTGCACATACGCATAATACTGTATAGTGTTACAGAGTATGTATACATGTGCATATTAAAAATACATCTTGTGCTCAAGAATTACGCGAAAAATATTTTTTTCCGGCTAGATTGTCATTTTCGCCCACTGTGCATTGCTGATGCTGATGTGAGGTTTGTGGGCTGCCGCTCTGCCATAAAATCTCATTGCATGCAGTTCCCTGCGAACAGTCAGGGTGCTCACAGTTGTTCCCGTCCACTCTATGAACGATCCTGTCAGTCCATCAAGCGATGTGTGACGGTTTGCAGTGACCACTTTACAAAGAGCCCTTTGATCTCTGGCCGACATGATCTTGGGTCTTCCAGTCCTAGGCGGAACACATGTGGTGCCTTTCTCTTTCCATGCCCCGATGACGTTGTGAACGGTCGATTTCAGGATGTTTAGGAGGGTTGACGTTTTTGCCTGCGAGATGGCACCCAACAATTGTACCTCTTTGGAAATCTGGAAGCTCTTTTCTTTGAGACATTCTAACAGCATTCACGCAAGCATCATCTTATAATAGCATCGTTATGTAGTGCTGGGAAGAATGCCGACAGTGAAATTGCAAAGGAATCAGGGTTGTCCCATGACTTTTGATAGGGTAGTGTACTTACACGTGCATCGGATCCATAGTAGTCTCAGCAACAATCCAATTTCATTTTTCCAACAAACGAAAAAACACTGGTTATTAAAATCCAAGATGGCGACAATTGAAGGTTGGTTCATATCACGGTCTAGAATTCAATGGTCCGAAAGCTCCATTGTTAAAGAGTGGTTAATGATAAAAAAAGCTCGGTGGTGGTGCATGGTAGCATTGAGAGCACATTTTAGAAAATTGTCTGTGTTTACGGCTGTGCATCATGATCTAGACCGTGATTTTTACATAACGTGACACGATGCTTTTGCGCTCATGTGCGAGAAATGACGTCATGTCAGTCATTGTTCTGACGCTAAAACTGACTTGCCTTGTTAGAAGCTTATATTGCAGAAAAATCGCACAAACGTTGCATTCAGTACTTTCAAAGGAACTCGTATGATCCTGATGATCCTATAGGGAGTGCAAGTGTGACGTCAGTCCTTGGAATTCTTCAGTCACGTGACTCGATTTGGTTCCAAACAAGTCTTCTCGCTTCGGGATTTAACATGGTTCCAACGTAGGGATGGAATAAAATCGCTTTGTATAAGCCCAGTGTTTATAACACATTTAAGATGTGAAATTGTTAGTTCCTCACTGCTCAAGAAGGAGCCAAAACAGCGATTTAGACATCTATCGTTTTCCCAAAGAAAGAAAGATCCGCGAACGATGGCATTCTTTTGCTAAGTGATTAAAAGTGATTAAAAAGCGTTCTAATATTAATGTATGAATTATATAATGGGATTAAATGTCTTAATAATAGTATCAATTACACAAATTAACATAATAATTTAAGAGATGTCATTTTTGCTAGCCGCCCGTTTCAACGTTACTAGTACGTATATTGCGTGGTTCCAATGTTTGGAACCAGCGATCCCATTTCCTAGGCTCTCGGCCCGTTCATCGCGCAAATGACGTCAGCTGTGACGTAGTCACTTGCACTCCCTGTACCAAGGAAAACAACAGTGTATGATCTTGTAAACCGGTTTCTGGACAAGCTGTATATATCATACATGTAAGTCTAAAAGTGGCTGATGAGGCGTGAAGTTCAACTTCATGCAGTAACATTCTTGCGCGTAAAACTCTTGCGCTTAATATCTTAAACCATTTGCAGTAAACAGTGTGCTTTTCCGAATCCAAAGAACGAAGCTCTTGCACTACCCGAATTTTGTACAGCCGTAGCTTTAGATGTTTAGTAGCCCTCAGGAAAGTTTCTCCCTCTCTATATGCTACATTGGTACGATTTTTCCGTAAAATAAACTTCTAACAAAGCGACTCTATTCTTGTGTGAGAGCCGTGACTGGCATAACACCCTTCTCGCGCGCGCACGCGCAAACAGTGTCACGTGGTACTCTCACATTGTGGAACGCGTTCCCAAGGTCACATACAACAAACACAAGATGCAATACCCGGATATCTTTTATGGTTCTGCAGCAAATATTTTTTAAACTTTGAGTTCGGGGACTTTTGACTCATCCTGTATTTCTGACCACTGCAAGGTAAGTAATAAAAGATATGCTTGATCGATGCCTAAGGGGCTCTGG
>JAHWFO010107670.1:287353-301957 GCA_023313115.1 Rhysida immarginata | reverse complement strand
GTTTTATATAAATTTTATCCCAAATATTTGGATCACCCTCTTCAAAATTTCATCTGTATTTCAAAACCAACACTTCCTTCAAGATTATCGTTTTCCACTATCAACATTATCTTCACAAGACTTCATCTACATCCTCAATAGACTGGGTTTATTTCTGCTATCAACAACATCTTCAATAGACTACATCCTTTGAGTTTTCTTCCATCTCACAAGTTTCTTCATCGTTTTTCAAGATTGGTGACTTTATTTATTATTTATTTTTTTGTTTTTTATTAATTTTACGATTTTCCCCATTAAAAGGAGACTGACCACATTTAAATTTAAAATTTTTTTGCAAGTTTGATAGAGCAATAAATGAACTAAATTAAAACAACAGGAAAAGAAAAGATAAACTATATGCTGAAAACATTACACGAATCACTAAGCTATATTGGAGACTTAGTTGACATCCTAAAAGAAGAAGATCAAACAGTGGAGTATGTAAAAATAAATTAAAATGATAAATTTGAAAGCAAACGAAGAATGTGAGTTCAAGATCGAGTGCATTTGCCATAGAAAAAAGATCAAATACGAGAAAGCAGGAACAGGTGTGCCACGGATGCGGCAAACCAGGACATTTTATAAGAGACTGTCATCTGGTTGGATCAAGCAGAGGTTCATGGAGACACAGCATGCAGCGACGCATAAGCAGTCGAGGAAACTTCAGTCAGCGTGGAAGCTATGGAAATTCACAACGTGGTCGTGGAGAGCAGTTCGAGAGGTTGTACTAATCAACAGAGTGGATATGGGATGAGAAGCTTCAGCAACGAAATACAAACTATGACAACATGTAAAGTAGGATTAAGTAAAAATGAGAACAGAAGTTAACTGGTTGTTAGACAGTGGTTGTACTGATTATATAATTAATGATGATAAATATTTAAGCGATAGTATAATTTTAAAACAGTCTGTTGACGTTAAAATTGGTGATAGTAGAGTTTTAAAAGCAACTAAAATAGGGCATGTGATAAGCTATTTTCCAGTTTATAACGGTAAAGTTAAAAACAAAATTTCAAATGTTTATTATGTTAAAGAAATGTATAGGAACCTAATTAGTTACAGTGTTCTCCCCAGAAAATTTTATCAGGTGGGCGGTAAGCTAAAATAACCGGGTGGGCAAAAATTAAAAACAAAAACAAATAAAATATTATGCAGTGTTGTGCAGTTTTTCGTGTATTCTTCAGCCGGGCGGACGCCAAAATCAGCCGGGCGGCGCGCCCGTTGAAAAGGGCCTGGGGAGAACCTTGAGTTATTCTAAAGTCACTCATCAAAATCAGAGTATCAAAGAAAAATAATGCAAAAATTTTTGATAAAAATAATAGATTAGTTGCAATTGCTTTCAAAGAAAATAGATTATATAAAATGATTAGTGAACTTGAAAACAAAGAGGCTAATGTTAATACCATACACAGAAATAATAAAAGTGGTTTAATGTTAAAAGAAAAATAGCACCGAATATTAGGTCATGTAAATTTTAATTACTTGGATGTTGTAAGTAAAAATCAATTGTTATAAGGAATACCTGAAAATTTGAGCTCTGAATACATTAATGTGGAATATGTATAGAAAATAAAATTCACAATATACCCTTTGAGAATAATAGGAGTAGTGCTAAAGTAATTTTAGAAATTGTTTATACTGATTTGAATGGGCCTCATGCAGTTACTGGAATACATGGTAAAAAATATTTTCTTACATTTATTGATGACTAGAAGAGGTACCTGGCGTTGCCTGGGATAATTACACTTGCACAATCTTTTCCTTTCATTGTTAGTCATGAGATATTGATTGTTGGTTCTTGCAGAGCGTTTGTGAATTGCGTGCTGATACCATTGTTGATACCTATTGTTGTACAAACTTTGCCTTGCATTGTTGGTCATGAGATATTTCTCATTAAAATGCCTTGCCATAACCATGAATATCGATTTTTTATCGATATTTATTATTTTTCCGAAATCTGAGGTAGACAGTGACCTTCCTCATGCTTTGAAGGTCATGTATGCGAAATTTTATCAAGATCGGAATAAAACTGTAGATTTGTATAAAAAACTTACAGACCCACAGACAAACAGACCCACAAACATCCTTCTTTATATATATAGATTATAGTAAATTTCCTAAAGTGTTTACTATTATATCTAAAAATCAAGTTTATGATTGTTTTGTAGAATACATAAATGAAAATTTGAGTGGTAAAACTGTTAAAAAAAAGTGAAATGTGATAATAGTAAAGAATATCTAAATGACAGGATTTATGGTTTAACTAGAGAAAAGGGAATTTCTATAACTGTATGTCTACCTTATGTGCATGTATTGAATGGAACAGCTGAAAGGTATAACAGGACAATTATGGATATGTGTAGATGTTTGTTATCTGAAGCAAAAAGTACATCTCAGATTTTGGCCACAAATAGTGTGTGCAGCTGCATATCTTAAAAATAGAATACTAGCAAATACTAAAGAGAAGAAAACCCTTATGAAATGGTATTTGGGATATAACCTAGCACTAAGTATTTACTTATATATGGAAGTAGAATTTTTGTACGTATTCCAGAACAAATGAGAAAGTCTAAATGGGATAGAAAAGCCGATTTGTGAATTTTATTAGGATATAATGAAGTTGGATATAGAGTATTGGTAAATAATAGAATTATTGTAGCCAGACATGTTGATGTTGTGGAAGAGGATATTACATGTATTGGTTTAGACAGAGAGGAAAATGGAAATGATTCTAAAAGTGAATGCTCTAATGATTCTATAATATAAGATGACTGTATGAGCATTCACTTTTATGCTCTAATGATTCTGTAATATAAGATGAGCAAAAAGATGAATTTGAGTTAAGTGGTGATCTAAAACAAGAAGAGACTCAAACGTTAAGAAGGTCAAAGCAAGAAAGAAAAATGCCTAATAGATTTGATGATAGCTATGTTTGTAAAAACTGCTTTTATGTAAAAACTTTAATGCTGATACTCTAAATAATTTTGAGGAGGCAATGAATAGTAATGGGTCAGAATATTGGAGACAAGCTATGAATAAAGAAATTAATTGCCTAGATAAAAATAAAGCTTGGAAATAGTTGAAAAACCAGAGAACAAAACCATTTTAGATGTGAAATGGATTTATACAAAAAAAATCAAACGGTACATATAAAGCAAGATTAGTTGAGAGGTTTCCAACAAAGGGAATTTATAGATGATATTTATTCACCTGTTGCTAAAATGCAAACTTTAAAGATTTTATTATCATATTATTTTCAAGATAGCTTAATCATGGAATAAATGGATGTGGAAACAGCATTTTTAAATGGTAACGTTACTTCAGAAATCTATGTAAGACAGGCTAGAGGTTATGAAGATGGTACAGATAAAGTATGTAAATTAAACAAAGCATTAAATGGGTTAAGAGAAAGTCCTCGAGCATGGTATGATTGTTTTGATATTTTTTGAGAAATTTAGGCTTTGAGAGAACTAAATATGATTATTGCTTATATGTTATGGATAATGAAGGTGATAAGATTTATTTAATATTACTTGTTGATTATTTATTGATTTGCTGTAAAAATGAGAAAAGAATTCACTATGTCAAAGGCTTATTGTCAAATAAATTTAGAATGAAAGACATAAGTAAAGTAAAATATTATCTTGGGATTAATATTGAATATGATTGTACGAGGGTGGGCTGAAAAGTAATGCCTCCATGGCTGTAACTTTTTTATTTTTTAACCGATTTTCAAAATTCTTTTTGTATCTGATACTCACTTTTCTCCTCTATGTAATGCACTATTCACTTTTCGACATAGTTCCCATCCCTTTCCACGCATTGTACCAACGCGTGACTAGTCGGGTGAACCCGTCGGAGAGGAATTCCGGGGTTGTTGTCGACACCAAGACCGAACGGCAGGTTTCACCTGGTCGTCAGAACGCAACTCATGCCCCTTAAGGTGCTCTTTCCTCTTTGGGAAGTGGTGAAAGTCGCAAGGTGCAAAGTCTTTCATTTTTGAACTGTAGGCGCTGCACCCCCCTCTGATGTGTGGCGATCGTGTGCGGACGGGCGTTATCGTGCTGCAGAAGAGGATCCAAAGCTGCCATTCATCCTCGTGTCGGAGTTCACCCGGAATTCCTCTCCGGCGGGTTCACCCGACTAGTCACGCGTTGGTACAATGTGTGGAAAGGGATTCGGACTATGTCGAAAAGTGAATAGTGCATTACATAGAGGAGAAATGTGAGTATCAGATACAAAAAGAATTTTGAAAATCAGTTAAAAAATAAAAAAGTTACAGCCATGGAGGCATTACTTTTCAGCCCACCCTCGTATGACTTTGAGACAAGAAAATTATATTGAATCCTCTTATTATTCTCGAAAATATAATATTGAAAATTCAAAGCTATATGAGATACCCATGGAGGTAAATTTGAATTTAGAACCTGCCCAAGAAACAAGTGATGATTTTAAGTATAGAAACCTGATAGGAGCACTACTGTATATTACTTATGGAACAAGACCAGATATAAGCTATTGTGTTAATTACTTAAGTAGATTTCAGAATGTTATAACGAAACATATTTTAAATATGCTTTGAGAATTTTAAAATATTTGTTTTTAACAAAAGGTTTAAAATTGACCTACGTAAAAAATGAAACTGATGAGAGTCTTGATTGTTTTGTTGATGGAGACTGGGCAGGTGATTATATAGATAGGAAATCAACATCGGGTTATGTAATAAGATTATTTGGTAATGCAATTTTATGGAAATCAAAAAAGCAGAATAATGTCGCAAAGTCATCCACATTTGCAGAATGTGAAGCATTGTCAGAAGCTGTAAGGGAGATAAAATTTATAAGAGATTTACTTGGAGATTTTGATGCAAAACATTGAAAAACCTGTTAATATACATGGTAAATACAAAAGTCTGAACCCCCCTTTTATTTTTTGAACCTAAGCAGAATCCAATGAATAGGAAGTTGTGGGTGGCCTATCCCATGGTGCACTTTTCATCATCCCAAATATGCAAATTAGGACACATTCAAAATTTATCTCAAAATCCGTAAGGGATAGAGAAAAAACCCCATTTGCAAACTTGTTCAGCATAAAAAAACGAAAAAAAAAAAAATCATCCAAATCGGACCAACCAATCGCTCACAATCGCGTGGTGAACTGTTTGTAGCCTGCACAAACAAGTTACTTCAAACAGTTTAAAAAAAAATTTAATCAACAAAATGCTCGATGTGACGACCATGGGCACCATAACACAATTGGGCACGGAACCTAACTGACGCCAAAACATCTGCATGCTTCCTGGGTTCGTTGAACCAGATCCTCCAGTGAGGCGGGCTGCATAGCATAAACCTTGTCCTTCAGGTATCCCCACAAGAAAAAGTCAAGTGGTGTAAAATCAGGGGAGCGGGGTAGCCAACGAACTGGTCCTTCTCGGCCAATCCATTGTTGTCCAAACATCTCAGACGCTCGCAAACGACCAACCCGTAATGTAAAGGAGCTCCAACATGCTGAAACCACATGCGCTGCTACGAGGCCAATGGCAAATTGTCAATGAAGTCTGTGACTACCACGTTGAGAATTTCAGCCCGGTAGCGTTCTGCAGTCAGTGTACCATCGTAAAAATACGGTACAACCACAGTGCCATTGTACAATCCACACCACACATTGATTCTCCAGTTCACTTGATGAGTTGCTTTTCGCAGACATCATGGGTTTTCGTCTGCCCAATGATGATGGTTGTGCCTGTTGATAACTCCATCCCTGGTGAACTGAGCTTCATCTGTCCACAACACCTCATGAATGAAGTTTGGATTATCATCCAGGCAGGTAAGTAACCAGTTGCAGAAGGCGACCCTAGCAACATAATCCAATGGCAGTAACTCCTGGTGACAATGAATATGGTATGGGTGAAAATGGTGTGCGTGTAGAATGTTGAGAACAGTTCTCTGATGGCACCCAACATCTACAGCAATTGCTCTGCTGCTTGTGTGGGGATTTGCAGCAACTGCAGCCAGAACTAGTGTTGTATCCTCGTCGCCTTGTGCCCTTGGTCGTCCTCGTTCGGCATTAACATTCCCTGTAGCCTCGAATCTTTGAATATAGTGATGCATTGTTTGACAAGATGGATGGTGTTCGTTAGGGTATCTGTCTCGATACAACCTAATGACAGCATGTAGGTTTCTCCTTGCCTCTCCGAAGCAGAAGATCATGTTGACTATTTCCGGAACAGTGTAGCTTGCCATCCTGAAACTGTTCTGTCTTCTGTGTGCTGAAACATGCCTTTTATTTGCTTTTCCGCATGAAAGTGAATGTGAGTATGGTAATTTATGTTAATTTTTTGATTTGCACGCTTTACATGGTGGAAATATCAACATTCAGTTTTCCTTGTGCAGTGTGACTGTTTGTGATTGTGGGTGATTGGTTGGTCCGATTTGGATGATTTTTTTTTGCTTTGTTTGTTTTTTTATGCTGAGCAAGTTTGCAATTGGGTTTTTTTCTCTATCCCTGACGGTTTTTGCGATAAATTTTGAATGTGTCCTAATTTTCATATTTGGGATGATGAAAAGTGCACCATGGGATAGGCCACCCACAACTTCCTATTCATTGGATTCATCAAAATTGACATATCTGCTTCGGTTCAAAAAATAATAGGGGGGTTCAGACTTTTGTATTCACCCTGTATATGAAGATAATTCAGGAGCTTTGAGTACTGCAAAATATTGTAATTTCACTAAAAAGTCTAAATATATAGAAGTACATTATCATTTTGTACATGAATGTTACTTGAGTAGCCCAGAAAGAAATGCACCACAATTTTTTTCTTCAACAATTATTTATTGAACACGATGAAACTTATACACATGAAAGTAGTTTCTTCTACACTCCCTATTTTTCCACATAATCTCAGTCCTGTTCTGTGGCCTTCCTCTAGCGAGACACAAGGCCGTGTGTGGCTGTTGGTACCAGTCCTTGTTCTGTTCACGCAGCCATGTCTTCATCTTTCAGCTCTGCCGAACCGCTTTCTGATGGCCTCATCCTCTGTGCCCAGTGATTAACCGTATTTCTGTCGACTGCTGATGCACATAAACTGCACATAAACGTTTGTGAACGTTTCCAACAGTTTCTGTAATTTATTTATTGTAATTTATCCATTTATTGTAAAATTAGTATTTAAAAAGCAGCATAAGGAATGCTGGGAACTTTTTTCTCTTTGTATTGTGTTGGGATCCATTGTGTTATTGTGTGACGGAGCATGATGAGTAAAGTAATATTATACAGGATGACCCAAACTTAACCAGCATAATTGTTTAGGAACATCGTATGGTTCAAATAGAACAAAAAATGTCCTATAAACATTACATCTAGTCTCGATCGTGTGTGAGATATCAATGTTTGTCTACAGTCGAACCCTGATTACTCAAATCGTCAGTGGACCACATAAAAATTTTGACTTATCAGGTTTTGGAGTTAACCAATAAGTCGAAACCGAGGCTACATGACCACTACAAAGTTACATGATACTCCAAATATTTCTATGAATTTGATTACTTTTAATGAGATCCATAAACAAATACAGTACGGACCCAGTAAAATACTGTCCGATCCAACACACAATCAATTCCAGAGCTGCTTTGGTATGGCTTCCGAATTCTACTTCTGTTTGTACAAATTTTCGAAAGGCATCTCTGCGATTTTTGCCCATTTATTTTTCATCTGATGACATTTATGATATGTATAAATGTTTTATATTTGAAACTTTACAGAGAATCCACTTTTTTTCTCGAATTTTCGTTACTTTTACATTGACAAAGCAATGAGACAATGAAGTTTCCAAATCAAAATGGCAACAGCCAATCAGAAATGTATGACTGCTTCTAAAAACTCGTTTGCGATCATTCATGTAATGAACTTTATGGTCTACATGAACACTTCCTCTAAAAATGAACACACAATCGTCATCTAAATATTCTCCCATTGAATGATCGCAATCAACAAGTTTGATTCACAATTTTGTGTTCGCGCTAAGTTTTGATTTTCACAATGCCTGCCAGTGACTGCAAAAAGATTCCTGCATAGTTTTCTTTGTCATTGGACGTAAAAATTAAAGTTGAAAAATGAAATAAAGTTTCAACAGGCAAAGCTTGTTTTTTAAAGATAGGTTTTGCTTAAATTTAAGAACACCTATTCACTAAAACCAAAATTTGTTTGAATTATCCGGGATTTATTAAAAAATTTGTTTGAGTTACTAAATGAATTTACTATTGAATTAAATTCTCTGGGGGATGGGACTTAGAATATCATTTGAGTTAACCAGGAATTTGAGTTATCAGAGTTTGAGTTATTCGTGTTCGACTGTATTTTCTTGTAGAGTTATTAATGCAAATAAATAAAACACTTAAGAGTGCAGATCACTTTTATTCTGCATACTGACACAACATCACATTGAACTACAAAACAAAACTAAAATGATAAAGGAATAAGAATAAGAAGAAAGTAACAAAGTCATTTTTTTTTAATGGATTCATTATGTGTAGTGTTGTATCTCATGTATCGGTGTAACATATTCTTCTATTTATCTTTATTTTTAGTTTTCTCAAGCTATTTTTTGTTAATTTTTAAGTGTATTTTCATTAACCAGTGATGGCTACAGAAACAAAGGGCAGCATGGCGTGCTCGAAGGCAATGGGGCACTGAACGTCTGAAAGGGGCACTGAATGCAGCTAAATTCTTACTTTAAAGTTAATAAAAGCACATGCATTTCAGTGCCCCATATGTTTTTTATAGCATAATGCTAACTTCAGAATCTGTATGCAATTAGGGCACGTTAAGGCTTTCTAATTTCTTCTAGGCTAATATCTTCCTTACTTTGTGATGCCACAAAAAGGCGTCATCTGGTGGTAAATTCCTCAATAATTCTTAAAGTATATTTTTCAACAATTTATATACTATTTTTGCAGGATAAAATTGCGAATAATGATTGCATTAAACTTTGTACCTTATACAGTTGATCTGTATTATCCCTCAACATTTTATCAATGCTAATTTAAACGTGAAAGCTTATTGAGGAATAATTCTTCTCACGGACGAAGCGGTTTGTTTTGACAGTAACGTGGCCACAGGAAACCACCGCACACAAATACATAAGACTCGACTTGTCAGCACGGAGGATAAAAAAAAAAGCACAAGGAGTAACGCGATGAACAGCTCGTCACGGTTACCAACTAAACTGATGCAGTTAGTTAATATTTTAAATGAATGTACTTAGTAGTTTAATTAAATCACCTCACGCCACAATGATAAGCTCCACAATGACCAATTAAGCCGCACACTGTTGGCATTTATTGGATTCAGTTTCTTGCGTTTGTGCAGCACCGAGAGGGAGCGTGGATGGGTCGAGGGGCAGCGTGGCGGGGCAAGGGGCAGCATGGAGCTGCACCACGCTGATTTTGCCTAGCGCTGCTTCACACTGATTTTGTCTAGTGCCATCACTGTTAACCCCGCTTTGGGCTTATGCCTGTTGGGGGACAATACTGGGTTCGGACCTCCAGTTTATCTGAAGGCCTTTTTTCCCAGTTGCTGTTACATTATTATTATTATTATTATTATTATTATTATTATTATTATTTATTTTTTTATTTATTTATACAAACACTGCATATCACAAACAAAGATAAAAACAGATTTTTACAACAAATCACATCTCTGTTTGGCTTCACTGGAAAATTCGGATTTCATCCTGAAATCTAGGAATTGTCCAGGTATCTTCTTAATATATAACTTGAGCCGAGTAGCGTAGCTTTTTGTAGTTCAGCAATTCCTTGTGTGATCTCTTTAAGTCCTTGAGATTTTTATTCAAGTTTGGTGTGATACTCCAAGGGTTCCAATGACTATTGGGACCACTCTACAGGATTTCTTCCATAGTCTTGTAATTTCAATGCATAAATCCCTGTACTTAGTCAATTTTTCAGTTTCTTTTTCCCTTATTCTTGTGTCCCCTGGAATAGCCACATCAATGAAGGTGATTTTGTTTGCTTCCACTATTCTTATGCAGTGATGCCGCTAGGCAAAATCAGCGTGGCGCAACGCAGCGCCATGCTGCCCCTTGCCTCGCCACGCTGCCCCTCGACCCCGCCACGCTGCCCCTCGGTGCTGCACAAACGCAAGAAACTGAAACCAATAAATGCCAACAATGTGCTGCTTAAGTATTCATTGGAGCTTATCATTGTGGTGTGAGTGATTTAAAGCCTAAACATTTTAATTAAACTGATACGTACATTAATTTAAAATATTAACTAACTGAATCAGTTTAGTTGGTACCTGTGACGAGCTGTTTATCGCTTTACTCCTTGTGCTTTTTTTTATCTTGTGTGCTTAACAGTCCAGCCTTTTGTATTCGTGTGTGGTGGTTTCCTGTGGCCAATGTATTCCTCAATAAGCTTTCATGTTTAAATTACCATTATTAAAATGTTGAGGGATAAAATTACCATTATTAAGATCAACTGTATAAGGTATAAAGTTTAAAAATCTTAATGCAATCATTATTCGCAATTTTATCCTGCAAAAATAGTGCATAAATTGTTGTAAAATATACTTTAAAAACTGTTGAGGACTGTAGCTCGAGATGTCTTTTCATGGCATGACAAAGTAAGGAAGAGATTAGCCTAGAAGAAATTAGAAAGCCTTAACGTGCCCTAATTGCATACAGATTCCGAAGTTAGCATTATGCCTTAAAAATATAAATGTAGGTCACTGAAATGCCCATGTACTTTTATTAACTTTAAAGCAAGAATATAGCTGCAATCAGTGCCCCTTTCAGACATTCAGTGCCCCATTGCCTTCGAGCACGCCATGCTGCCCTTTGTTTCTGTAGCCATCACTGTTATGTCTGGAGTACTATGACTTAGATGGCGATCCGTCTGAAGTTTGAAGTCCCAAAGGATTTTGGTATGTTCATTTTCAATGATTTTTTTCAACTTGATGGTTGTACCAATACTTTTTGGCCTTGAAATTGAATTTTTTGCATAATTGCCAGTGGATCATAGTAGCTACCCTGTCATGACGTTGTTTATAATCAGTCTGAGCAATTTTACTGCATGCACTGAGCAAATGATCAACTGTTTCCACTTTATCATGGCATAGACGAAATTTAGTCTTGTTAGTGGTTTTGTGAATTCTTGCTTTTAGATTATTTGTGGCTAATGCTTGTTGCTGAGCTGCAAAAATCAGTGCCTCTGTTTCCTTCTTTATTGTTCCGTTTTGAAGCCATCTCCAGTTGTGTTTATCCAGCAGTGCTTCTGTCTGTATGAAAAATTGACCATGTAATGGTTTGGATTTCCAGTTTTGATGTCGGTTTTCTAATTCTCTCTTTCTAAACTCCTTCTTTGTTGTTGTAGTTTTGATTATTTTCTCATTAATCACTTCTTTCAGCAGTTTTTCATCACTGGCTGTAATGTAGTCCTTCAGACCATGTCTTTCTTCCTCCACGACTTGTTTGATTTCCAATAGACTCTTCCGCCAATTTTCCTGGACAAGTATAATCTGTCTGTATCACTTTTTGAATGAAAAGCATGGTATAATGTTATCAACTTCCTGGTTTTTCGATCAAAGCATCCAAATCTGCTTGAGTCCAATCCACAATCCCAGCAGTGTACGTGATGACTGGAACGGCTCATGTATTAATTGCCTTGATTGTTTCCTCCATTCAACCTTGAGGCCAGTATTTTTCTTACCCTACTACAGTATTCAGTTTTCATCTTGTTCTTTATTATTTTGTGACAAATGACATCAGATTCCAGTATTCCTAGATACTTGTAAGTTTCCTCAACTTTCAGTGATTGAACAATTTTTCCCTCCCAAGTTGGAATCCTTCTGTTACTATGATTTTTCCTTTCTTGATGTCTAGCATTGCACATTTGTCGAATCCAAACTTCATTTTAATGTCTTCACTGAATTTTCTGACTGTGTTGATGAGTGATGTTATTTCCTTTCTAGATTTTCCATATAACTTCAAATCATCCATGTAGAAAAGGTGAGAAATCTTGCCACTTGTTTTTGATACTTCATATCCTTGTTTAGAGTTGTTTAGGATATGCGTTAATGGGATCATGCAGATATTGAACAGCAGTGGAGATAATGAATCTCCTTGAAAAATTCCCTTCTTGATGTTTATTTCACCAATCTCTTTATTGTTTGCAAGTAAAACAGTTTTCCAGTTTTCCATTGAAGTTGTTAGAAAGTTCAAAATTTTGCTGTTAATTTTGAAAATTTTCAAGCATTCTAGGATCAACTGTGAGGCAGTGAATCAAATGCTTTCTTGTAATCAATCCACGCCATGCTGAGATTATTTTTCTGTCTTTTTGAGTTTTTTAATATCAGTTTTTCAATGAGAAGCTGATCTTTTGTTCCTCGTATTTTTACTGCACCCTTTTTGCTCAGATGGATACAGTTTGTTTTCCTTGAAATATTTTGATATTGATGAAGCAATAATTCCAGTTAACATTTTGAACATTGTTGGTAGGCAGGTGATTGGTCTGTAGTTGCAATTGGTCTTTTATTTGCATCTTTCATGATGATGTATGTTTTTCCTTTGGTCATCCATAAAGGTGTTGCACCTGTTTGTAGCACTTCATTGAATTGCACTGAAATTCGCTTGTATAGTGACGTTAAATGTTTGAGCCAGAATGCATGGATTTCGTCTGGGCCTGGGGCAGCCCAATTTTTTACTTTCTGAACTTGAGCCTTAACCAAGTCTTCTGTTATTACTAATTCATCCCTTTCCTTGGCCTTCACATGTTTTTTCACATCTTTGATCCATCCTGCCCTCTGGTTATGTTCCTGGGGGATTTGCCAAATGTTCCTACAGTAATCTAGGACTTCGTCTGTATCTGGAATTTGGCTTGGGCTACAATTTTTCACTTGGAGTGATTTATAAAGTATGTGTTGATTAACGGAAAATTGCTGATTTTGTTTAAACTGGTTGATTCTTCCCATGTATCTCTCAATTTTCCTTGCTGTTGCTATGACCCTTTGTTTCAGCTCTTCCATGACCAGAACAATTTTTCTGTTCTTCAAGCTGTAACGAACTCTAAGACTTTCTTTGATCTTCTCATTCTTCAGCCTTTTCTCCTTTACGGCTTTCATGTTGCTGATGTCAGCCCTTAGTCTCTTTACTTTCATTTCCAATCTACTTTTCCATTTTGGTTCCTTGAATTCTCTGATCTGGTTCATAGTCTTGTATCCAAGCAATTCTGTTGTGACGGCTGCGCTGCTGTAGACAAGTTGGTTAGTCTCAGTCAGACTCTTAGCGTTGATTTTTAATAACGTCTGGCTTACATCGTTTAGAGCTTGTTTTAATTCCTTCACACTTGATTTCTTTAAAGGTGGTAATCTTTCACGCTTTGACATTCCGCCATATACATGACAATTTTCTGAACAATTTGTTCTTGTCTTTCACTAAGCTGGATTTCCTGTTCTTCAGTTTCTTGTTCCTCTCTCCCATCTTCTTGACCAGAAGGAATATATAACAGTGGTTCTTGTGCTTCTTCCACTGGTTCCTCTTTATCTTGTTGAGTGGTTGTTTCCACATTAATTCTCCTTTCTATTTCTTCCAATTCTGGCTTTGTGAAGATGTTATTCCTTATTATGAATCTCCTTTGATCCATCAATCGTTGTTCTGATACGTGTGCATGTGGATACTTCTCCTTCCAAACTGTGTACATCCTTTTCTGGAATCCTCTTTCTCCTGGTTTTGAAGCATAGTAGCTTTCCATTATCTGCTGATTTTGCTCTAGACTCCACTTTGTTCGTTTTGAATCATCTTCCAGTTGCTTTGCAGCTGGCTGCCCTGGTTGCCTAGCAGCACCAACTGTCCTCTGTAGCCTACTGCTCAACTGGTGGCCAGAGAAATCACCACGAGACGCGGCCCTTGAGCTGGGCAATGGCCGATCCAGTATAGAGTTCATTTTCCTTATATTCACCATGATGTTGGGAATGCCATACTTAGTCTGTCCTCTCAGCTGTGACCTGTCTTTATTTATTATCATTATTTTTATTCCTTTTTTTGAGTATTTTTTTTCTCATTAACCCCGTTTTGGGCTTTATGCCTGTTGGGGGGCAACATTAAGGCTTGACCTTTCCGATGATCGGGAGGTTAGGCCCCTGTTTTTGTCACATTATTATTATTATTATTATTATTATCATTGTTTGGGGAAGCCAAACTCGGATCAAGTCCGGAAGCCAATCCCAGAGGCGGACCCAAAAGAGGGCCAAAGCCCAAGGGACTCAAATGCGAGGAGGGAAAGTTATGCACTCGTGGGAGTATTGATGTTTAGGTGTAGGAATTTCCTTACTATGTGACAGGTGTTATTATTATTATTATTATTATTATTATTATTATTATTGCTGTTACATTTTTAGTTATTACAAAAAACTGCCGTAATTTTCGAGATATAATACGCACATTATGCAAAATAAAAATTAAAAAAATCATTACTGCGTATTATAAAAAATTGCATATAATATTCCGTTTTTTTTTTGTTTTTTTTTAATAAAAAAGGGAAAATACGA
>JAHWFO010107670.1:267072-287253 GCA_023313115.1 Rhysida immarginata | reverse complement strand
TTTTTCGCTTTTTTTTCTCAATTTCCTAAAATTGCATATAATAATCTGATAAAACCAGGACAAATTTGCCTTACTTTTTGAACTTTATTACAGATTTCAGACAAAATAATAGTTGCTAAACCTGTAACAATGAAGTTGAAAAATTAAGACAAATCACTCAACCAAATGGATATATTTTGCATGGCAGACAATTCAAGAAAATACAACGTGAAATGTTTTTGTGAAAGCAGGAATTACTCCTTTTATAGATGATTCAATCAGGAGAATCAAAGTCAAGAAAGAATCGGTAATTAGGCTTAACAATGAACTGCTTACTGAAATGATTAAATTATTTTGCTCAGACACAGACATTTCCGATTTTGAAAGATTTTAAATAAATTTATTTCTGATATAATGAACGGATATATATTAAGAGAAGAACGAGACACAAGAACCCTGGAATACAATAAATAATAGTTATTAATTAAAAATACAAAATGAATAAAAAATAAGATATAATAAACAAAAATAATTAATCAAAATCAAAATAAAAAGCTGACGTTTCAGATAGAGACTATCCTTTATCAAAGCAAAAAGGATAATTCTCTAAAAGCAAATAGAATATTAGAGAATGGGGAAGTTGCATGGAATTTCTTTTTTAAAAAGAAGGCCTGTTTTATATAGATTTTGTTACGCTGAATATGAAAATCGCCATTAAAAATCTTAAAAGTATTAAAAAAGCTATCAAAAATAACTTTAAAAATGCAAAACCACGCCCCCAAACTCAAAACGATGTGTGACGTCACACGCCTTTGAAACACGCCTTTGTAGATCAACACTGCCACTGCGCATGTGCGGAAAGCGGATAGCTCCTAAATGGCATTATTTAGCTTGTTTAGTAATACCGCTATTTCTTAGCGTATTTTAATGCATAATTGAACCATCCAGTAACAAATTGATACTACACAAGTCAAACAGGTTGTTGGTTACATTAGAAAATAGAGCTTTCTGTTTGGACATGTCGACTAAGAATATTACAGAAAACATGTACACTATTTTATATTTCATTATTGACCTTTTTTGTCGACTTATGCCTTTCTCTACGATCAGGTTGGTTCCTCGTTTGGTGTTGTCTGCAGAGGGCCTATCAACAACCCACTTGATGAGTTGGGAACTGCTTGTACATAAAATCATACAAAAGGTTTGCTGAGTGAACATTTTATTAAGAGTATCCACTTATGAATATTAATGTATCTATCTTGAATTAATGCAGTAAGACATTTATGCAAATTGACCAAAGTAAAGTTCTACTTGAGTATCAACTGAAATAGCAAGAGAATGTAAAGCAGAGATCTAAGCATTTTGAATGTAGAATGATTACCGGGTTCTACGTTTCTTAAACAGCTCCCCTTTCCGAAGTGGTTTAATAGGAATGGAATAGCAAAACACGATAAAGAAGCAACAACAAACCTACTAACTTGCCAACAGATCTAGAGAAGTAATACTTGGAAGTGTATTAACTCACTGGTCATAACATCTTGTCTTATCGGCATATATATATTGCACAGTGTTTAAAAATGAAAATTTTTTATTGAACATTAATGAATTTAAAGACATCGTAATTATTGAAGTGATCGCTAAAAATTAGTGTTTACCGTATATACTCATCTATAAGCCGAAATTTTCCCCCCCAAAAAATGACCCCTAAAAACCACATTCGGCCTGTGCACGGGTCAGAGTTGATGAAAACTCTTATAAGTGGAATTTACAAAAAACTAAGTAATAATTCATTAATCCGTTTAGATTTCATATATTAACCCTTTTATTGCTTAAATAAATTTCTGATAAGATAAAAGTATTCTCTCTCTTTGCTGGATAATGAGAATCTTTAAAAGGCTGTGGCGGCACATTGGAAAAAGTATGAGGGGGGATGGGCTTCAAACGAAACCAGTGAGTTTTTACGTGTTCTCTCATTGCAATACATACCGCAAATACATTAATCTAAACAGTTATTCAATAGATAATGAATTCAAAATAAAACGTCGAAGATTCAAGAAGATCGAAAAATTTGATGTCGAAATTTTTTGAACATAGATAGATGAGCTACCATCATCAAGCAGTAGCGTATAAAAATTAATATACCTTAACAGCACATTGTATAAGCATAAACAATATACGGTGCATTAATCAGTGCATTATTTCACGTCTTTTTCCTCAATTTTCCATCCACTTTTCCATTGTTAAAAGCAAATGCTCTGGGGTCCAGTGATTTGCCCCACAGAAATTTGCCCCAAACTGCCGCGTGCCTTTTAATCTTGTAGGCTTTGCTACTATCGCCAAGCACTAGCACATAAAATTTAATATATATTACAAAACATTGTACAACTATATACAATATAGAGTACATTAATTAGTGCATTATATCACATCGTTTTCCTCAATTTTCCATTGTAAAAAGCAAATGCATAAGTCAAATCTCGAAAATAAGATGGTACTGACCTTGGTAAACTGTCATGGTGTTCATGCTAAGTGCATCTTGAAAATGGTCGCAAGAATGTTGTAATAAAGAAAGTTAATATGGTTACAATTAAAGTATTTTATTACATACACAAAAGAAGACCTGGAATCACTTTCCACAAGCAAAAATACGTAACTAAAATAAAAATACGTTACTGAAAGATGATAGAAACGAAATTGAAACCATGATTGAAAAATGGTTAATAATATATAAAATACTTCAAATACAAAGTTAAACGAATAATAAGTTTCTTGAATTAATATTTTTAACACTTAAATTTAAATAAAGTGTAACTTACAGTGCTTTTGCTTTAATTTTTGTATCTGTTACGCATTTGTAATTTTAAAGATTACAAATATATGAGGGTTAGGGCATAACTCATGGCATCTATTTTTTTTTTTGTGAGAATTCGACCGTGAGTGGAAAATGTGTAATATATAGATGAAAGGACAAGGAATGGACATTTAACAACACGGAAATATTTTGCTCTTCATGTTTATTAAGGTAGTTGATATAACGTTACAACTTTCATGTTGCAGAATCATTACAGCACACATATCCATTCTAAAGGGCCTCAAAGTAGTCCCCTGAATGTTCACAGTACGCTGCCAATGATGTGACAGGCGCCCATATCATCTGCTTCACTATTTCTCTCACCATGTGGAAATCTGGTCATCTCCTGTTGCACAATACGCGTATTTGCAATGTCAATTTGTGTCCGAAGCTGTCTACCACGTAATGGTTCCTTACCGTCCGTATAAGGTCAAAATCACATGGAGAAAAGTCCGGAGAGTTTAGTGGGTGCTTCATTTCTTACCAAAGCCAGCGGAGACCGGCAATAACAATGTTATGTTTTAAAGGAAAAATAAAACAAGGCTGATGTGAAAAATAAGCAATGAGAATTTCTTTACACAAATAGAATCGCTTCCTTTTCTTCTCGTTATCAAAGTGTTAAGAGGGGAGGGAGGGAATATTGATATACGAGCGTTGTTCAACTCTGGTTACATCCATCCTGCACGGCGGTTGACAAAGAACTAATTTAACATTGTTGTCAATGCAACAAAAGGAAGTCAGAGCTATCTGGTGTTGTAGAAATATACTATGAATGAACGGTTGCCTCGAGACATATGACATTTTGTGATACCATCCCTTAGCTATGAGAAAAAAAAAATTGTTGCCATGACCTATGCCCCAACCCTCGTATATTGTAACATCTCCCGTTTGGGAAAATGAAGTCGCAAATAAACCCACAATAATTAAGAGGTTCAAAGGGCCTTAAGGGCAATCAATACGAAACGGGAACAATTATTTGTTCAGTGATCAGTAATAAAAACCAAGTCCCGAATTCTTAAAAAAATACCATTTATTGTTATTCCACAGAAAAGGATATGTTATACAGGGGTGTTTTTGAATTGAGTACAGATTTTTTGGGAGATGATAGAAGAGGTCCTTAGAAGTATTTTTTGTCATATGAACATGGGGTCCCCGCAGCTCCGTTTACTTACAATACTGCATTGAACAATCAAATGACACCGGGACGCAGTGTGCGTTGGTAGGCCTAGATTATTATTGATGTGGTTTCAACAGGACGGCGCACCTTCGCATTACACAAGAGCAGTTAGAGATTACCTAAATGAGACATATCCTGGTTGTTGGATTGGTCGTGGCGGACCAGTTGCTTGGCCATTGAGATCGCCAGATCTCACACCGATGGATTTTTTTTATGGGGAAGCATAAAATCAATGGTGTACTCCGAACGCGTAGATACCGAAGAAGAATTGGCGGCTCGTGTTGTCGCGGCAGCAGGTGACATCAGCGACCGTACTAATCAACTGTTTCCACACGTACATCAATCCATCATAAGGCATTGCGAATTGTGCTATGAAGCAAATGGCGGTGATTTCGAACAATTACTTTAAAAGTCATACAGTAGATTGCTTGTGTTAATTGTTAAAAATAAAATAATTTAGGCCTACCAACGCACTCTGCGTCCCGGTGTCATTTGATTGTTCAATGCAGTATTGTAAGTAAACGGAGCTGAGGGGACCCCATGTTCATATGACAAAAAATACTTCTAAGGACCTCTTCTATCATCTCCCAAAAAATCTGTACTTCAATTCAATATTTTTTTTTTGCTTAAACATTTTATGTTTGATCGACTAAGTTTTTTGATTTAATTCATGGCCACTTCCAAGGAATAAACAAAGTATCTCTTTTGGAAATTAAGACAAGAGAAACTAACAAGCTCTTGGTAAAAATTATAGACTAAAATATCTTTACGTCAAATCAGTTAAAATTTGATCATCGTTATTTTTATCCGAATGCAAAGAAAATTAACAGAAATTATATAGGAAACATTCAATGCGTTCCCAATTAAAAATCACAACGTTGATTTCTTTCTTTATTATTATTATGGATAATGAACAATCTCTTTCTTATGATCTTCACGCTGTTTGATTTGCGGAGGATGAGAGAAATTGCCACACATCGCCACTAAGAAATCGCTGAGCCTAAATGAAGACGTTCTCCTTCGTGACACAGTATTCCATTTCGTCCTGAAAGTAGTATCTGCCCTGAAGAAAAGATGGAAGTGGAGTCCTACAGAATACGTCCTAATAAGAAAAATAAAACACGGTAAAGTTCCTTTTTTTTGTTGAGAACAAGCACAAAAGCTGGAATGGAAATTAAACCAAATTGATCGGACTAATACGTTCATTGTTGTTACATAGTCTTCTTGACGCCAGAACGACTATGTTGTGGCAGAAAGCTGTAGTGACTAATAGAACGCATTTACACCTGCATGCTCCAAAACGAGGGCTTGCTGAAAGTGGAAAAAACTACGTTGAGGCCTACGGTTACCAGGAATAACTACTTGGATTTCAGAAACAAGACTGAAAACAGGAAGAAAACAAAGACAAGCATAGTATTAATGGGGAAGGAAAACTGAAAGGGGAGAAGAAGGCAAAGGTTAAACAATAAGGGAATTAATGTTGTTAGTTGGAACACTAATACTAAAACTTAATGCTACAAGTTCAAAGCAATTTTGGGCAAACTTGCTAGGTCTTGATGACTGGCGATAGTTGTAAAGTTCCATCCGCATGAGGTGTTTTAAGGTAAGCTTGACCTCACGAACATAGTTTAGGAAATATGTACTGTTGTATTGAATAAAGCTTGAGAAATTAACAATCTTGCCTCGGTTTTTCTAGTTACAGGCGATTTCCATTTGCAAAGCCACTTGGATGGGTGAACAACTTGGTTATGTGTCTCAATCTCTTCCAGGTTTTTGGGGACTATACCGATTTCGCCGATCCGATTGAAGTAGATACATCATAAAGGAAATTAAAGCATTACCGGTCATCTCGACGGCATAGCCAATGTCTCATTAATTGACTGTGTCTCGTCTAAACAGTTCTTCGGCAGAGTGAAATGGCTGCATCGTTACTGTGTGCTGAGGACTGCATTGGGCGACTGCCTCTCTTGCTCCACCATCTTCCTTGAGCCAGATGGTTCCTATCAGGCTGTTTGCAGCGTCCGAACGAATTCTGATTAAATCCAAACAAAAACATCACCATCTAAATTCTTAAAACAAACGACTGTCTTGCGCACGGTTCCATCGCGCATCGGTGTTCTACCTCGAGGACTTTTAAAAATTCCTTTTTCCTTTTAAAGGCATTTAAGTTTGTTTACGCGCATAACAATGAAAAAACTATTATTGAGGAAGACGTTAAGCTCTTCCAACAATATACTTTTAAAATAATAAACTCTTAAAATCAAACATCATATTTTAACATTATTATTTATTTTCCGTACTAAAGATATTTTCTTTATCTTAAGAAATAGCCTTTTGAACACCATAGAACACCATAGAACCACTAGAATGTGGGCCGATGAGCATCATCATTGGACTCATTTGTCCACTTCCCTGATTAATCAAAGTTCAGTCTGCAGTCTGACAATCATTGTGCTCTGATCTAGTATGTATGAGGAAAAGAGCAGAATCCATGTTTCGTGTGAGAAAGGGATTCCTTTAGTGGTGGTGGATTCATGGTGTGGATTGGCATCTGCATTGGTGGTTGTACCAACCTTCAAGTCATCAGAAACTGATTGCTGACTGCTGTCTGATATCGAGATGAGGTTCTGCATCCTATATGGTTATCCTTTGCCGGAGAAGTTGGAAACAACTTTCTTTTCATGGACAATAATACAAGGCCTCACCATACGCATCTAGTCAACAGCATGCTTCAGGAGGCAGGAATCAAAGGCATGGACTGGCCTTCGTGTTATCTAGACTGGAATCCCATTTAACATGCTTGGGCTGTACTGGGAAGATGTCTGACAAATTTCCAAATTCCTCCCACAGCATCTTTTGAGCTGGAAGTTGCTCTGGAGCAAGAGTTCACACAAGAATTGCTAGACCAGAGGTTAATTTAGGAAGGTAGCTGGCTTGCTACGGCTAGGTGGGCTAGCCTAGCCTTTTCCCTGAACGCGTTCGCTAGGCTTGGCTAGCTTCACCCGTCCGTAGCTGGCTAGGTTTTTAAGCGAGCTTCTCAAAAGTTGGCTTCGTTGGTCATTTTCAAGATGGCTGCGCCCACTGACGCAAACGTTCATGAAACTATGATCGAAACACGATTCATTATCAACGGACATGAATTTATTTTACACAACAGCGACGAGATATTTACGGCTAAGTCAAGGAGAGATTGTAGTATTGAATATTTTCTTACTTCTGTATGACTAATAAAATGTTTAACTTTTATTTTGAGATATTTAACTTGTTTTTGATTTTATTATTAAATTAATGAACAATTAGAGCTTGCAACAGAAATTAATCAAAATATAGCAGACATTTTTTATTCTTTCCCATTTTTTCACCCTTTTTTCATCCCTTCATTGTTTCTCTTCGATTTCGATCTTCGATGGCTAGGCCCTAGTATAGCAGTGGGCCTAGATCGTTCAAATACGCTACGGCTAGATCGTAGTGTGTCACGTGATGGCTAAGAGGCGATACCTCTAGCCATAGCGAGCCGGCTACCTTCCTGAATTCACCTCTGATGATCCTATCCATGTTTCATTGCTGACAGTATGTTTTGGCAGTATAAAGTGACTTTACTGAACAGTCAATGTGTGGTACTCTCGTTCTTCTGTTCACTCCCATCATTCACTTGCTACTCAATCACGATAATTCAGGTTGCATCTCATTTGCATAATGAGGCAATTATTTTTGCCTCGTCATTTGCTTTTCTGGTGTTCTTTTTTAATAAGCAAAAAATCAGATGCTGCCTTTTTAATCGCTTTTTATACCGTATTTACCCAAATACAAGCCGACCCCAAATTTAAGCCGACTTACGTTTTCAAACACATTTGGAAAGGAAAAAAATTAATTTGCATATTCTAAAGATGCTTAATTATGTCCTAATTTTAAAAATTTCTTAAGATATAATACAAAATATTTATATGTAAAGCATTTACTTTTACTTTTACTTTTGTTTCTATAGAACATTAATTTTTTGGGGAAAAAAAAGGTCTTCCTATATTCGATTAAATACAGTACATTTTGAAATATCCCCTAATTTTTGTGAGCAGAGTAGAATCATCCATAGTAGAGGAAAAAGACAGCCAAAAAATGGAGAGTACTAATGTTAAATACAATGTGGGCAACAAAGATTTGTACTTCATACCTTGTGAATGAAGGTCTGATGATGTTAAAAATTTGAAGCAAACCTACTGATTTAGTAACTATTCAAGAATACTTCCCAACATCAGCTTCTTAAGAGGAAGAAGTGGAAAAGATAGGTTAGATTAAGTCCCATCTCATAAAAATTATTTTGATCATTATTCCATATTCTACAAGCTTTATTTTTATTGATCATTGTTCCATATTCCGTTATTCTAACGTTTCTTATTACATGACGTTCTTATATTACGAGGGATGATCAGAAAATAATGTCTCATTTTTTTTCGAAAATGACGGCAGATATGAGAAAATTGCGATATATAAAAGTAGTGTGGTTCACTGTTAAAGTTTCCTGTTAGTTTCGTGTGCATCCGCCAAGCACTAGCGACGTGACAGTCCAAACAAGATGGCAGCTCTCATTTCATCTTCCAGTGCTTTTGAACAGCGGTGTGTTATGCGTTTTCTTTGTGCAAATGGACTGAAACCAGTCGATATCCGTAAGGAAATTGTGTCTGTGTACAGAGGTGACATCGTGCACCTCCGAACAGTACACCGTTGGTGCAAGGCTTTTAAGGAAGGATGGGAGGACCTGCTGGACGGCCAGCAATATTGCCGCTGTCGAAGCTCAAGTGTGTGAGAACCATTAGATTACCATGAGAGAAATTGCTGCAACGATGGACATTTTATATGGGATGGCGTACGACATTGTTTGCAAGCAGCTCGGCTTTTGCAAAGTGTCCTGCACATGGGTGCCTCGAAAGTTGACGGCCGAACATCAAGGTGCTAGTTTTGATGCTTGTCTGCTGCACCTCACCCGATACCAAGAGGAGGGTCAGGATTTTTTGGATCAAATCATCACAGGCGATGAATCATGGGTCCACCATTTCACGCCCGAAACTAAGATGCAGTCGGCAGTTTAGAAACGCACCTCATCTCCCACAAAGAAAAATTTCAAAACTCTGCCATCAGCTGGCAAGGTCATGTTGACATGTTTATGGAATTGCTGTGGTCCAATACTGCTTGAGCTTCTTCCACCGCATACCACTGTCCATTCCAAACGCTACATAGCCACATTGAGGAATCTTCGAGCGACTGTACGCAGGAAAAGACCTGACCTGGCAATGGAGGGCATCGTGATGCACCATGACAACGCATGTCCCCACACAGCGAAAAGAGTCACTGACCTGTTGCAGCGATGGAACTGAGAAATACTGCTTCATCCTCTATAAAGCCCGGACCTTGCTACCAGTGACTACCATATCTTTGGACCGTTGAAGAAGTCAGTGGCCTGTCAACATTTTCGTGACGACGACGAGGTGAAATCTGCAGTTCGCAACTGGTTCCACACTCAACCGGACGACTTTTATCGACAGGGCGTGGAATAACTTGTCCACCACTGGGATCGTTGCCCAGCTGGCTTGGAGATAATGTGGAAAAATAAAAGTTGAATTGTTATATCCAATGTACATGTGTTTATTTTTTTTCCCAGTCATAATTTTAGAGAAAAAAATTGTACGCAACATTACCTTTTGATCATCCTTCGTAGATGGTGTTTACAAATTCAGGGGTCTGTTTAGGGCCAATTTGGTACTGTTTAAGGGTACCTTCACAAGACTATTTTAAATGGAAACTGTACATAAACAAAATTATTTTGATTGGAAACAGTACTTTCACAGCATTAAACTGTATCTATCAATGTATTACCTTCAGAAACGGTTGTTTATCAACATATATAATATTAATTCAAATAAATAAAATAAGTTTTTATTAAACTCCGTTTTTTTAAGTTACAGATTAAATTTTTGAGAAGGCTTAAAATTTTTGACAAAAATCTAGATATTTTCACAAAAATAGGTATGGATTTTGAAAGTGTAGGTAGATCCCTGAATTTATTAGAGTGTGAATTTCTTGTATCTGTTCTATTTATTACAGAACAGTGTGTAAGATATCACTGAACAGGAAAACTAACAGAGTATAACTACTTAACAGTGAATCATAACCACTCACACTGTATGTCAGAGATAGCCCAATTTTTGGCCTATACGGGTCATCATCTTAATATCAATGGTTTCGGTGGTTGCAGCAGTTTGCAATTATAACTCCAGTAAGTGTATCGCATAGCTGGAGCATAAATGATAATCATCCACACACCCTGATCTAAATTACTAAAAAAAAAAAAAAAAATAGTACAAAGATAAGTCATTTGAGTTGGGTGGCCAACTGTGAAATGCCAGATTTTTGGCAGCACCATAGCCATTCCAACTCTTAAGGCAGATGGAATAGAAATCCCTTGAATATTTATCTAATTGCAAGATTAGGAATTGTTTCAGCATATAACAATATACCATGATTCTTCTTTTGATACAGAGGGTAGATTATTGCCAATAGGCTCCACAGCAATATTCTGGACGCTTATTCCAGCTAAGGAAGTTTGCGCCATCCTAGTTCAGATAACGACTGCTACACTATGACAGTAGCAGCCGGGACAGATGGCTTAACGTGCCCTCCGAAGCACGAGGGGGATGAAATGGATGTCCACTGGCTGTCACCCAACAAATGTCTGACCATGCCTGAAGAAAAAAGGAGAAAAAAAAACAGCAAGAGAACTAGCTGCCACCCCGAAAAAAGCGACTACGAATGAAGCTAAATAAATACAGAGTAAGTTTGCAAAGAGCCAGGAAACAACTAACTGAAAAGGAGGCAAAGTTTATATTGCTTAACTCCACCGATACGGCAAACTGAACGCCGAGATAACCAGGCCACAACCATCCCCATATGGCATGGTTACTCTGTACCTATTAATAGTTACAGCAGACTCTGCTTCTCGAAATTTTCTGATTTGATAAAAGAAAAAAAAATCTTTGTGTATTATTTTTACTTTAGCTTCCTTCAAGATTTTGTTTCTTATTGAAAAGAATAAATTAACTGAAAAGAAAAAAAAATGCAATAGTAAGATGTTGGGTTTTGATGCACGTTTTTTTTTTTAAATTCTTGTTTGCTTTTGCATTGTGTTCGGCGACATCACAGATTACCGTAAATGCTCAAATAAACGCCCCGGCCTTTATTGACAAAAATTTTTTTTCCCCCGGCGTTTAATCGAGATCGGCCTTTATATGAAAGCGGCGTTTATTTATTGTGACCGCACTTAAATATAAAATTTTATACCAGTTTATCGCGATATAATAGCCGATCGCCGAATTTTCAAAGTATCTTCACACACATCTAATCGAGGAAATCTCCAAGTTAAGAGCACCTTGATTGTGTGACGTGCAGTGATATATTAAAAATCCGACAATCCGCTATAAACTGGAGTAATTATTATTGATCTACGGTAATTTTTTATAATGACTTTACAGTAATAACAGACAAGAAACTGAACTTACGAACTAAAAGCACATATCGTTTATTTAAATCAAACTTATAACATATCTGACAATTCGCTATTGCTGTCGGTTCCCCTTGCACCCGGCGTTTATTTGAGACCGGCGTTTATTTGCAAAAATTTATTTTTTCCCCGGCATTATTTCGAGACCGGCGATTAAATGAGCATTTACGGTATTAGAAAATAAGAAGAAATTAGAAAACTGCGCTTCATGATTATTTTGATATACACTGGTCACTTGTGGTAAGTTGTCATAAAACAAAAGTAAAATTTAGAAATAATTATTTAAGCATTTGGAAACAGTCTTATTTTGAGAATAAACGTTAATTGTATATTATTATACTTATACAAAAAAAAAATTGGGGCCCCCCCCCCAGCTCCGGTTTGGAAGTGAAAAATCTGGTCACCTTAATTATATTAATTGCAAGGTCTGTTTCTCCCATGGTTTTAGGTTGTTGCAATTTCCACTTCTCTGCCTGTTTTTTCTCCTCTAGCTTTGGCTTGATATTGAAATTTTTCAATATGCTACATTTATTAATATTACATTATGTATTTGCATTTGAAATTCCTTATCTGATCTTTTGCATCATATAATTTAGTGAAGCTTACCTTTTTTGGCTATTTGGCATCTTGTTTCTTTAGCTTCACCAAGTCACATTTTCAAAAATGACAGTAATAACTTAAGATATATATTTAAAAATATATGGAATGCTTTGGAATACTAGGGTTCTGTTCCATAACCTGATGAATTTATTGTGAATTTAATTTTAAAATTGAAAAAATATGTTGTAAGCCTTAAAGAAATACATGGAAAGTCTGGTTATGGTACATTAACAAAATGTACATGGTAGTGGAGACCTGGCAGTTACCGTCTCATTGAAAAAGACTGTGGGTGGAAGTGATAGCGTTGCGCGGCAGCGAAGTGCTCCGGAAGTGCAGAGTTCAACAAACATGGCGGTAAGAGGGGAAGCAAAATCGTTAGCGGCAGTCACCAAATTGTTGTTATTAAGCATAAAACCTTAATTTTGCTGTACAATTATTGGCCTCGAAATAATTTATAAGATGAGGTAGCATCCATGAATACTATTTTTATTTAAAATTATAAAGCACCGCAATACATACCCTCTCACCCACGCAACGTAGTGCTTGACGTTGCACATGAAGCCAGCCCCGTGTTTGATTAACGAATTACTTAAGAAAATGAAATAATAAATTAAGGAAATGGTATTAATTTCTATACACATTTTTTACTGGAATGCAATTAGCTAATTGTAATAATCTCTATTTTTAAAAACTAAGTTTGTTTAGAAACTTGAGAATCCATTCAATTGTCGTCTGCTGCTGTCTACTTCCATTAATTTCATGTGAAGTGAATTCGTGCTTATTGCTGAGTAGTTGAAGAAAGAAGTTCCGTTGAGTGCATTAATACACACAGTCCTTGTATGGCTGTGTGCTCAAACTTTTTTGCAAGCATCTATAGTAGCTTCAGATGAGTAACATTTTTCAATTTGGTGGAAATCTGTGACATACATGTTGCGAGGGATTCTTTAAACACCACCTAAGGCCAGATTCTCATTGTGATTTTGTTCAAACTGCTTTAATCATTTGTAAATGCCCCATATTGACAAATAGTATTCTCTTGTATCCTTTCATTTTTTAAGAAACATTAATAAAATAAAGGATTTCTCATTTCTTTGACAGGAGGAGAAGAAGATATTTTATTATTATCCAAATGATACAGAAATAGATACACAAATTAGAAACGTTGGTCTTTGTGAAGCAATTATTAAATTTACAAAGTAAGTTTTAGTTTTGTTTTCTTATGTTTAGTGATAAGTTCTGATATTCTTTTTTACCATTTGGAAAAAACATCTGGATTTGAACAGACAAAAATAAAAACATTTCTCAGACTGTGAAAATGGCACACCAAAATTTATAGGAAAAACGGTTGTTATAATTAATGTGTGACATCTTCATTGTTTTAAATTTATTATACAGGTAACCCTCTTAAAACACGGAAGATAAGTTCTTAGAAAATGCAGTGTTGTGTGAAAGCGTATTATATGAGACCCGAATCAGTATAAAAAGGCGGTTAGATTCCAAAACTCTTAGCATTCATAAGTTATTTTTTTAATCCTTATAAGCAACTTCTTTTTTATTTAAAGTGAATGTATAATACAAAACAAAATATACGTATCTTATCCATGGCAGTAAATGTAGGTGCACCCAATGAGCTGTTGTTGTTCATTGAAATCGATGTTTGTTTTGTTTATGAAATGAAAAATATTTTTTTTATAAATTACTCTGCTTAAGCAATAAATGAACAAAAGTCTTTAAAGCAAAGAGGTCACAAAACTGTGGATGCAAAATCAATAAAAATAATGAAAGCTTCAATGATATCCATTTCTAGTATTATGTGTAATCTCAAACGGAAGAGACAGGTTCAATAAGTGATACGGTAAACAAGAGTTTATTTTGCCTTACGCGTTTCGATAATCGTCATCTTCGGAGGGTATCTTGCTACAAATCTAAACCGCGAAAACATGCTTCTTTATTTAACATCGATGGCGGACTTATTAGAATGCTCCTCTGATGTGTCGACCTATTGGGGAGGGAGAAGGGGGCTCTTCTGCCATTTTGCTCGTCTTCCATTTTTATTAAGAATTCAACGATACCGTCCCTCTCGAATAAAGTTTGCTCGTTGAGGAGGACTGCTTTATTTTGGTGGTAACGTCTTCTTATTTCCATTTCTTCTTTCAGCAGTATTTTTCCTCTGTCACGTCCTTCCCACAGGATTTTCATGCAATCTTCCATTCCTGTCATGCGATGTCCGGCCTTTATGAGGTGATCCGCATAGGCCGACTTCTCGTCTCCGTTGATCCAGACCCTTCTGTGTTTCTAAACCTCTCACTGAAAGATCTAACCATAGATCCCACGCAAACCGCCTCACAAACTGGACATTGCAACTGTACACTCCCGCCTGTTGGAATTCATCTGTTCCATCGTTTTTCCATTTTGGATTCAAAATCTACTTAACATTGTTATGCATGCGAAATGCCACGCCGATACCTTGTTTCTGGAGCAGCCTTGATAAGCGGTGTACAGTCTGTCCAGTATGTGTAAATGTGGCGAGTTCTTTTTTGTCTCTGGCCATTGTTGGTTTCCTGTGCCCGCTTTTCTTTCATCACTTCTTGTATGATGGAGTTAGTAACCCTCCTGGGAAACTGATTCAATCTTGCAATTTCAAAGATGCTTTGTTTCTCAAATATGCGGCGTTGTCGTCTATGAGGTATGTCAGCGCTCTTCTAAAGCCGTGCCTTATTGCCTTGTTCTTATGCGTCTTCGGGTGTATTGAGTCGTATGGTATAATAATTGCCGTTGTCGCTTCCTTTCTATAAATGCTGTTGGTTAGTCTGTTTGTTTCTCTTACTCTTACTGCTGGGAAATCTAAGTAATTAATCCCCGTGGTGTACTTAAGGTTTGGGTGCATTGAATTGAATCTTGCCAATAGCTCATCTCATACTTGTAATCTTATATTACATGTAAGAATACCTTAATCTTCAGATTTTTGCTTTCTTCTCATACTTGGGAACTCTGAATAGCTGTTTAATCTGAAGCCCCACCAATTGTCCTCTTTAATTTTGGCTTCACTGAGTCGATGGAATTTTTCATGCAGCTCTTGAATGCTGGTCCATTCTTATTCATGGCTTTTACCAAATTTTTTTTACAAGACCGAGATTGATGGGTAAAGGAGGAATGATTTTGTGTGGTTCTGCCAAAGGTGGGTGCTGTACATTCGTTTCTCCAGGCTTAAAAAAGAGCATCTCTACAACAGACAGTCAATATCTCTGCAACGAGACCTAATCAACTTTTTTCAATGTGATATTAGTGTTTAGCATGTTAAATTTATTCAGGATTGGGTACCTTCACCTAAGAAGCATTTTCATTGTTGCTCAGTGTTGTCAGACCGTTTTTCACAACTGACACTTGAGCAATATTACCGTATTTTAAAAAAATAAGGCCGCAGCAGCAAAAAAATAAAAAAAAAATAAAAATCAACAATAGTTAGGCCATGGCGACTATTACTATTTGTAATCTAAAATCAGTTTTCTTATATGCTTCAATAAAAGTAATACGCATTTCAGTGGGAAAAAAATTTTTAATTTCATATATTTAATGAATTCGTTCCTAAGAGAAATGTCGAAACCGCTTGTTTTGAATTAATTGAATTTGCTTCTAACGCAATGGCCAAGAACCATTTCGTTGCGGCGATTTTTGTTGATTACTCTAAAGCATTTGATAACATTCCTATTTCTCTCTTACTTGATATATTATCATTATTTTATAAAATTCGTGGCCCACCTTTATCTTGGTTATCTACCTTATTAACTGTTGGCAATATTATTTATCTCATGCGAACCAGTCTTCATGAACTATATCAAGAAATCGGGGTGTCCCTCAAGGGTCGATTTTATCTGCATTATTATTTAACTTATTCATTAATGATCTCCCATATGCGTTAATGCCAATATTTCCCATTTTTTATGCTGATGATGTTACTTTATTATTTTCTAACATTAATTTAACAGAGATCTTATCTATCAATTCGATTCTTCTGATTTTCAAACATTGGAACGACATAAATTCCCTGACTGTAAATATCGATAAAACAAACTTGATGTTTTTTTATCAACGAAGCGAGACACATTCCCAAAGCTCCGTTTGTTCAATATGATAATAATTTAATAAAACCAGTGAATTCTGTCAGATTTTTGGGTCTAATTCTTTCACATGACCTTACATAACTTATATCTAATCTTAATAAAAAACAAGGTATAATCTCTAGACTTCATTGTTTACCCAGTAACATACTTTTACTTCTCTACAATTCATGGATTCATTCATCCTTATGTTATGGCATAATCTTTTGGGGTTCTCCACTAGCTTTTTATTTAAAACGTATCTTAAAACTCCAAAAATGGTTTCTGAGAATTTTATCCAATACGCCGAAATCATCCTCCATCTCGCATCTATTTGGTGAATTGCACATCCTCACAATCAATCAAATATTCAAGCTGCAAATCTCTTCTTTCATAAATAAAATCATAAACTCTAATTTAATCATAACTACCCCATTCAACATAAACTTAAATCAAGATATCCATAGTTATTCAACCAGAACCGCTTCCGACATTCGTTTGCTGTTGTCAAAACGGGGTTTTCTTCAGCGATGCGTATCCTATACTGGTTTAAAAATATGGTCGTCTTTGCCCATTGAAATTAGATCTACGGCTTCATATCAATTATTTCGGAAATTACTAAAAAGGTTTATGCATACCAATGCTCACTTATAGTTTAGCTTAATTATGAGAAATTTATTTGTTTTTCTCACTTATTAGTTTGTAATCTCACTTACCTTTTTATTGTTCAAGACAATAATTATTACACTTAATTGGTTATCTGATTTTTTTGAATGATTTTTAAGAATTTTTTGTGGTAGATTGTCTCAATTCAAATAGTTATCATTTGATCTGTAATTTACTTTTCTAATCGATGCCTTGAATTTTTTTGAATTTTTTCTCCTTTTTTTAGAATTTTTTATATATATATTTGAATTAACCTATTATCTACTAACCGAAGTATTTGTATTTACTCTGTATATTTGAACACCCACCAAGTCCCAACTCGTCGGTCATAGACCATACAGGGTGCCGATGTTGGGTGCCATTGTAATTCTAACACTTAAATAAATAAATAAATAAATAAATAAATAAATATATTTCTGCATATCTTTTATAAAGAAGTATTTTAATAATTACATTTCGAAAGTTGTTTTTTTTTATTTAAATAAATTAGATATATAAAGTGCAGATAAAAAACTTTCATCATGGCTGCACTTCTACCCATGTTGTTGTCTATATCAAGCACCCACCTTCTCGCTGACTTAAAACTCAGTGTAACAATTCCTTTTCCAAATTTGGCCAGAACACAGCTCTGTATCTTTTCGGCTGTGAATTCGTCAATTATAAATCGAGGAATAATTTTTAGCTTACGATTGCTGTAAATTGATAAGAATTGCTGTCATGAATTAACCTATAAAATACCACCCTCCCCAACATCGCACACATAGAACACGTGGTTGATACTTAACCAATGAGCGCCAATGAGAAAGCAAAATCTGAAGAGAACGATATGAAGTGAAACTGATACCAGCCTCAAGCCATTCAAATTCAGAACATACATTATTTTTTGAATATTAAGTAATTAATTCAACTAAGCATATAAACCATGAATACTAAACCGATATCCATTTGAATTTTTGCGAAAGCTTACTAAAATTACATGTATTTTTCTAAATTTCACATTCAAGCAATTGTTCAAATAGAGCTATCAGCGAAACAAAGTTCCATTAGCTGTAGCGCTGTTATCGGTGACGATTTCAAGAGGATTTTGCGGTAATGTTATACTTCCCCTAAAATTGAAGTCTTCCCCTATTCTATCTCATAAATATAAAAATTTTGATTAACAATGCGACCGGTCTCACTTTTTTAGATATGCCCGGAAGAGAAACGATATTGAAGCAGGCCCTAAAATCGTGGGTAAAAAAATTTTTTTTTTTTTTTTTTTTTTTTTTTTTTTTTCAACTTTTGGAAAATCTCTGTTAGTTTCGCTGCAGCAACTGATTGGATGCACACGTCAAAACTTTTATAATAGTTAGTCCGCGGCCATACTACAGGAAAATACGGTATTTTACTTTAACATTTAAAATGATATTAAACATAGCTTAGATTTCCTAAAAATATTTCCATAAAGATGATGATAAAGCAAAAGATTTGCTCTGGTGTTGTGTGTAGTATTAGTTTCCCTGTTTAGAAACGGGCAAAAATCACCCATCATATTTGGATCGAAACGGCCTTGGTATCTTGTCTCCATTAAATTAATTTCTTTGGTGAAATCTTTCACCATGTTCATCGCTAACAGTCCCTAAGTCCAGCAGGAAGAAGTCCAGATGACTGTGGAGAAAATGCATTTTTAGCAATATTCTACTGCCCATTTGCCTGTAAGCTGTAAGCAAGTTGCTTATATGAAATTAGGATATCTGTAATTTCCACAAAAGTTCTTTACCACTAAGATAAAAGCATCCCAAGCTGCTAACTCCAATTCATTTAGTTTAAATCTGAACTCAGTGTTCCTCATCAAGTCACAAAATCTCTGGCCCAATAAATACTCCAGCTATTCATGGTGATCCTAAAAAATTCTTAACATGAATTTAGCATCATAATTAAATAAATTACAAGTAATCGTTATAGTAGTTACTATATAATGTTTAAAGGTACAAAAACAGCAAGATGGCAATAACTTTACGCCCTGACGTGACAGAGAAGATTAGAGCTCAGATTTGGAATCAGCACACTCAAATTTGTCTAGAACACCTTCATTTGTCAAAGTAGCTGACAAAATAATGTGCTTGTTGATTTAAACAGTTAAGCTGATGTTCACTTTGTTATTGGTTATTCCATAAACTGTCGCCTGAGACCAACGGCCATCTTATATACCCAAGCTACTGGAACAGATAGGTGAAGCTGCTCTCACGTCTGGAAGGGTCTACATTGTTCAAGGCTCTTAATACACAAATCACTTGAACATTTGTTAGGGATCTCAAGGGAGACGCGTGTATCTCTTTGCCTTCTCGTTAGAGACTGCCCATGCTATTATACTCATTTCCTGCTCGTTGTTGTTAATTCTTGAAAACGAATGTTCTATTGCATCATCTTGAAAATATTGTTGTATCATCATCACATCGATTTTCATGATAACAGTATTTCCCCAGCATTGATGTGGAAGTGGATTCACTTTTCCCTTTCACTTTCTTCTTGGGAGGAAGTGATTGCACATGATTGTTTGTATCTGCATGCTCTCCAATTCCAAAAATCTGAGTGGGTTATTCACTACTTGGTAATCTGTTGTTGCAATGGCGCTCAGCTCTAGATATCTTGAAGCAAAAAGTAGTGCATTCTTCACTTTATGTTAACTAGCATTCGCCGTTTCTTTTGTTGACACACTCACCATTTGCTCAGTTGCAGCATTGTGCTGGCGAAACCAAACAGCATAGAGTGACAGGGCTGGTTTCTCTGTCGCCTTTCCGCTCTTTCTCAATAGTCTGCTAACTCCATTATCTCCAGTTAGTGCTCATTTTTAAAGATTTTCAGGAATATGTCAGGTTCTAAGAACAATCAATGTTAGGAAAAGCCCATACAACATGAATTCTATCAATTATTAGAAATTGAACCTTATTTATAAAACACGAACTTTGCCTTGTATTGCTGGTCTGTGCATATTGTTGATTAATTGCATGTTGATAACTTTGTTGATACAACATAATGGGCCTATTGTTGTAGAAACTTTGCCTTGCATTATTGGTCATGAGATGTTCTTATTAGTATGCCCTGCAATCATCATGAATATTGATTTATTATTGATAATTATTATTTTTTCGAAATCTCGCGTAGACAGTGACCTTCCTTTTGCTTTGAAGATCAAGTGTGCAAAATTTCATCAGCATCGGAATAAAACTGTAGATTTGTATAAGAAAAAACATACAAATCCACAAACAAATATTCTTCTTTA
>JAHWFO010107670.1:248607-262072 GCA_023313115.1 Rhysida immarginata | reverse complement strand
ATATTCTTCTTTATTTATATAGACCAGCAGAGGCACCTGACGTTGCCTGGGATAATTACAGTTTTAAGTAAACAGAACAACCTGAAGAAGTTAAATACGGGGTGCTATCCAAAATTTCCTGAAATTGTTTTATTCTGACCGAACCGTAAGAGGTACGAAGTTTTGCCGATAGATGGTGTTAGGGGTACGTCTCATAAGGAGAATCCACGTACTCTGACTCAACGATTTTGATGAAAAAATTGTACGAATAGATTACTTCAAATTAAACTCTCATGCAAAGCCATTCGACGCACTTCTCAGAATTTGCAGAGATAAAAAAATCGGTAAATTTTTTGCCAATTCAGATTAAGTAGAAATACTTACATTATTGCAGCTAAAGTTAATAGCTGAACGTGGTTCAGCAGTAATGCGTTGTCTTTTGGTGGAAACAACCTGGGTTCGCTTCCCGTGGAGGCCACTATGTCTTTTTTTTTTCTTTTTTTTTTCTCTCCCTGAAATTTTCCTTAACCTTTTTGCTGCGTAAAGCGGATATATTCACACAAAATTACATTATCTCTACCTGCGGAAATCTGATTCATCTCACAGGGATTAAAAAACTTCTTGTTATGCTGCTAAAAGTGGATAAGTCCATCTTCTCAAGAATGAAAATAAAATTTAATTACGCAGTGAAAGGGTTAATGTATATAAAAGTTAAATGTAACATTTTTTAAACACAATCGCAGTTTACCAATTCATTGTCGTTATTTTTTCGTAATTATTATAGAAGGAATGCAAAAGAAATGACCGTAATACGCTATGAATGGACAATTATAAATTTTATTTAATAAAGTATAAACAATATAAAAAATTAAAAGCACATGAAGCCGGATAATTGTTTTAGCCAAAGAAATCTGCAATAAAATCTTTAAAGTTATAAATTTACCTTAAATCTGTGACAAGTAATATTTATTTTTTTGGAAGAATGCAAAAACCTTAATAAATATTCACATGCAGGTAAAGAGAGGTAGAGAAGCAATAGTAAATTTCCGTTGCTAGCAAATTTCCGTTGCTAGCAAATTTCCGCTCCTAGGAAATAGGAGATTTTAACTTGTCACAGATATGCTAGTCGCTCGCTGTTTTTTCTTGTGACAGGATATGTAAAAATGATTCAGTAATGGATATTACATGTGAAGCAAGCAATTCTGCATATCAAGATGACTCAAAATTTGAAATCTCAAAATTAGAACTTGCAAGTGCTATAAAAGTGTGCGAAAAATTGTTAAAGGATGCAAATTATATGCCTATGAATTCTTCATTGTACATTATTTCAACAACCGTTGAATTAATTGGCAAAGAGTTATTTATGCGTGCTGTGGACCTGATTTCGAAAATGAAAATTGTAGAGGCCGATAAATTAATATTAGACAATGAGCCATACGATGAAGAACAGTTTTCGGATTGTACACCAAAATCTGTATCGGCTTCGGATTAGATTCCATCGCCTAAAAAGAATAAAAGACATCCAATAACTTTTGAACCAAAAAAAAAGCTGTAACTATTGCAAAACAATCGCTATTATTACTTTAAAAAATGGTAATTTTACGGTTAACTATTTTTACAAAGTTCATTCTATAGCGTATTACGGTCATTTCTATTGCATTCCTTCTATAATAACCACGAAAAAATAACGACAATGAATTGGAAAACTGCGATTACGTTTAAAAACAATGATACATGTACATTTAACTTTTATGTATATTAAGGAAAATTTCAGGGAAAAAAAAAAAACCCCATCATGGCCTCCACGGGAATCGAACCCAGGTTGTTTTCACCTAAAGTCAATGCGTTACGACTGAACCACATTAAGCTATTAACTTTAACTGCAACAATGTAAGTACAGGGTGATTCACTCAATTTCTGACCATTTCATTCGAATGATGTGCATTAGGGATAAACAATTGAAAGAATATGAGCGCCATATCGAATTTCTAAATAGTTGGAGTTTGTATTGTTGCAACGACGCTGCATGAAAATCGTATTGTTGAAAAATGGCGCCCGCTTTACCAAGAGAGCAGAAATGCTAGGTTGTCTAATGGTATTTCGAGACAAAATCACCTGTAACTGTGCAAAGAAAGTTCCGGAAGGAGTATAAGTGTCGAGATGCACCAGGCAGGTAAGCAATCATGGATTTTGTCAAGCAATTTCGTGCCACTGGATGTGTTAAAGGCAAGAAAAAAAACGGGAGCAAAGCTCGTGTTCGAACTGCTGAAGTTGTCGAAAATGTTCGCACAAGGTTGGTCGATTCCCCTACCAAAAAATCTGTTCGCCGCCTATCCATTGAAGAAGGGCTGTCGTATACCACGACGTGGCGAATTTTGAGAAAGTATTTACACTTGTTCCCGTATAAGATCCATGTTTATCAGGAGTTAACAGACACTGGAAGACAGAAGCGACATCAATTTACGATGGAGTTTGGAGCAGAAATGGAAGCCAATCAGGACATTGTGGACAACCTGTGGGTGTCTGATGAGGCCTTCTTCCATCTGTCAGGTGACGTTAATAAACACAACGTTCATTTTTGGGGTTCCCAGCACCTTCATGAGATCCATAAGTCACCTCTTCATCCACGAAAGGTTATGGCTTGGTGCGTGATTTCCAAAAGAGGCATCATTGGTCCGTTCTTTTTTGAGGGCACCGTAACGTCACAGGCTTACCTTAACATGTTGGTAACCTTCTTCATCCCCGAGCTGCGAAGGAGGCGTATACTGTTCCAACAGGATGGGGCATAACGTTCCTCACACCACTAATGAAGTGCTAGACTTTCTCAATCAGAAATTTAAACAGATTTCCAGATCGATTTGGGCGTGCTTTTCTTTGGCCCCCTACGAGTCCTGACCTAAACCCATGTGATTTTTATCTCTGGGGGTTCCTTAAAGACAGTGTGTTCTACAGCACCAAGAACCCTAGACCAGCTGCGACAAAGCATCGTCGACTGCTGCACCCTTGTGGATGCAGAAATTCTGGATAGAGTTATGAACAACTTCACCATTCAAAACGTTTGTGGTGGCCACATTGAGCATATCATCAAGACTTTTCCACGGGAATAAAAACTCCGAACTGCCTAAAATATCATACTGAAATGCTAAGTTTGTAAACATTAATGGGTCCATAAATCATAGTACTGAAATGGTCAGAAATTGACTGAATCACCCTGTATTTCTACTTAATCTGAGTTGGTAAAAAACTTAATGATTTTTTTTCTCTGTAAATTTTGAGAAGTGCGTCGAATGGCTTTGCATGAGAGCTTAATTTGAAGTAATCTATTCATACAATTTTTTCATCAAAATCGGTGAGTCAGAGTACGTGGAATCTCCTTGTCGGCTGTAATTGTACCAAGCGATGTCATCCTATGACCACATGATTTTGAGTTTGAGCTATTTTTTGTCACGCTTTGTGTTGGTCGTGTCGTGATTCTTGATATTAAATTGCGTGGGAACTTCTGCAGAGCTACTGGTGTGGAATCATTGTTCTTGTTAAACAGCTTTACAAGCAGAGCACGGTCCTTCAATAAGACACCCATGGCGAACTTCTCGGACGCGAAATGAGGAAAAGCCGTGTAACCGGCGTTTTTATAACAAATGAAATGAGTCGTGCACATGACAGGTATTTTCATTTACATATTCTGATGCTTACAGCGCCATCTGTTGCTAAAATTTGGACCTACTTTTTTTTCTTATGCCATAAGCTTTCCCTCTTCTTCAATAACATTCCGTTGCAATTGGACGTCATTCTACTAAGTGGTTCTTCTTTTATAGCGTTTTACAACTTAAACTTTAATTATAATCACCCTGTACTTTTACTTGTTTTTTTTCCCCTTGACGCATCCTCTCGAAGATTCCCACGCATTCCCGACGCTTGAGATGTTTGAAACTCGGTGTTACATTGCAATGGAACTTTCGCTCCCGCATGTGGAGTAAATGGACATCTTGGCCTTATGAGAGACAGTCTGATTAAGTGTTCTTCCGCGTAAAATAAAAATGATGTCTGCGATGTATTATACCGCCTGTTGCGTCTGTAATAGCATTAAGCTTTGTGTTTAGTTTTTCTATGTGGGTTATTGAACCGTATTGTAGTACTAGCTGTGGACGCCGTTAATTGTGCATGCACTTTCATTTCTCTTATGAGCGAAACTTGCATTGGTGGTGCACACCGTTCTTGTATTTGCGCTTGCTGATTGTGCGGCGCGTTAGCCTTTTGTTCAAGACGGGGACTTCGCATTAACACGGTTAGTGTATTGAGGTGCAGTGAACTGCACAAAAACACATAACTAGGGGTTTCCGTGCCCCCCCCCCCCAAACGATCTTAGAGAAGATCTTTGGCATGAAAGGAACCACACGACGTTCTCCACGTCACAACGTAGGCAGTTAAGCAAAGGTTCTTTGTGCAGCGCGCTTAAATATTAAGGAAAAAAACTGTTAATGCCCCACATTGTATATCGCCCATTAATGTCGACTTTGTTTAGTGCAGTGCTCACTGTTAATAGGTGCTCGATCAGGCATTTAATGCCCCTGCCACAGTTAGAGAATATTAGGATTAAGGATTTATTTGTTTTATTTGTGAGGAACAGCACGTGTTCAATACAGCTGTTGGCTGTCACTTTGTTGCATGTTGAAGAGGTCCCTCTAGAGTACTGTATTTACACATTACCGAAGTTTGCGAAATAAATTGTTCTAATTTTAATTTTAAGAAATCTCTTGTGTCAAATCAATTAGCCGCCCTCGATTCATATCAGTTCCGAACTCTACAATTCCACACCTCTCGACTCGAGTCATTTCCTATGCCATAAACCATTGGGAGAGGTGCAGTCTTGTTACAAATTATTGTATGAGGGTGAGTCAAATGAAAACCGTAAAATTATAATTAAAATCCCAAATTTTGCCCCACAGTGTTTTAATTCCGCAGATCCGTTAAAAATGAGTTGTAGAAATATCCGGTAGGTGGCAGGAAAGTAGAGACAAGCAAACAACGTCACCGCAGCGGTTTAAAGACGGGCGTACCACTTAAAACATGCACCAAAGAAGAACAGCGTTCAGTTATCCGATTTTTGAGTACTGAAAGTGTGAAAGCTACTGAAATGATGTGGTGGGCTGAACCACGACTAATCTCTAACAATTCTGCTATTTCATCAATCGTTACTTGGCACCAGAGAATATTGCAACAGTTGAAGCCTTAGTGTTGAAAATCGCCAAGTAACGATTGATGAAATTGCAGAATTGTTAGACATTAGTCATGGTTCAACCCACCACATCATTTCAATATGTTTCACACCTTCATTACTCAAAAATTGAATAACTGAACGGTGTTTTTCTTTGGTGCATGTTTGAAGTGGGGCGGCCTTCTTTAAACTGCTACTGTGACGTTGTTTGCTTGTTTCCACTTTCCTGCCACCTACTGGATATTTCTGCAATTCCTTTTTAATGGATCTGCAGAATTAAAACACTGTGGGACGAAATTTGGAATTTTAATTACAATCTTGCAGTTAATTATTATAACCACATTCTTTAATCATGAATCAAAGGCCGTTCAAATTTTGAATCTACAATTTTGAATGCCTGGGAAGAAATGTAGTATTTTTTTCACAGTCATTATGAAATATTGTTTTTTCTTTGAATTCTGGCTAATGCAACTGATGTAAATGTGAGGCGTATTCCATAGAAATGTGGTATTGTAAGGATTTCAGGGAGATAATAATGATGAATATCGAATTTATAATTTAGATAATTTAGAATAAAGACTCCACCTCCTAATTATGAATTTAACCAATTTATGATAATTTATTTATCCCACTTACATAACTAAAATGTAGTCTCACACTGGGATTCGGCCAAAGGATATCAGAAATCAGAACATGCAGGCAGATATACCAATTAAAAGTAGAATTTATTAGAACATTTAATATTGTATAAAACAATTAATGGACTGACTATAGTAATTTGGAAATGGTTTGTCCAATTAAGGGAAAGATTTAACATGTATCAACAATAGTAATTAATAATAATAAAATGTATTACACCTTTAAGAATATGTAATGAGTTGAAATATGTAACAATAACACTTTAGGATACTTTGGTTCAAGATATGCAGCTTATTCTCTAATTTGTAATTTCAAGGGAAAATTTTGGTATTCAATAAAAACAATGTTTATAATTAACACATCCAATTATAACTCTGAATAGATAAACCACTAAGATTATGATCAATAAAGTTATAATGATGGCGATCATAAAATAAAAGGTTTTTGTGAAATGTAACTTAATGGCAATAATGTTGGATGCTGATAAAGTGTATAGTATCGAATGAAGGTAAGGTGAACGAATAAAGTGAATTATAAGTCAAATTGTAACTTATCACTGGCTAGAAATTCATCTCTAAATTTAAAGTTACTGACTTTAAAATAGGAGTAACCAAGAATTCTTATCGTAAGTTATTGATCTAGGCTTTCCGTTAAGAAAGTGTATTCAATATACCCAGCATTTACGATTTAACTGTCTTTCCCAAAGTTTATGTATTACTTAAATATTCTGTTTCCAATACAAGAAAAAATGCGAAAAAATGAAATATAAACTGTAAATTATAGCTTTGCCACTGAGACTGGAATAAAGATATAGCTCTACTGTGTCTCTCGATCTGCCCACGACTGCTTGGGTGTTGCTCCGGTCTCACTCGGGACGTCTGCGATGGTGGTCAGTCCAGTGATGATGGCTCGATGGATGGCTCCTTCTACGGTGGTGGAAAGATGTACCTCCTCGGGGCTTGGTCACGCATTACGGGATAAAAACTGGTAATTTACGGGATAAGGAATTGATGAATCAGGTTTGCTGCGGTGGGAATTTCATTACGAAATCTTCGATTCGAGCAAAAAGAATAAATCTACGTGGTATGTATGAAAATAAAATCTGAACGAGAAATTGATATAAACCTAATAATTTAGAATTTCTCAAATGATGATTGGCCCTTACTTAGAATTCCTAACTAAAACAGTCTTGGGCTCATTTGCCAATCAAACATCCAAAAAACGCTTGTCACCCACCAAAAGAAAGGTGAATCTCTTGTCAATCAAGGGTTTAGATATACTCACTCTAATTGTTTCTATACTGACTAAATCTCAACACTCACATTAGTCGACTTTTTGCTAACTTCAGACTCCAAAGTTAACCTTCTTGTTTGTGTTCTCTTCCTGCCAACATCCTGTCCTAGAATTCGATCTCATCAATCTCTCTAGCTTTGCCAATACCCCTGGGATTCATCACATGCAGATCCACATTTTATATGTAAATCTGCGTTTATCTTTTATGGCATCGGTCTTTTGCTCATCACAAAAGATCAACGTTGCTTTGTGTATTCATTACAAAATTGAATCAACAGTTTCCTTCATGTATTTTCTTTTATTAGGAATAATTTGTCTTTCACAGTTCTCATTTGCTTTAGCAAATTCGCATAGTTTGTGATTGCAGTATTCATCAATTTGCTTCACTTTCGTTTCCTAAAGGGAGGGGAGGTGTTCCCACGCTCCAAGCCTGGTATCCATGGCAACGAGCCAAAGTTCGTTAACGACGGTTACGTCGGAGCGTTGGTTTGGTGGGCATCTTCAGCCAATGGGAACACTGCTTTCTTGATCTTAACCTTTCTCAAAAAATGCATCGGTGAAGCACATTGGAAAATGATCTTCCCACGCTTTTCTCCGGAGAAGTGTATAAAAGGCCCCGAAAGCGTACTGATGCTCTCTCAAGCTCTCATGCTCTCACACTCTTATCTTTTCTCTTACCTCTACTAAGACTGATACTAAGCTCTTAGGTAGTTTGGTTCTCTTATGCACAATTGACATACAATTGTATTATTCTGGTTCAATTGTGAGTGACGACGAGCGATGCGTGAGGCGATCCATCCTCACGGCGGGCGGCTAGAGCATCGGCCGGCCCGGCAAGAACGTGCGAGATGACGGCGAGTGATGGACACGAGAAACCCGGCAGTGCGGGGAGGCATTGGATGCCTAAGCACTGGTCTACTCGCACCGGACGAGACGGGCGCTCTCATGCAGGGCATGGTGAGTGGGAACGAGCAAGGCTTGAGGCAGCACATCCTCACGATGGGCAGCCAACTCGGCGGGACACCCAATTCAACGGCTCGGAACGACACGCAGCGCAGAGAGGCTTCATAAGCTGGGGCGCAGGAGCATCCACATCGGCCAGGAAGGCTTAGGCCTGTCCCGATGTCGATCGAGAATGGAGCTCGGAAGAAGGGCCAAGCAACGCAGAAGACAGCTAGATACAGCGCAACTCAGAACTGGTCAAATCAGAGAGGATTCAACGAGAAACTCACCGGTTTAAACCGGGATTAAAAACGCCTGGTCGTTAATCTCAGGTATCCCGTGCTGCGGAGACTCAACTATTTGAATAAATCCGAGACTGCGTTCAAGTGAGACATTGCCTCTTGATTTGTATGACGTTTGAACTGTCGCATGTGTTTGTGCTTCTTATTATGATAGTGTGCATAGTTACCAAGGATGTTGATACTTGTAATGGTATGTAATTGTCTTTTATAGGTTAATTTGCTATGCGGAATTAGAATTTTATGAACAGTCAAACTTTGATTTGCTTAACGTAATGTTTGCTCCGTTTATTCACTTTATTATTGTAATTTGTAATCTACTAACACTCTAACCAATTTTATTACAATTCTGAATTTTTTCATCTTTTTCTTAATAAACAGTCTGAATTTAACTCGATGTTTTGTTCATTTGTGAATCATGTTTTCTCAAATCCTATTGATGGGAGGGGAAGTCCCAGCTTCTTAACTGATCTCGATTGATTTAAAATTTATTGCGGGCACAACGGTTCTGTTTTATTCAAATCCACTATACCATCATTACATTCTAGGTTTATGGTAAATAATATTAACGTTTGGGAATTCTGTCATTGTTACATTAAGAGAAATAAAGACATCCCACGTTACACTTGAACACAAGACCAACGACTAAAACAATGAGATGTAAAACAAATCTCACTTTCTCCCTTTGCTGACAAATGCCAAAGTGGCACTGAATAAGCGATTCTCAACAAGTTCGTCGCCTCCAGAGGTCCAGAATTCTCCACCGGAAGAAATAGGCTTGTGTCTCGAGACAATAGCACGAAGTGATGGACCCCTCCTGCCTGGTTTACACTGTTCAGGCTGGTGAATTAATTCAAAATCATTCCTCAAAGTTGCACTGCGTACAACTGTACAAACAGACACAAAAAAGGACCAGGAATCATTTTCAACAAGGATAAATCAAAAATACGTAACTGAAAGATGATTGAAATGAAATTGAAACTCTCGCTGAAAAAAGAAACACAGTGGAGGACCACAAATCCAGAATGCTCAAGAATAGAAACCTTCTGGATTCATGGTTTTCCAGATAAATTTAACGCATGTGTGCATATTTAATTAAATAGTTTATGATGATGGTTATTTAAAATTTCATTTAAAATAAGTTTTTACACTTGTACAATTTAAGCAATTATTATAATCAAGATTCGTGGTTTCCGGATTTACGGTCCTCCACTGTAATTTAAATAATAAACTTTATTTAACTTCAATCTGAATTAAATTCCTACTGAAATCTTTAAAATTCTAAATTTGAATTCCCAATGAACAACTACCAACACGAATAATAACCAATTAATTTAAATAATTAACTTTAATATAATATTCTAAATCTGAATATTAAACGTTCTCACATTCTTACAGTATATTCCATTTGAGATCATCTGAACATGCTAACGAGTGAGGAACCATTTGCAGATCAATTAGTGCAGATTTCTAATAAATTGTGTTGGTGAATGTTTAACAGAATCAGATGGAATAAATATCTCATGTATTGGAAACAGATCAGATATAAATTTTTCTATTATTTCAGAGATGAGACTTATCTTGATCTCTGGAATAGCAATATTACTGAACCATTGAATTCTGGATAATAAGGCTTTTACTGTAACTATACTTTGATCATGACTCATGATAAAAATTATTAAAAATTCTTTTTATAGCATTTTCTTCCCCTTCTTTTCAGAACTTTTCATCCTAACAAGCCATGTGAATCTGTTCATACACAGAAGACTAGGCAACTGTTCTTAGAAATTGAAAATGACTTTTGGATCATCATGGTAAGATTTTTAAACAATATTTTTTTTAAAATCACCTTTACAGGGTTCGAAATTAGCAGATGCCTGGTTGCCACAGGCTACCGAAAATTCATTCTGGCAACCTTTTCTTCACTACTGGTTGCCCGGCTGGCAACCCACACTGAAAATTCATTGCAGTAAACAATCTATTAATCTTGGTTGCCCGGGCATATGAAATCGACAAAGAATCAGCGATCAGATCGGAGTTGCCTGCCACTCGGTAGACGTCTGAAAACTAGATGTTTCAAAGTGCCCGTAATGGAGTCTGCATCATGAAAATTGACAATTATGAGAAATATCCAACAGCAAATATGGTATATAGCATTCTGAGATGTAGTCAGAGGTTTAATGATCCAAATGTAGAACTAACTGAGAATACGAGCTTTAAAACTTCAAAGTTTGGCCAGAAGAGAGGAGGTGCCATAATTTGGAAAAACCTGTACAGATAGTATGGAAAACAATGGATGTGTATGTTAAATCTAACATATTTTATTTATTGTTGTTGTGAAACCAATATCTGCTATGTGTCAAAAGTAAACTTTTGAGATATTGAAAAAAAAAAGTTCTGTCCCCATTTTTAAATCTGATGATAAGCATTAGGAATTCAATCAGTTTCCTAAATTGTTATAGGCCTCTTACAATTCAATCAGTTATTCCTAAATTGTTAGACTCCTAACAATACAACCACTCCTAAAAATGTGGATTGATAAAGTCTTTGATTAAATACAACCACTCCTAAAAAATATTATTCCCGAACAACATGGATTTGTTAAGAGCGAGCCTAAAATAACTAATTTATTACTATTTCAGAATTATATCATTAACAAATTTTAACAATTGAAGATAGCCTGGAAAAATGTTGTAAGTGACACATTGTTGATTTTGAGAAAATTGTCATTTTATTTTCTAAGCAAGCTTGCATTTCTATAGAACTACATTTGAAAAACACAGAACTTCACAAGGGAAAAAACGGATTTATTGCCCTAGATAAAGCCACCTGATAGATGACCTCTCTGTTTCGCTTAATTTCATGTTTACAAACTTTCGGCTGATTTGTCACTTCAACATTTTTCCAGGCAGCCCTTCAGTTATTGTCAGATAGATAATATCTATACTGATTTTTCAAAAGCTTTTGATGAAGTTGATCATCATACAATGTATCAAACATTGCAGGCTTCAATGGCTCTATTTTCATGGATTTGCAGTTTTTTATACTCGTCGTCTTATGAGTGTTAAACTAAAAGATACTGTTGCTTCTCCCTTTACTGCTACTAGTGGGGTTACACAGGGTTCCCATCTTGGACCCCGTTTATTCCTACTGTTTATCAATGATATTGGTGCTGTGATAGAAGACATTCAATTTCTGTTATTTGCAAATTTAAAAATATTTCTTGCTGTTACGGATTCACTGAATGCTGTTAATGCCTTGTGTGAGAGGAGTAATATGTCCCTCAATATTGATAAATGTAAGGTTGTTTCTTTCTATTATTTTTACCTTTGGAATTAATAATAGGCACCAACCTTTTTTTTTTTTTTTTTTTAACCTTTGGAATTAATAACTCTAATTTGAGTAGGGTGGAGCAAGTTGTGGATCTTGTGGTATTTTCTACTTTAAAATGACCTTTCACCTTCCGATTAATAATATAGTGAGGAGAGTCTTTAAGAATTTTAACATTTTAAGAATTATTTACATTACCTTTGTACGGTCTATTTTGGATTATGCATCACTTATTTGGGCCCAACTAAATATTGTCTCCGAAATTGAAAAAACCCACCTTGCTTTACTTTTTTTTTTTTTTGACCTATTCCATAATAATTATGACCAAGGTCAGTAAAAGTAAGGTCTGCTCGCGTCACCGCATGTGACATCACAGGCGCACATCGGCCTTGCTACGTATGTTGTTTATATGATTAAGCCCTGAGTAAATCACATAATCAAGCGGAAAATTACTATTTTTTAATTTTTTAATTACCACATTGCACTGTAAGTAATCAAAAACAATCAAAGAAAATTATAGAATTAAATATAAGCAATTTTCTTCATTTTTTCCCTATTTATTTCAGATAGCTATCTATTTAATTCCTTAATTCTGATGTTAGTTCTTATCAAAACAAACTTTTTAATAACTTCAAATGAGATATCAGTTCTGTTTAAGGCTGAATAAGTTGAATTTGCAATATTAGTACACTATTTTTTTCGAATATTGGCCGCATTCACTTTAGGCCGCAGCCGCAAATTTGACGGCGGAACGAAAAAATAAGTGTTTATAGGCCGTGATTCACATAAGGCCGCAAAAAAACTTAGCCTAAAAATATCGAAATAATTCGTTTTAGCGTCCCATATTATTTTAGCTAGTAATTTTATTATTTATATAGTCCTCTTCATTACTTATATATTTAATGAAACTTATAAATTTATTAATTAAATGTGTAAATAATTACAGTAATCTCATTTTAATGAACGAGCGCAACTCCTTATTTCTTTGGCAGCGGCCATGGTTCTATCAACGCACTCACTGCTGGGTGCTGACCAATAGCGATAGGGAGCATTCTATGACATCATAACATCTTCAACTAATCGTAATCGCCAAGTACAGTGAATTCAGGGCTAGCGAATCGCCGACATTAACTTTTTAACACTTGATTTATGAATGAAATATTATGTGACTGGTTAATTATTGTTCCGAGGTATTAGAATATTAAGTTCAATGTTAGAAAAAGATTGAACAAAGAATCATTAATTTAAAACCATCAATTCAAAGGCCATCGCATTTTTATCTGCAGCAGGGAAGTCGGATAATTTTTACTAAAAAAAGAAAATATCTATCTGCGATTTACTCTTTCAAAAAGTGTAACAAAATTTTCTTATAAAAAAGATAATAAGCAAATTTAAAAGAAAATAGGTACGATATATGAATGTATTGGCGATCAATCCAAAATCATTACGCAAACGACGCTACACATCTACAGCAAAAGCGGGAGTGACGTTGGAGGAGGGGTCGAAAGTCTTTATTAATAGAAAAAAAAGAAATTAATTCGACTTTATTTATCTTATTTACTTACAGTATTTATAGTGAAATCATTTTCATGGTAGGGTACCTCATTTTGTCATAATCACTTTTTGTCACATACAGTTCGACTCAGGATAGTTTTGTTGATAGATGTACTTCATGACTCGACGCAGTTATATACAGTCTTCCTTGGCAGTAAAATTTTAAAAAATATTATTATACAGGGTGGTCCATTTAAGTGTAGACATGGAAATA
>JAHWFO010107670.1:206529-228157 GCA_023313115.1 Rhysida immarginata | reverse complement strand
TTATGTGTGGTGTTCTCTAAGACAGTGTCGGGGATATATTTATAGTATGGAGTGTGAATCTCACTTAGCTTGTCTATCTTAGCTAGATGTTGATGTACGATGTTGGCTACCTGGTTTGTCTGTGTAAATCAGTCTGCGTGAGTATTTCGCAACTGGATATGACGTGATGGATGGTTTCCTCTGTGATATGGCGTTTCCTGCAAGACTCATCAATCGAATCTTTGATAATATGTTTTCTGTAGCTTTTTTGTCGACGTGTGGCTGATTGAGTTCAGAAGGATGTCTACCGTGGTGTTGCTTTCTGAGCCGTGATTGAAATTTAGTGCATGTTGTAGGAATGTTGTGGGTGTTCTGCACGCTGTTCAGATTCAAAGGTGTGTATTTTGTATCAACCATGCAGACTGCTTTTTGTAATGGCGATGTGTGTTGTTTAGAGTAAAAGAATTCTCTGAGTGACTGGGTCTGTTTCTGGTGTAGATCTATTATGTCAATAAGACCTCTGCCTCCCTCTGAACGAGGCAGGGTGAGTCTTTCAATAGCTGCGTGTGGATGGTGCTTTCTGTGCTTTGTAAGCAGTTTACGTTGTTTCCTTTCAAGTCCCTCAAGGTCTGTGTCCACTGTATGACTCCAAAGGAGGGAGTAGGAGAGTATTGGTGTGGCATAAGTATTGATGGCCTTGATTAAATTTCTGGAATTTAAATGCGTTTTAATTATTGTCTCTAATTTATGAAGATATTGTTTAGTGAGTGTATTCTTTGTATTTGTGCTCCAGAAGCTTGGCTTACTTAAATCCTAGATATTTGTAGAATTCGTCATTTTCCATAACAGCAATGTGATCTGGTTCATCCCTGAGTACTCTATTTTCAATGTGAATGGTTTTGCATTTGTCCAACCCAAATTGCATGTGTATGTCTTTTGAAAAAGTTTGTGTAATGTCAAGTAATTGGTGCAGTTGTGTTTGTGTGGAGGTGTAGATTTTCATGTCGTCCATGTAGAGTAATTTTGAAAGTGTGTACCGTATTTTCGCGAATATATCCTACACCCCTGTATACCCCGCGGGGTATCCAATAAACTTCGAGTTAATATAACATAAAGCAGATAATTAATAAGTATAATTAATTATTTCAAACACGAAACTGAACTAAAATTCTTAAAAATTGTATTGGCAGTATAAAAAGTTCCAAGACATAAAAAATGAGAAATGGAGGAAGAGTTTATTTTGCAGGAAAAGAAAAATCGAGCAGGAAATTCAACACAAAAGTTAGCAGATGAATCCAGGAGATTGAAGTAAACTACTGTAACTGTATTTTGCCTTTTTCAAAATGAAATGACCTTTTATTATTATTTTTTTAATAAACCACCATCTGTACTGTATTAAGAAATCTTTTGAAGAATCATGCGATAATGAATCGGAATTCTAAGTTTTTTTTATTGTATAGATCTAGATCATACATTTTTAAACTTATAAAAAAACAGAGATTTTAAGAACTGATAAAAATAGGAAAGAAAATTCCACAGCCTGGATCTCTTCAATTAATAATTTAAACATCTGTGGTTTTACATGTAAAAATCCTCATAGACCATTCTTTATATACTCTGTTATGAAACTTTGTTTAAAGCTTAATATTAAAGCTTTTAAATGCTTTCTATTATTTACGTGAAGACATTTGCTTTCTTTTATATTGTTTTTGCCAACAATTCTTTACAACATAATTGTATATTTGATGCGAAAAACTTTGTGAAATAAGTGGAACTTTTGTATTTATAAAATACAGTATTTTAATGTTAAAAATAATTTTATTTCTGAATGTAATATACAATGTGTTGTTCAGTTAAAATAAATATTACAATATCTTTGATCCCTAAATATCTTTAATTTATATTTACTTTATGAAGTTGTATTTTTACACTTTTTTGTAATTAAAATATCCTGTTTCCATAAAATTCATAAATCATGAAGATAATCTTACCTATCATGACTGACTTTTAGATTAGCCTTATTTTGATTGGCTCATGATTCCTGGCTTCTATTGGCAACCAATCACAGCCCTTCTGGCCCTCATAGTTTAATATATAAAGGTGTGTTTGCTTGCAGGATAGCAGTTCACTCATTTGAATCATTCTATTCAAACAGTTTCTAGATTGCATTATTACACTTCTAGTTCAACTTGTTCTTGGTTTCCATCTCGCACATCATTCATGTAAAAAATATTTTGGAAACCCCGCACCACCCTCCCGGCAATGTAAAAAAGTGTATAACCCGCGGGGTATATTCGCGAAAATACGGTAGTGGCAGCTTTTATTGTGTTTAATCGTGTAGCCGTAAGTTGTGCTGTTCAGTCTTTTTGAAAGTGCATTTAGTGCAAGACAAAACCAGAGTGGGCTCAATGAGTCACCCTAGAAGATGCCCCGGTTTATCTGTATTTTGTCAGTCGTGGGACACTATCCAAGGCCTTTTTGTAATCAATGTAGGCTGCATGGAGGTGTCGATATTTATTGTGAGTTTGCCGTAGGACCACTCTGTCTACTAGGAGTTGCTCCTTACAACCCATGTGATTTCTACGGCATCCCTTTTGTTGTTCAGTGAGAATGTTGCTTGTGTCTATGTGTGTATAAATTTTGTTTGCAATACAGGCAGTTATTATTTTGTAAAGTGTAGGTAGGCACGTTATAGGTCTATATTGTGTGGGATCTGTAGTGTTATGTGACTTTGGTACCATGTATGTTATTCCTTGTGTGAGGAAATGTGGTAATGTCTGCGGTGTTTGCACAATGTTGGAGATCTGTTTTGCAAGGATCAGATGCAATCAGGTAAAGCGCTTATACCAGAAGTTTTGAATCCTATCTACACCCGGAGCCTTCCAATTGTGAGTACGTTAAATGACTTGTGAGAGTTCATCTGCTGTTATGTTAGTATAAGGCATGTTTGATAGTGTGGATGCTAATTGCTCCTCTTCCCTGATCCAGCTAGCTTCCCTATTATGTTCAACTGAGACAGACCAAAGAGACGACCAATAATGTTGGAGTGCTGTTTGTGTTGGCAGACCAGTGTTTTGTGTCTGTGTATAAACTTTGTTTAACTGCTTATAGAATGTCTTCTCATTGTTTGCGAATAACTTGTTCTGCTGTTTGCGCTGAGTGCATGCTTTGTATCTCTTCAGGCGTTGTGTTTTTGCAGGTAACTTTTGTTTTAATGTGTCCATATATTCTGTAATGTGTTGATTGTGCTGCTTATGTCTGGTGTGTGTTTTAATTTTCTTAAATAACTGTCTGAGGCGTTTGTTCTGCTTTGATGAAATGTTGTTTTTAGTGTACTGTATAAGTCTACCTAACTGCTTGCGGATTTCGTCAATCTCAGACTCAATCCGTTTTTGCCATTTAGGTTTCTGTTGAGTGTATTATTTTTGTGTGTCTTTATGGATTGGTTTCCTATCCAGTGTGGATATAACTGTAAGAGCCCCAATGTAAATAAATAGGTGTATGTATTCTAAAGATACATTTTCTTCAATGTACTGTGGTAAAATATATGTGTTCATGTAAGATAAAACTTCCCCCGTTTTGCTGTTTATGTTTATTTTAAGTATAACTGGTCTTTGTGTGGGATCTGTTCCCGTGTAAACTGTAAGGTATCTTTGTAGGGTTCAATTTAATGTGTGACGGTTATACGTCTTATTCTTCCTTTTAATTACGTCTAACTTACCTTGGTTGTGTCACCACCCCTCACTTACTTAAGCCTAATCCCGCTGTGATCGTATAGTGTTTTAGCCGTTCATCTTATCCAAACCCCGTAAACATTTACTCCGTTTCCCGTTTAAATTTAGTTAATAAATTATGAACTTAAATCCTACGTTATCTGATAATTAAGCCCAGCCAAATAGGAATCATAAGAAAATTTGATAGTATAATAATGCATTTAATGAGATATCTAGAAAATTTTAACTTCTCTGAAAAGTATGCTTCTACAAGTATATTAATTGCTATAACAGTAATTAATCAAATCTACACATAATAAAATTTGTACTAACAGGGGAACCCCACAGAGCCTAACTGCTTTAACAATGGAGTCCTTGTATGGCTATGTATGCTGAAATTTTTTTGTTTTCGCGGTTTATTTTGAAAGAAACACAATTTCACACAGTCTTATTTTGCAAGCATCTGTAGTAGCTTCAGATGAGTAACATATTTCAATTTGGTGAAAATCTGTGACATACATGTTCGAGGGATTCCCTTGTAAGTGGAATTTGACTGACAATAGTTACGGGCAATTTTAGGTACATTCTATTATTTGTTTCTCAAAGAAAAACAGCAATCCCAATAAATAATTTCTTCTTTAAACAACATTAACTATCAATGATAACTAAAATTTTGATAAATCAATTTTCTAACCAAACATAAGCAAATATAACTAGCTGCTTAATGTCTACTACGTGCCTTCTTAGTTAAATTAACTTTACTTAAATGCCCAGAATATAAAACACATTGCAAGAGAAAGGAAGGTGCTAATTGAATTGAATTTTGAAATATTGCTATCTGTTTCGTCTATTGTAGTTAACAACGTTGGGGCCCATAAATGAACTGTAAAGTACTTATCTGATGGTTGAATCTACGATGATCGTCGGTCACTTGGAATCCTGTCGTACCTTGGAGTTATCCTGTTTACAATCGTAGCTGCCGATGGATCGAACTCTGTTGTTGATTCTGGATACGTCGACCATGCTGTGCTGAATTGGGTGACCACCACGTTGTACGCTCTCGGTTTAGAATTGGGGGACCCGCCTTGCTACGCCTCCACAAGACTCCCCGTGCCGTCCTACCCCACCGAGAGGCCGCTGGAAATCGGTCGTTTTCCCGTCAGGCCGAGGACTCCAATGTCTTCGAGGTGTTTGGCTCACCTCCAGTCGTTTTCTGGTCCGTGGACGCTGTCCTTACATCAGATTGTCGCTAGATGCAGGCTTCATGTATCTCCAGGTGTATAACGAAACAGCAAAAATGGATTCGAAAAGATTGATCACGTCGATGGTCATCTCCTGAATGATTCAATTTTCACACACCTTCCCATAATTATTTCTTAATTCTCACTGCATTCTGGGGTTGTCTATTTACGTATTTCCTTCCTTTCTCTTTTAAGTTTCCCGCCCCCGTCCCCTCCTTATCTCTATGACTCACCCCCCTTTTTTTCTTATCAACTAGGAGTCTCCCGGATTCCGTTCTAATTTTAATCCCAAAAGCACGTGCTAAGAATTTAGGCCTACATTGTCACAAATTTTACAAAACCAAATTTCTTAAGATAATTAGTAATAATCTAATCAATACACACTAAATTTTCCATTCAACAATTATTATTTCTAAATTAAGTTGCTTTTGTTCCTATTACGATGTCTCAATTAAAAGATTCCTCCCCCTTTTATTAAATTACGTAATAATAAATACTACACTTCAACTAATACAGATATGGCTTCTAACACCATATCTTTGTGCATATAATTTTATAAGGATGTATAAACTTATATGTCAATGTTTCAATAAGTTTGGTATTCATGTTGTGTTGTGGATGCATATCATGCTGAAGTTCATTGTTGAGTGTGTTCTGCAAATTCATTAATGATGTCAATGTTAGTGTTTGAATCTGTGTTGAGTGTCGGTTTGTGTAGATGGCTCTTGTTCTTGTAGTTTGTTGTGTAACTTCTTGCTTTATTTTCTGTTGCGTGGGTAAGGGTATTAAATTGTTCATACCCAATTGTGTGTATGCTGATCTGCAATGCGTTGCTCAGTGACTGATGTGAGGATATGTCTCTTTGAAAGTGTTATATAAGCGTTGTCTGTAAGCTATAGTGTCAGTTTCCAATTTAGTGACTGCATAGTAGGCTCGCATGATAAAATGGTTTATGTCATTGGTCCATTTCATACGTTGGCGTGGCTTGCCTGCCTTAGTGGTCGAGGGCAAAGAAGCTCTTAAAACACTAGGGACAGGTTGTGGCATTGCAGTAACCGAACAGGGGTTGGTGCTGCTTTCGCCACCAGTGGCCCTGGGAGATTGTGGCATATTTTTCGAACGTGAGCCTATGCCTAACCCACGAGCGCGGACCTTGGTAACCCGTGTGACGTCCGAGCCGGTATCAGATAATGCACTAGCACTAATCATAGTAATCACCAATAAATGGGTGGTCCTGTTAGCCACCTCCATCATCAGGAGTAGATCAATAGCCGGCTCTTGGCCGATATAGTCAGCTCATCAGCCCTACTGGGTCATCTGGACCCTCAAGATTAATCTAAGGGTGGAGTAGATCAGACCTGTTTACCAGGGCCATCTCCCTAAGAAGTTGCCTGCCTTGCAGGACGCGGACGTAGGACCACAAGAGAGTTATTATTATTATTATTATTATTATTATTATTATTATTATTATTATTATTATTATTATATATTACTATATGTATTTCATTATATATATTACAGTAAATCTGAGACAGAATTAAGAATAGGAAAAATGTCGAAATCGGTTTGGCAATTAAGGAGGAGATCTGGTGATTTCTTGGCTTTGAAAAATTTCTATAGATTTCAGAATTGGAGTCTTGAATGGGTCTTTACAAAAATGGAGAATGGACATCACTTCTTATTTCTTCGGTGCAAGTCCAGTAATGGCGAGATAGTTAGCATAATGGGATTTGTCAACTTTCTTTTTATAAGAGGCCATATGCTCTTTAAAACGGACAGTGAAGTTGCGGGATGACAAACCAATATAAAACTTGTCCAAAATCCTCAGTTTAAACGATATGCTCAGGAACGGGAAAAGTTAATGGTGTTAGTACGGGTGGGAGGGTTTAAGGTACGTAAACAGGGGGTGGAAGAATAGAAGGAAATCTGGAGACCAAACGAAGAAAGGAAATTAGTTAAACAGGAGAAGTGGGGACCAAGAAAGAGTAAGGAGACCCATTTCTTGGGCGGGAAATGGTCTGGAGGTTTAGGGTTATGTAGGGCGAGTCTTCTGTGACTGGATAAATCGAAAATTCTTGAATGATATATTATTATCCTGGATGCAAAAAAAAAATTATTTTTTGAATTTTTCTGTCGAGTTTACTTTTAAGAAACTGTAAATAAATAGTAAGAAGAAAAAATAACTCTTATTCGAAAATTAATTAAATTAAATTCCTTGTAAGCGAGTATAAAAACCTACAACTTGCTGGTCAAAAAAGCATGCAGTGACATCTTGCGGATGTGCCAGAAAACTACACAAGTAATCACACTTATTATTATATTAGTTAAGGTATAAATGTAAACAAGGAATGATTAACAAAAATTGGAGCATATGTATTCAAATGTTCAATTATAGAGCACATAGTTTTCTAACACTTCTCTTGAAAACACCTGCAGAAGTCTTGACATTGGCAACTCTGACGACACTGTCTGCACCTGGATAAACGTCTACAAATTGTCCCAATGGCTATAGTAAAGGGGGTGAATCATCGTCTGCATTCAAAATTATGATACATTTAGCAAGGTTCTCTGTTCCTTTTTACTATTTGGATCAAGCTTGTAAGTGACATCAATATTCTGTTTTCCAGTGCTTCCAGAAGTCTTGCTTCATCCTTGGATATGTTGCCACCTGGTTAGACATTTAGCAGAGAGCCCCAAACAGCACTGGCTTGTTGGATCTGACACAGAGTCCCAGTGAGAAAATGGGAAGGAGTCAATGCTGTAAGATCATCAGGATCTGATAGACCGATCTGCAGTTCAGAATGGCTTCAATCTCAGCCAACAACAATCTTCAATCTCTTACTATATTCTTCAAAAGTATAGACAATTCCCTTGGTGATAGTGAAAAGGTGCCTCTTAACTGATTTAACGCAGACTCCCAGAGCCTTCCAAAGTGCGGTGATCTGAGTGGAATAAATCCCCATGTAATTTTTTGAGATGCTAGATTTAATTTAATTTCATCTTCTTTTGCACGAAGAAATTCGTATATATTTTGAAGCTCATGGTAGCACCCACGAAATTAGTCGCATTGTCCGAACACATTTTTGTTGGCAAAACTCTTCGGATTGTGAATCTGCTGAATGCATTAAAAAAGGCTTCTGTCGTGAGGTCACTAACTGGTTCAAGGTGAATCACTTTTGTCATGAAACAAATGAACACCGACATGTAACCCTTGGATATATGGATTCTGTCTTTTCTTCTGCTTTCCCTTACCCTTACGGGCCCGGCATAATCAACCCCACAGGTTTTGAAGAGTCGAGTACAAACGCTGACTCTTGATTCAGGCAAATCTGCCATCCTATGTTCATGTCTGGTGAGTCTATATCTGAAATAAAAATAAAGCATAACCACAGTGATAAGGAAACAAAGATATTTATTGCCTTACATGTTTCGACAATAAGGAAATATGGAAAACTGTGCCCCTTATATATCCCCCACTGGTTTGTGGACCTAATGGAAGTCTCATCTGTCGTGGCGGCTTAATGTGGCGTGCTTCCGGTCTTCTAGTTCTAGAAGAAAGTCTATGAGGCCGTCTCTCTCGAAAGCTGTTTGGTTGTTGAGGAGAGCGCCGTTTGAGCGTTTTGTTCTTCTTATCTCCATCTCTTCATGCATGGGTATCTTGTCCTTTTCTTTTCCTTTCCATAGTACGTGTAAGCAGTCGTTGATGTCTACCATCCTGTGTTTTGCAGTGATCAGATGGTCTGCGAATGCCGATCTTCCATCTTTATTGCCCCATGCCCTCCGGTATTCACGAAATCTTTCTTAAAACTACCGGGTAGTAGATCCGATGTTGAATGCTTTGCAGTCTGGGCACTGCAACTTATAAACTCCAGCACCTTGGTATGGGTTTTCTCAATGTTTTGGTTTTGCCGGGTTAAGTATGCGCTTGGAATTGTTGTTGTAGGTTCGGAATATTATTCCAATGCCTTGCTCACGAAAAATGTTAGCCAACCTGTAGGAGCCTTCTCCGAAATATGTGAAGGTGGCGTAGTCCTTGGGTCCCACTGGTTGTCCTTGGTCCTTGTTCAGTATTGCTCATCTTGTTGCTTTAAGTATATTGTTGACGATCCTTCTTGGGAACTTGTTCTCCCTTGCCATCCTATGTATTGTGTTTATTTCATATCTGCGTGCTGTGTCGGTGATGGGATAAGTCAGTGCTCTTCTGAACCCGTGACTTAGGGCCGCGGTTTTATGTCTCCGATGGATTATGTTCGCCATCATGGAGTCCTTCCTATAGATACTGAATCTCAGTCTTCTGTCATGGTTCCTGTTCACCCGGAAGTCCTAGAAGTTTATTCCCTTTTTAACTTCTTCTTCCATCGTGTATTGTAGTTTGGGGTGCATCGTGTATTACTGAAGACCCTTCATGAACAGAACTATTTCTTGTTTGAAGATGATTTCTACATAATACCAGACGGCGTGGCCATGGGATCGCCGGCCAGCTCTGTAATATCTGAGATCTTCCTCCAACACATAGAGGAAAACCATATAAGTAAACTAACGAGTAATGGGATCATCAGATTGTACAGAAGGTACGTACATGACACCCTAATCATCTACAACTCCAGCAAATGTATACAGGATGACCTACTAAACCAATTCAACATGATGCACCCCAAACTGCAATACACGTGGAAGAAGTTGAAGAGGGAATGAACTTCTTGGGACTTCCAGGTGAACAGGAACCACGACAGAAGACTGACATTCAGTACCCATAGATAGGACTCCACGACAGCGAACATAATCCCGTACGATTCTACACACCCATGGATACATAAAACCGCGGCCCTAAGTCACGGGTTCAGAAGAACACTGATTTATCCCATCACCGACCTAGCACGCAGATACGAAATAAACACAATACATAAGATGGTGAGGGAGAGCAAGTTCCCAAGAAGGATCGTCAACAACATACTCAAAGCAGCAAGACGAGCAATATTGTACCAAGGACCAAGACAACCAGTGGGACCCAAGGACTACGCCACCATATTTCGGAGAAGGCTCCTACATGTTGGCTAACATTTTTCGTGAGCAAGGCATTGGAATAGCATTCCGAACCTGCAACAATTCCAAGCGCATACTCAACCCGGCAAAACCAAAACATGAAGACCCATACCAAGGTGCAGGAGTTTATAAGTTGCAGTGCTCAGACTACAAAGCCTTCTACATCGGATCCACGTCCTGGTCGTTTTACGAAAGATTTCGTGAACACCGGAGGGCGTGGGTCAATAAAGATGGAAGATCGGCATTCGCGGACCATCTGATTCACTGCAAACCACAGGATGGTAGACATCAACGACTGCTTACACGTACTATGGAAAGAAAAAGAAAAGGACAAGATACTCATGCACGAAGAGATGGAGATAAGAAGAACAAAATACTCAAACGGCGCTCTTCTCCACAACCAAACAGCTTTCAAGAGAGACGGCCTCATAGACTTTCTTCTAGAACTAGAAGACCGGAAGCACGCCACATTAAGCCGGCGCGACAGATGAGACTTCCATTAGGTCCGCGAACCAGAGGGGGATATATAAGGGGCACCGTTTTCCATATTTCCTTGTAACACTGTTAGCCTCTGACGATGCCGGTCTGTCGAAACGTGTAAGGCAATAAATAACTTTGTTTCCGTATCACTGTGGTTATTCTTTATTTTTATTTAAGATCGTGATACTAGTCATGGATTTTATCAACTGTATCTGAAACATGTTATGCACTCTCGAACTATCTTTTGTGCTTCTCTCATTCCAGACATCTGCCAATACTGAAGGCATACGGAGAACAATAATTGTTGTTGTCCACAATGATGTAAACGTTTATGTTCGTCTTGCCGTATGATCCTTGTGACGCGAGTTTTACCTGGTAGAATAATTTGATGTCTCTGCTCCTCCAGCAACATAGCATGTCAAAGGCACCCTCCCACTCTCATCAAACCACCACTATCGAGAAATGGGCTTAGTGATAGTAACGAACTCATAGATCTGATTGGCTTGTTCTCCTTTAAGGACTTCATTTCTGGGAGAAGGGCTTCCTCTTGTGTTTATTGCAATATTTTGATGCGTGCTTCTTTTAGCACTCTCACTCCCAGTGGTCCATTTCCCCTTTGTCTTCCCAAACTTGCAAATCGATAACAATATGCAACTACTCTTTGAAGTTTAGCGAATGCTGAGAATCTATGCAGAAGATCGTTTTTAGATGGTAATGCTGTCAAAACGGTTGAAGTCCTTTACTCTGGAACATTAATGTTGATTTCGATTTTTTGATTTGGCCAATCATCTCTGCCAATTTATCGCTATCTATTCATGCTGCCAGGGAATACCATGTGTGATGTCTTGGATTTCCGTTACGCGATGGGCTACAAAACTCTTTAAATTGTTGAGGGAAGATGCAATCCAACACAATGCTATCATAGAATCGCTCCATAGATGAACTTCTTCAATTTGATTAGTCAGAGCTTCATTAACTACTTTAACAAGTTTTGTTATTTGATAACAATAACTGACTGATAACAATAGCCGAAATTGAATAAAGATGCAGCAGAAGAAAAAATAATTCAAAATTATAGTGTCTATTATTGTTATTACATGTGTTTCTTATGACTGTGTAGTACAATAGATATAAAGTTCATAGTAGATTGTACTTTAATTGTAATGTAAGTACATGTACTTTAATTAAGAATCTTTTAATTTTGGTTTAGAAAATCTATCTTCAACTGTTTAGTACAATTTTTGCAGAGAAGGTCATTAGTGAATTTTTCATATTCATGTTGCTTTGTAAAATCATTTGATCTACGTCTTACACCCACCTGTAAAATTCGTAGAGCTTCTCTCATTTGAGCATTTGTTGGCAGTGTTTCAGCCTTCATCACTTTCATCTTCTCGAATTGCGTGTTGCTGTCACGTTGACAGTGCATGCAAACGGTAGAATCAAAACCAAACCCTTTTTTCACACGGGAATATTTTTAACCAGGAAGTGAACAAGGGTTAAGTACATGGGAGAAAGCTCAGACTTGCTTTCAAAATGATAACAATAAACAGAGAAGTGATCACATTAAACGATGATTTTAACATGTTCATGTATTAAGGCGGTTGGGAATTCTCGATTCGATAACATTAAACGAATGATAACATTATCCATGATCACATTAAACGGCGCCCACTGCATTTTTTCTGTAATTTATTTATATTTTTTGTATATATTTTACTTGTAATATTTTTGCATTATAATTTCAAAATTTTAAGACAGTCATTTTAGGGTGTAATTGTTTAGTACGACGAAGTAACGTGACTGCGTTTGTTTAGTCTCGTCAGATCGACTACTTCCGTTTGCTATTGCCAGTGATGCTGACGCAGTCACGCTTCGCCACCTGACTAAGTCGACGAGCTAAATCGATCGTCAGCTTCTGTGGGATTAGCATTCAAGCCAGTCATTCAAGCTGATTCAAGTAGCCATGTTCAAGTCGCAACGAAACCAAAGCAAGCAGGATGAATTGAAAATATATCCAGCAATCATTCAATCATATATACGTTTTTCTGTAAATTCAACGTTATAATTTTAGTTTGCTCCAATGATCAATGTTTTGCGGCTCACACTGATGACTGTTTTAGCGGTTCTTTGGATTTGGCCATTTCTGACCACTTCCCTATTTTTTTATTTTCAGACTTCTTTATCTTTGCCTGTATGCCAACCTTTACATTCCATTTTTTCGGCTTAAATCGGCGTAAATGCAATCAAGCGCATCAAAAGCCATTTTAAAAATAGTCGGATCGACGAATTCGTTTGTTTTCGTCACTCTGATGGCTGTCACGATTTCGTCGCTTTCATCGCATTAAACAAACACACCCTTAATTCTCTTATACGCTTGTTGGAACCTTAATTCAGTTAAAGCTCTATAAACACAAGTATGGCCAACCTTTGAAGAGCGGTTTACCGCCAACTGCGGCCTGTGATTGGCTGATCAGCAGCGGCAGCCATTTTTTGCCTATTTGCCTTGGACGTTTTCAGTTTCAGTGTATGCTTTCAGCAATAAAAATGTCATTATTATTGGATATAGAATGCTTCAGTGCTGCATTTTTAGATGTTATATGAAGCCAGAGAAAGGAGTGAATCTTTTTTTTCTTTTAATCTGGAAAATCAAGAGCTGAAAAGCAAAAAACCTGAATATAACGAATCGAGAGAAAGAACTGGGTTCCGAAGCCCGATTCCCGTGTTAAGTATTTTTAATATACTAGCTTTGTAATAAATTTAGTTTACATAATCGTCAATTTAATAGAGATTTAAAGTTAGAATAAGTATGCACGTATTGTATTGCAATCACTAGGATAAAAAAAAACAAAATGGGCAGTGTTTTATATCGCTCAGTGTCTTATATTTTAAAATAAAATCAATTAATATGAATAAGACAGGTCTACATTTTAACAATAATGCTATTTCATTTATGATGAAAAACAAGCATGGATAAAGAGTTTTTATGCAGAAAACTTTGGAAAAATGGCAGAATTCTTTTGCATTCAGTTCAGCGTTCAGATAAAATTGTTCCTGTTTCTCAGTATATAAGAGCATTCTTGTTCTCCCTAACAGAGAATGCTTATTATTGAAAACATAAGAATGTGTAATTTCATAAAATATAACTCTTTCCATTTTAATAATTAACAATTAGCCATGGTATTTTTATATTTGTATACAGAAATATTCATGTTTACTTCGGTATTATAAAAAAAGAAAACGCTTTGTTCTACCTCTTTATTATTACCATAAATAATATCAATCTTTTACATAGGTGTTTTTAATTGTGAGACAGTCCACCCCTCCCATAATATTTTAACGGTACCCAAAATGGTGACCGCTAGTTGGGGTAGGAGTCAGGGTTCGGGACTGATATTAATTCGAGGACTGTGCGTTTCTAATAAAATTGCACTGAGTTATCATCAAAATAATATAATTTTATTTCTCCCTAACAAGGCTATAGTACAAAACAATAGTACAAAACATCTTAACAATTAGTTAGTACTACCTATCAGGTATACCTGTCTGACTATATGGCTAATTATCCTATACAATTTATGTTTGCAAGGTTCTAGCATTATCGTGCTTATCACCTAATTAATTAAAACTTTATTCCTCTAAAACCTCTAAATTAGTTTTCTACTTATCAATAATATATGTTTAAGTAGGAGTCAGTTTAGGAAATGACTGATGTGCTTTACCACAATCCCTAACATGTAACTTGCCCCACAATAGTCGCACTTTACTGCATAGCACCGCTTATTATGCCTACGGAATGAATCTGACAATACCACTATGCAATGCAAGAACGCATCACGATCCTTTTTAATATGGGAGGACCACTGTAACCTGCACAGATCATTCCTCGCAAAGGCCAAATAGTGAACTATATTCTAGAAGTTCCACCCCGTGCACACAACCAAATTAGCATAGGAATTCTACGGCGATGATTCGAACTTAAATGAACGGATTACTTTGCTTGGAGTGCTGATAGTAATAGTGCAACCAGATGTGTAAGAAGCAAAATTATCCTCATTAATTCTCTCATTCCCAATAAATTATCTACCTACTTAAGATCATTAATCTATTTATTCTAATGTTGTTTCAACGTCACTATTCCAAAATTCATTATCATATCAGTTAATCCAGTACTTATTACACTTTTCTTTACTTATTACTTATTACACTAAGTCACGTGACGGAACGCCACTTACTGCTCCTCATAGTCTAACAAAAATCTTGAATAACTTGAGCGTTAGCACTGAATTCCATTGACTGAGTTAAGTTTCCCACCGTATTTACTTCAATTTCTTGTTAAACGAACATAAATAATAAAACAGTCTCACCACTGATGTCATCTATTTGTCGGCTCTCTAAATCGCCAATGCTCTTTTGTCCCAAGCGGCTTGTCTCAGCTTCCGTGCGTTGCCGGAGTTGCCGATCAAACAAGACAGCATCTACTTTTATTGGGTGATTTCACAAACTTTTATAACTTCATGATGATTATCATTGCATATTTAGGTAGCAATACATTTTCTTAATCATTCAACTGCGAGACGATTGAATGTTTTCGCTTGAATCTTGAATGTACAGAAATTCAATCATGTCCGCCATTCGAACTAACATTGCACTCGACTTCATGAACTCCAATACACAGCACCTCTCTCTCCCATACCATTTATGACTATATCTATAAAAAAAACTCCTAAGACAAGCTCGCCTTATAACTATACATTGTTGGAGCTTGCAAAGATCTTCCGATAATTTCCTCCGGAAAACAATGCCAAACTCCAACAATGACGGCCGCTGTTGCTTTTATTATTGTTAAGCAACAGCTGTCGTCAACAAATTCACCATTCTTACCACTCATTAAATAATCAAGAAAATTCACATATAATATTACCCATTACATAGCTACACCCCTAAAACAAACATTTAACACCCCCCCCCCTTTACATAAATTAAACAAATCTACATTCCAAACCTAGCTAGGAAGAAATAATTCAATTTCACCAAAACTAAATAAATAAACAAAACAATAACCTCAATAATAAAATTTAACCCTCAGTATAACTAACTTTCATTAGGAAAAATAAACAGACTTCACAAGGATTGATTCTTTGGCCTAAAAAATAAACGATGTTCCCGCCGGACGCATGTGACGCATCAAAATAAAACACACTGACATGACGTGTCACAATTGTTTATTTTCCACCTTAAACCCGAGCCACAGTTAAAATAGTTAATAATATCCATAATAACTTTAATATAAGATTTTAATATAATAACCTATAACAATAAAGATTGAAATGTATTGCTCATTAAAGCAGCATTGCAAAAATTCAGAACATATAAATCTTCGGTAACATGTAGACCTGGCTCAATCATATTTATCGATTTTTATTTTATAATACTAGACTTTGTGGCTTTCGCCCGGTTGCATTATGTCCGAATTCGGCTTAATCGGGAAAGGGTTCATAACCATTGTAAAAATTTACAATTTAATAATTTTTAAATAGATTCTCATCAGTAAAAGCAGAAAAGATATATAAAATTTTCTTTTTTTCGAATAGAATACATGGTATACTTTAATCCAAAGGTTTTCGGCTGGCAAATTTTATTTTTATATTTTTATACTCTATTAATAATAGTTATTTTTAAGCAATAATATTATATACCATAAGTAGTAAGTAACGAAAAATGTTGATTGATTTTTTATCATTTGTTTCAGAATCCAAATGTGTGAATAGAAGTATTGGGTTGAGAAGGGTTATAGGAAAATTTGTAAAACTCTTCTAATATACTGACACATATTGTAGAATTTTTTAATGCAAAATTTAAAACATTTTTTTGTAAATAAAAATAAATAAAAATTGTATTCATTCAACATGCATTTAATAATCCTTCTTTATAGCACACTTTTATTTTTATTATGTTGCCATTAACGATTTCAAAAAAGAATAAATAAGGCAATTGCAAAAATAATAGTAATAAATAAAAGAAAAAAAAACACACATTAAAGACAGTTTCTGAATATAAGTTAGTATATTATATAAAAACGAGTGATTTTTGAGAATTTTAATAAGCAGCCTATACTGAATGAGCCTACGAATAGGCCAAAAATGGCAGCCGACCGTTAGTTGTCCATAGAGCTTTAAATTCAGTTGATGGGAAGCGCACTCTAGTGATAGTGAGGAAAACTAACGACCTGTATCAGTGCCTAGCACCTGTACAAATCACATTATATTTTTCAGTGCCTTTATCAGATTATTGCTGCAGCATATTTGCATAAGCCCTCAATTTCCAGCAATACAGTTATACTGAACCCTGATAAGCTTATTTTCATCATTAGTCTAAATTATAGAAACTCAAACTACAAATATAAAAGTTATTAATTAAAATGAAAGCGCCAATCTAGGATGATGAAATTTGGGGGAATAATAGGGTATATAAAATTGTGTATACCGTTAATATTTGATCGAATTTCAACAAGTAGTTTCCGGTTGCGCATTCAAAACCGTAACATGTGCTGGTTAGTACACTGTTACGATTTTGAATGTGTAACTCGGAAACTACTCGGTGGAATACGATCAAATTTTAACGGCGTAACACAGATTTATGTACCCTATTATTCCTCCAAAATTCATTATCCTAGGCATTACAGAACCCGAGTTTTTAACTTGTTGATCTTCTGGCCCCATTTTTATTTCTGTTCATATCTCAGTTAGCATTCAAATTCGGACCCATGTTCATATGAACTTTTTTGCTTAGAATCATCCACACTATCTCCCCTAAAAGTTTGCAAAAGTATTTTTGAAACACTATATATATACAAATCTATTTTTTAATTTATTTAAGTTGCAATCGACTTAATAGCAATGATTCGATAACATAATGTGGAGCTAAATCCTCTAAAACGGCATACAGAAGAAACAAAAGAAATAAATATTTAGAGTTCTTCAACATGCTTCGATGTATTTTTTATAATAATTGGTTAAGCCTTTAAGAGATATTAAGTTTTTTTTTAGTCTTAATGACTATAGAAATCATACAAGCGAACCAAAATTAATAAATTGAAATGGTGAAATAATATATAGTGAAACCTCTTTAAGCTGACCAGCAATGGTTCCACGTAATAGTGGTCGTCTTAAAGAAATGGGGAGGGGGGGGGGCCGGCTTAATATAGAGTCAGCGTAATTTATCAAGTTTCATTGTTTCATTTGTTTAACATTATAAGGATATAATCTGATGACATACAAAGCTTATTTTTTTTGTTTCATTTATTATTTTAGTGATTTGCATTATCTAAAGTTTTATTAATGAATTTGAATGAAATTTGCAAAACTTTATGCAGTAATGTGGCTATTCAAAATAAACAATATTTGAAAACAAAATACTAATACATAATACATGTATAATTACATAGCAATAAAAGTGGTCGCAATTATTAGATCAAAAATTTCCCCTATTCTTTATTGAAAAACTACAACATTGAAGTTTATTTTTTTATCCTCAATTTTTTGCAGAGTGTAACTTGTTGATATTCTTTTTCCTCCTCTTCTATCAATTGCAGCAAGTCTCGACTTGGTCTTGTAGCGATAAAAACAAAGTTTTCTTTTTGACATTGTGACAATGGGAGGAAAGAAATTGAAATGTGATGGTAAGAGTGAAAGTGATGTAAAGTGAGCCCAACACGTGCATTCTCAAACTACAACTGCAGTCACATGCTGGGTTCTTCCTAACTGTAAGATAAAGCAGGGGAGTGAGTGAATGCCACTGGTACACAAAGCAAAGAAACAGATTGAACAATGCTCAATTTCCTACTCCCCCTTCACAAAAAATGAGTATACTCTAAGTTACAGGAAGTGGCATTATTAACACTTCAATCCCAAGATCAACGACCACCCATTTCAGGCACCAGTCATCAATATTCCCTCTTTAAACCGACCAGTAGACATGGCAAAAACGAGTAAAGGTTGCCATGACTCGATTTCGCCATGTCTACTGGTCGGTTTAAAGAGGGAAACTTGATGATTGGTGCCTGAAATGGGTGGTCGGCTTAAAGAGGAAAAAAATGCATTATACCTATGAGACATTAATTCCGTGCCAAGGAAAAGTGGTCGAGTTAAGAGGGGTTTTGTGTTAAAGAGGTGGTTGAGAATAGAGGTTTCACTGTATTTGCACAGGCCTCCCACTTCTCATTGAGAAAAAAAATTTGAGGGAGGGGGTCATAAAAAACTTTATACCTTATAAATGGCTCATCAGAGTTAAACAATTTACAAATAAATATTTGCCTGAATAAGAGGAGTCTGTATATATTGAATTTATTGATCGAACAATTGGTTTAAAACTGCACGTTAATTTTACACTTTTTCTTGCCATGATTACACTTGCAATTGTAGTTTAAATATGTGCATTGATGTTTATGTTTACCGGCTTTTAATTGTGAAAACTGCCACTATAGGACCTCTACTGCAGCACACCTAACTGGTTTCTACAAGCGTATATGAGAAGGGAAACTGAGGGGGAAGTAGATATATTACAAGGCTTAATATAAGGGATCAGTATATTAGAAATTAACCCTTTCAACCTAAAAATGAAATGAACTATACCCTCTGTCCTCCCCTCCAACCACCTTTTTTATATTAAAGCAGATTGTAGGGGAGGGGTGCCATGCTATATTAATGTCAAATTACAGATTTATCTACCCAATTCGTCTTGTGCCTATTTAACGAGCTTAAGTAGTAATTTAAGAATTACAGTATTTTTAATTGAATAATAGAACAAAATAGAAAATATTACACGTATTACAAAATGATTTAATAAATTATTTAATAAAGAAATAATCTCATTTATTTATAAACTAATAAATAATAAATAAAAGATTCTCGCATAAAAGTGAATTCGATATAAAATGAATAAAGCAAATTGCTTTGTAATTGCAATAAAGATGTGTCAATTATAAACAAACAATGACTTAAATATCTAAAATTCTTCAGTTATTTAAAATCTCGATCGAATTTGCATTTCCACCGAATTGTTGCGTCCACCCAATTTACGTTCACCGAATTGTCCTCCACCCAATTATCAGGCTCCCATTATGTCATTAGGAGAATTAACACATTCAACTCGTCCCAGGATCATTTTGCTATTTAGAATGCTATGTTTCAGAGAATTTTTATATAGGATGCTATTAAAAGAGGTGATCCGTCAAAGGAGCAAATTAAATACTGTATTATTATTTAATACGAACGCTGATACAAACATGCATGGAGGGTGGGCAGGGAAAGATCGGTAAAGCAGCAGCTGGAGCCTGCTATTATGCACGTGGTTAAGTTTCCCTCCCTATCAGTGCTGTGGACACATCCACGACTGCAGCACGCACAGAGAGCATTTTCAACAACTCGGGGGCATTTTCGTGGGAAGCGGACAGTGCACTCTTTGAAACGTTATAGCTCAGCAACGGAGTGAGATAAAAAATATAAGGTTTGTTGTGTACGTCTAGACGGAGCTGAAAAGTTCATCATATAATCCGTCTCACACATCTATAATCGATCAAGATATTAAGTCCGATGTACTCATCTTACAACAATGGTTCAAAGCCAGAGGAATGAAAATTAACACAGATAAGACTGCCACTCTCAAGATCCAGAAAACTTGTAGTGATAAGAACACATCTCTTAAAATCTTAGGAATCCTCTTTGACAACGACTTAAATTTGATCAACAACTACAGCATATCTTGAGATAGATAATAGTTTTGCATATCTTGAGATATGCTAATCGCCTCACCTTCCTTATCCTTAAACTCCGAAAAACCCTCTCTAGAAGGGAGATTATTATTATTATTCTCAAAGCATAGGTCTTCCCAAAATTTACATATGCTATTTGAGTTTGTAAACCTTTAAATAAACAAATGCAACAGAAATTAATTGTGGCTTTTAACAAAATTTTACGAGCGGCTTTTAATCCGACTCCTAGACAATCTATCATGCTAGTTTATAATGAACATAAACTAATGACTTTTACTTCTTTACTCAATTTTATTAATCTTAAAGAGCAAGCAAAACATATACTAATAGCTCTCACCCAGCACACTTCATGCTTTCGTGGTTTAACCAAACGAACACAGCAAGGAAATCAACCTTCTTACTTCTCATTCCTCCTCGCATCATTCCTTGTTGGAAAGAAATGTATTTTCCTTTCAATGCTGTCCACCTCTGGAATAGCATGCCAGTTTAACATCGTCAGAACATTATTGCCTGTGAGATCCCTAACTGTCATGACCATCAGAGACATATTAATTACATCCTTCGGATGTGGATTTGGAATACCCAGATTACGCAATTAGAATAACTCTGGAAAGTCCCATGAGTATGCTCCATTGGAGCGAATATTAAATAATAATAATTTAATAATAATTTAATTTATTCAGATCAGAATGTACAAGCAATTACAAACTACCCCTACAGGTGGTAAAACCCAAGCGGGGGAAGGAATCAAAAGAAAAAGATTACATTTCGGAACAAATAAATCAAAATCAGATATTTAAAATCTTAAAAATAGAATTGGTTGGGTCATTAAAAATGTCTACATCTTTATGAGAAAGGTTTGTATTATACAAAGTAACAAGTTTATACGAAGGAGTAATCTCACCAATATTTGCCCTCGTATTAGGAGTTATTAAAGTAAGACACTTATGACGACTTTTTCTAGGAACTGACAGCCCGATAGATGACAGAACCTCGGGCATCCAAACAGCCCCAGAAACAATCCTCTTAAGGACATTAAGAAAAATATTACCAATGATATTGGAAAGAGTAAACACATTTATAAATTCCATATTGAGATCATGTTTGTTACATTTTTTTGAGAGAAAATTTAAAAATGCAAGAAATTTCTTTTGTAGGAGTAAAAAGTTTTGAGTGTGAAGAGTAAACCAAACACACCATATGTGAATTTAGGAACTACAATAGAAATAAATAACTTTACGATAGTTAATGGATTTTTGAAAAATGCGGTAAGCCTTTTCAAGAGGCCAATTCTACGGGAGACATCTCTTATGATCTTATCAATATGCGGGGTAAAAGATAAGTTATAATTAAATAAAATGCCTAAATCTTTAACTTCATCTTTTTTCCCAATGATATCATGA
>JAHWFO010107670.1:160098-176529 GCA_023313115.1 Rhysida immarginata | reverse complement strand
CGGATATAAACACGTTTATATTCGCAGGGACATATTCATATGTCACAAGATAATGGAAACATCATGAAATCATTGGCAAAAAATGAAAATTATAAATACCTTGGAATACTTGAATCAGATAATACCTTAAATATGAAAATTTAAGACTTAACACAGAAGGAATATATCTGGAGAGTACGAAAAATATTAAAGTCAAAGCTGAATGGTGGCAATACAATCAAAACCATAAATATATGGGCGATCCCAGTTATTAGATACCCAGCTGGAATAATCGACTGGACCCAAGCAGAGTTGGACAAATTGGATCGAAAAACACGGAAGATGCTAACAATACATCATGCGCTGCATCCGAAAAATGACGTTGATCAACTCTACTTACCACGAAACATTGGTGGAAGAGGGGTACTACAAGTACATCAAGTTGTAGAAGAGGAAAGACTGAGCCTGAGTGAATACATTAACAGCAGTAGAGAAACATTTTTGCAAGCAGTGAAAAATGAAAACATCCTGAAAACAACAAAAATAAAGGCTGAATATAAGAAGGCACAACTTGAAACTCGACTAAATTCATGGAAGAACAAAGCACTACTTGGCAACACCTGAAAAATATTGAAGGAAAACATGATAAAAATCTAACATGAGCATGGCTAAAATCTGGAGTCATCAAGAAAGAAACTGAAGGATTGATCTTTGCTGCTCAAGAACAGGCATTGCAAACCAACGCCATAAAAGCAAAAATGCAGAAGATCAGTGTTAATCCAAAATGTCGACTGTGCCAACAGAGAGACGAAACTAGACGAAATTAGACACAGTAATCCGGTGTAACCTGCTTTCAATAAATGGTGGAGGCCATATTCAACATGTAACTAATTTTAGTAACGATTAAAGACTTGTTAACCTGTGTCTTCGTATCTAATTTCGTATACGAATATTGCACAGATTGCCATTCCGTGCTGGTGGTGACCTTTTGAACTAATTTTTTTTTTTGGTGGGTATGAACTTCCCATGCCCTCTTGTATAATATTACCAAGTATTATAGCTTTTGGTCCAGTAGGTTTTTTTTTTATGGCCATGTCAAAATGGAACTTTAATTATAAAGACCCTATACATTTGAGGTAACTATAAAACTCTTACTGTGGAATTGTGGTTTTGTATTTATTTGTTCTTTGTAGATAAATAGTATTAATGAGAAAATTTCATTGCTTAAATTAGTATGTCATTAAAACCTATTAAAGATGAAATGACAGTGTAATTGTCATTTAAACATAGCGCTATTGAAGATGGTGGAACAGCAGACTCTCTGTGTCGGGACTCACTGTGTTGCGGGCGGTGTAATCTTTGCTTCCAACATTCGCAACTTACTGGGGCAGCAATGTAATTAAATGGGTTTGAATTCACTCGTAAATAGTCCGTAAAGGACCTGGGCGTTTTTTTCCGTCATAAAATATCCTTTGCTTTGCATATTGAAAAGTTGACTATTGACGCATATGGCTGTATTGGAATGTTGAGGTGTCTTACCCAATTGTTTTCTGCTTCTTATACTTTATCAAATTACGAGGGTGAGCCAAATGAAAACCGCAAAACTTTTTTTATAATTTTAATTATTGAGCAAACGTGAATAACAATTGTATTATTTTTCTACATAACCTCCATTATGTTCAATACATGTTCATCCAGAGCATAATCTTGGGATAAGAAAAACGATTTTAATTCATTCAATGCGATGTGCACACGTATGCTTTAAGAATATACACTAAAAAAGTTGCACGTTTGCATGCTTAATTTCTTAGGAAAAATTTTTATTTGCCTGCCATGATTAGATTTATTAATGCATGGCTGTAAACGAAGTAGCTGAAAGTATCGATGTTCAAAAAGTATCGAATTTTCAATGCTTTTGCACCATCAATGTTTCATTTCGATTCTCTTAAACCCTTTTGGAATCATTATCTATTGATATTGAATAACTGTTTATGTTAATGTATTGTAATGAAGGAACATGTAAATATACAGGGACATTTATTATTTCCATAGACCTTTTTCATTGAGAGATGGCACGGGAGATAACATACTTAATAAAATTATTGTTGTTGCAATAGTTTACTTGCTTAGCTTTAAAGCAAAACATGCAAACTGTCTATATTTGGAATCGAACAAAGGATTAAAAATAATACAATTTTTTTTCAAAATATCTATAAGTTATAATTAATCATTGAATTTTGATGAGTTTTGATATTTCTTTAAAATTTAGAATATTGAATTTTTAAAATTGTACGTAATTCTAAGAAATATCTGGTTCGTTTAATGCTTTTGTAAAAAATAAACTTATTTAATTTAGTCCATTTTTTGTTAGATAATTTTATGGTTAAAGCGTGTGCTAAATAATAAGAGAAATCAACAGCATGTAATTTAACATTGTGAATAATCGAACAGCTCCAAAAGTGTTTGGTTTCGATTTTAGACACTTTCGATTTTAGATACTTTCGATTTCAGACGTTTTGTCAAATGTCTAAAACAATACTTGACGAATTACCCTGAAATTTCAGGGGTGTAAAGAGCATGTTACACTTCATATATTTCAACGAAGGTTTTGACCCTATGGCAAATAGGGGACCAGCAACAAATTGAACAAAAAAAAATAACGTTTGGGATCATCCTGTAAAAATTTTTCTTGAAATCTGCTGTAGCTGTAGCATAAGATTGTGAGGCTTCTTTTACTTATCTCTGTTCATTTGTATTAGAATAGCTCTCATATTCATGGAGATATAAAGGTTTCTTTTGGGCAGAATCACCTTTTTGGACACAAAATGTCTTCCATTTTGGTATCCGCTCTACCCCCTCTTTCAGTATACCCCTGGCTTTATTTGAAAACTCGCCAGCTACCTCAGTACCACCCCTCGAAAATTATAGGTTTTGCAGTGCCTATTAACAATTAATCCATCGCATTCAGACAGAACGCTCAATCATAGGCACCTGTTCGTTACAAGTGCTACATGTAATGCAGAAGCTATCACTTTTGATAACTCCTGCATTAACTGTGGGTGGGTTTGAATCCCACTTCTGACACCAAAAATTCCTGTTGTGTATGAAGTGGGAGGGGAGGCATAAACTATTTATGAATACTGGAGTTTACCTGGCGGTAACGTTTCCTCAATCTCCCATTAGAGATATACGACGATCGGGTACAGTTTATTGACATCACTTCAGTTTGCAATGGCTGACGATGCAATTCTGCGATGATGAACGTTCATCTAGGACAACAATGGGTACACAACAATGAGAACAATATAGATAATAACAAGCGCCACAACAAATATGAAGATCGTGCGTGACAACATTTAGTTGTTGTTCTCCGACAAGTATAGCAGGTTCGTATTAGTTGCAGTCTGTTTTGCTCTATTACCTTTCACTGCATACATAAGCAGCGCGTTCAATGTATCGGGGTTTCATGAGTGCAGGTGTAATTGGCCCGAACGAGTCATGCCCTCCTTTTAACTTTGGGCCCTGATTGCTGCCTTACAATCTGCTGCGCACAGGGCGAGCACCCGGGGGAAGAAGGCAGTAACCCCCCTTAAGTATTCACATAATACAATTGATGCACCTCTGAACGCCTCACCGCCAATTACACCCACAACTCTTTCAGTCTGCCCGAAGGAGTGGCAGACAAAGTGCAACTTATATGCCTGTTACTTCGAATATTATCGACATGTTGTATATTAACAGTTAAGATTAACATCTACAAAGCTTCTTAATCTACACATAAATTAGCTTAAAGCAGTCAATTGCTTTTAAAAAAAACAAAAAAACAACAACAATAAAAGGTTCAATTAAACAGAACGGGCATGCTAATCTGTATCCATCTGCCGAACTCTTTACTTCACGTGTGGGCAGAGAGCAAAATTCACAAAAGATGAGCGGCATTCGAAATTTACGCAGTCACAACCATAGGATTTTAACATAGTCTGTTCAGTCTACACGTTAACGACCAATCTAATTAACAATAAAAGGAACTATCTCGCCAAGATGACATCTTTTGGGAAATTTTCTCAACTTCGCAGTCGGAACATGGTCACAGTACATTGGCTCAATGGCGGCAACTCATTCTCATCATTGGCAACAAACATCATTATCGTAATTCCAATTCAAATTCAGTAACTTTGCTAATACCAGCGCTACTATCTATGGGATGCAATCAATACCGTTCCAGTGATCAATACAATAATTGAGTTGCTTGCTGTCGTTCTTTCCCTACGGCAATAACATCGTGTTGATCCTCTCTCTTCCAAAAACGTAAACAACAACTCATTTAAATATCTCCTCAAATTCTTTGAATCTCACTCTTAACATAGGCTTTAACATACAATGGACACTGCAATTGTTGCAGCATCCAACTGCTTACAACAATGAGTAATTTTAAATGACTACGATAAAATTGACTTAATCAGAAGCTCACAAAACTTACACACTAATAACAAAAATTACGGCATTAGCTTTGAATGGAAATTGTGCTTGGAGCAGTACCCATAAACTCCCCTATTTGCACTACATTCCACGATGTTCTAAACCACTATAGCAACAACTCCCACACAAAGGGAAAACACACACACACACACATACACACACACACACACACACACACACACACACACACACACACTGACAACAGTCACAAAACATCGATGTTAGTTCTTCTGACACCGCCTATCAAAATTTCTATCGTTTATTAAGGCAAAAAATTATCACTGTAAATTGCTTGACTTATAAAAGCAAATTATCCGTATCTGCCGCTTTTGTAAAGAGTTTCGCTGTGTGAAATTCAAACGATCTCTTCACGTTTTCGTGGTTATGCAGGGCCCGACGCCGTAGTTGGCAATGGCTTCTGGGATAGCAATGGCAGTGGAAGTTCTTAAAAAAACCTAGCCAACAAAAGGGGCCACGAGAAAACACCTCCCAACAAAACCCCTCCCACACTAAACACCCCCTGACAAAATCCCTCCCAGAGTTTTATCATGTTTTCCTTCAATATTTTTCAGGTGTTGCCCAAGTAGTGCTTTGTTCTTCCATGAATTTAGTCGAGTTTCAAGTTGTGCCTTCTTATATTCAGCCTTTATTTTTGTTGTTTTCAGGATGTTTTCATTTTTCACTGCTTGCAAAAATGTTTCTCTACTGCTGTTAATGTATTCACTCAGGCTCAGTCTTTCCTCTTCTACAACTTGATGTACTTGTAGTACCCCTCTTCCACCAATGTTTCGTGGTAAGTAGAGTCGATCAACGTCATTTTTCGGATGCAGCGCATGATGTATTGTTAGCATCTTCCGTGTTTTTCGATCCAATTTGTCCAACTCTGCTTGGGTCCAGTCGATTATTCCAGCTGGGTATCTAATAACTGGGATCGCCCATATATTTATGGCTTTGATTGTATTGCCACCATTCAGCTTTGACTTTAATATTTTTCGTACTCTCCAGATATATTCCTTCTGTGTTAAGTCTTAAATTTTCATATTTAAGGTATTATCTGATTCAAGTATTCCAAGGTATTTTTTCATGTATTTTAAACAGATGCTAATAATTTTTTTTGTGTTAAGAATTCCCTTGCTGTAATTTCTTATGTTGTAAGCCCCCTCCCCCCTCATATTTTCTGGAAATGAGAAGTGCACAATTTATAAATGCCCATTATTAATGAAACACCGCAAAACAAAATACATTCCAATGAATACTAATAAAAAATATAATGCAACATAAAATAATTATTTTATTCTATAATAAATTTATTTAATGCTATCAGGAATTTTTCTTTACCTCTGATATATTTACATGATAATTAATAATGAATTATAAATAACAATATGCAGTTTTCTGTAAATAAATTTAATTATCCAAATATTTCCAAACCCCTATCTCCAGGAGGGGTTTTGTTGGGGGGGGGGGGGGTTGGGAGGCGTTTTGTCGGGGGTGTTTTGTCATGTCCTCCCAACAAAGATGATAGCATATCCTGCCCAATCATCCTTCCTCCATTGTTCAAATGTCTCCCAAAAATGTAGACGCAAAAGGATAAAAACTAGCACTGTTTAGCGACAAAATTTAACAGTTTCATTCGGTTCGTAGCTATCCATTCACACCTTGATTAAAAATAACAAAGGACTTCACTTTTCTATATGAAAAATGAAGTAATCTTTATTTAGTTTTAACATTTTTCATAAATAGACAGCATATCAATTGAAACAATGTTAAATTTTATTGCTAGGCAGTGCTAGGTTTTATCCGTTTGCGTCTACATTTTTGGGGACAGGGTTTGAAGACAAATGGGTAGCTGTGTTATCTTTGTTGGCTATGAAAAAAGTTACTTTCTGCGTACTTTCTTACGTTAATAAACAATTTTGAACTATAATTTTAAAAATATTAATTTAAAAGTAAAGGATGTGATCATTTTTACATGTTTATTATGGAAAATTGCTGATCTTGTACTTAGGCTTAAAACGGACAGGGTTTTAACGGCCCCTCTAGACCAATTTTTTTTCCAAATCTGAGAATACAATTATAAGACGACCCCCGTTTTTTGACACCTTATTTTCGTGAAAAAACCTCGTCTTATATTAAAAAAAACTTGTTTTAAACAAAGAATTTGCCAAAAAATTTTCATATTAACCGAATATTCATAAAAAAATGTTCATATTATTGGGGCAATTTTATATGTAAATTTCATCGATGGGGTCGGGGCAGAGAATAATTTCGTATTAAACAGGATTTCATATTAAGACAGTTTGTCATAAGTGGACTATGGTGTATCTCTGGTTTTATGAACGGAAAAGCCACTGAATTTGCTTTTGCAATAAATATAAATATACAGAGTCGGGACACATTAATATGACCAACTGCTAGTATCCAGAATATCCACCTTTGGCGGCAAGCACAGCAGCTAGTGACGTGGCAGAGTGTCAATAAATCCTCGGAAAGTGGTTGTAGGTATCTGGGACCATTCGACAATCAGCACATCCTGTAATTCCATCACCGTGTGTGGTGGAGGATCCAGCTCACGGACATGGCGATCGAGATGGTCCCAAATGTTCAATAGGGTTGAGGTCCGGGGAGTTTGTTGGCCATGGGAGTAGCTTGAATTCATTCAGTCGTGGACAATTTTGGCAGTATGGCAGGGAGCATTGTCCTGTTGAAAGGTGCCATCACCCTGAGGAAACAGTGTCGACATGAAGGGGTTACCTGGTCTGCGACGATCGTCAGGTAACGAACAGCATTCAGTGTACCCTCTAGCGGTATCAGTGGACTCAGACCATACCATGGACTCAGACCATACCATGAAAACATCCCCCAAACGATGGTATCAGGATGCCTGTTCTCAGATGCTTCCCGGCGAATTCTCCATCGCCTGTCCAGAAACCGCGACTCGTCAGAGAAAGCAACCCTTTTCCACTCGGCCGAGGTCCAATGGCAATAGTCCATTGCGAATTGGAGGCGTTTTCGGCAGTGCACAGGCGTCAACATGGCTGCTGTTACCATACACCTGCTCCGGAGCCCCAACATTGAGGGATCGTTGCACTGTCTTGATGCTGACACTCCTAGTGGCCCCACTGTTCATTTGCTGTGTCAGTTTCTCAACAGTGGCACGCCGATTGGTCTTGGCCAGGCGTCGTAACCAATGCTCGCCTCTAGGATCGATGGCCTGTGGAGCCCCACAGTTATCTCTTTGGTTGCTCGAAACTGTCTGGTTCATCCAGTCGCGGTACACCTTCACAACGGCAGCCCTAGAGCAGTTCACAAAGGTGGCTGCTTCTGAAATGCTGCCCCCCCTTGGCCTGATAGCCAATGATCATCCCCTTTTGGAGGTCCGACAGGTCACTTGATCTGCCCATGACGGTGACAATTGCTGTGTTAACGGATGCTACTACATGTCTGCTGTTGTCAGCTTTTAATGACATGCAATGATTTTTCATCTGCATACAATGGGACGTTACAACATGTTCGAGGAGCGGTGGTCATATTGAAGTGTCCCGACCCTGTATATGTGGAATATAAAGTGCATAAATATAATGTATATTGTTTTTACTGTATAATAAACACCAAAGGTAGTATAGAAGTTCGTCAGCCTCATGTTCTTTTGATGCCCCCCCCCACCCCCATGTAATTACTGTTTGTTTGTTTTCCTGTTTCAATATAATAAGGATTCTTTGTCTGAGCCTAAGTGGATTTTGAATATTGGTGACTAAATTCATTCATGTTTCATAAATTTATTCTTTCAACCCTTCATAAAAACTAGCAAAAAGTTCCATTAAATATCAAAAAAAAAATATTATACCAAGCTTTTATCTTCAATAACCAATCCCAAAGAGAAATGGTATCAAATTTGAAAGGCTTTATCGCTCTCATACATTTGAAGGCTACCGGATAATGATTTGACAGTAATTATTCCTGCTTTGACAGTAATCCTTTGACATCACTAAAGCTTTTCCCTTTTTTGAAAGCACTGTTTCATGCTACTTTGCTGATAATGAAAATATATATTGACAATGACTCTCTCCCCTCATATTCAATTCAGGAACCTCCCATTTCTTCACCTGAATCCTTTTTCCCTTCCCTAACAACTCCCAATGAAATTTTAGTTATTGTGCCCCCGAATGTGTGGGAGGGTGGGGGGGTCAAAAGGTCCCCGACTCGTAAAAGTGAACCACGTGCGATAGGGATGGGTTGTAGAAAATGACTCGCGGAGGGTAGATGACGCTTAGCTGAAAGATCGGTGTGGTGGGTAATGAAAACAAATCATTCTGGTCAATAGTGTTTAATATTCATAAAATTATTACAAGACATAAAAAAAAAATGGGGCCCCGACAAAGCTTTTCCAGCAAAAAAAAAAATGCAAATATTTAACTCTTAACCCTTCCTTTAGGAATATTAAAATAAGATCAAAATAGAATCAATGAATAACACAACAATTAACATCTATATCTCAAACTCAACAAACGTGTAACGGTTACCCGCCCCCACCAGTGATGAATATGGTGCATAAGTCATCTAGACTAAATGTTGGGGTGAGTTCCGTTAGGGTTCGGACCAATAAATGAAGACCGCTTGACTACATGTTATAATGCAACTAGACTTATCTTTATTTCTCAGAATGCATATCATTACCTAATTCAAAATACTTATTCATACTTTATAACAAAGGGGCCCCTTAAAACAAACACATCGATAGTAATATCAAGTCACAAATACTCGGAGCACTCTCCGGGATCATTGGCTAACAGGCACCAGGGTTCGCACTAAGCTGTGTGTAATCGGCTCCTATCAGATCACCAAATAATTCTGCTCGGGACTCTAATATCTACCTCAGTGGCCTGTAGCTATAGCTTAGACCTCACGTATCTCCGCACCAAATATTCCTGTCGAATATTAACGCTCTCGCGTATTGTACACTCCTTTTAAATACACAAGGGGGGGGTGGCACAGGAACCTTTCTTGGTAGTCACGTGAGGGGGTTGCTAACAGCGTATACCCAGTGACTTGTGAAGTTTGTTCCACCCCAGCATGATAATCATGACACTCCTGCGCTTAGATGGCAAATCTTCCTACGATCTAGATATTTATTCCCGTCTGGATCCTAAATGGAAGAATACCGATTACTCTATTGTACGAACCCGGTGCATAATCATCTTAACGGTAGGACAGCACAACATATTTTACAAGCGTGTTGTCACTATTATGAGGAACACCAGCTGTCACCGTTGGCGGCTCAGTTATTCTCGTCTTGGGCTTTGCCCTAGTCACCATGTGAAGTAGGCATTAACGAGGTCCGTCGCTCGCTTTCACAGTCTGTGGGAGGACCGACGTATTAGCGAAGCTCGTTGCACTTTCAAGTGTTCATATGCCATCTTGGTCTTCACGCGGCGTAAGGAAAGTTAAAAGCACTCACCAACTTCGTTGAGGATCCTTCGAATACTTTCCCAGCTGCACCTCATACACAATCAACGCTCCTGACTTGTCGACGCCATCGCTTCCTCCAATGATCACTTGTCTCCGTTCGAGCAACTTAATTTTCGGCGATCACATTTCTTAAATAAAACTCATAAAGCAACATTGTAAACCAAAGGTATTCAGTTCTCATGCAAGTCAATTATAATTCATACACATTTATATATACGATTACTTTTATTTTTCCAAATCTCCATGTTCGAACGGGACGCTATCTCCAAAGTGCTCATGCTTTATATTACCGTCCTTTCTCTTATCATTATTTTCTGCGATTATTATTTTATACGAAGGAACCTCGTAACAAACAAAACGTGCACGCTTTTAAAATATCAGAAATTCTCGGAAACTCGTAACGTAAACAATGCTCCGTTGGATGCTGAAGAGATCGTTGACAACAAACATCATTCCAACAATTGTCTCTCCAACAGAGCACTGAAAACGATCACTTAAATCTTTTTAATTCCCATTTACCTATGATAAAATATTCATTCTCAGCACCACTATACACAAGACTAAAACAGCACGTAGTCCGAAATCCAAAATTTGATTGCAATAAACGTAAACAAAAAAAAGAAAATAAATTATCCGCAACTTATTCTTCACTTATACGCACTGGGGGGGGCCCCCCCTCTTCTTTCTCTCACATACTCCTTCCGCCGAGCACACGTGACTTCCAGCACCCCGGAACATCACAAATACTTAACACATGATATTAGGAACTTTAACATAAAAAAAAACTGTCATGCGCAGTGTTGTAAGTAATGAGCTATCCAGCCCAAAATCAAACAACCCTTGTGAGGGAAGACAACACATGAACGTGTCATGCTCTCCTCTTTAATCACTCCTGCCCTTAAGTAGTGATCATATCTTCAAGACCCGGAACAGGAGAGGGGAGGAGAGCCGTAACCCCGTGGTATATTAACAACACAATAACGCTTTTCCCTCACTCAAGATCGATATTAAGTACATCAAACACTTTTGCAACGCATGTTTTAATCATCTCCCCAAAGGATGCACAAACGTTTCCTTTTCATATCTCATGTGCCAAACTTTACGTGCGAAAAATACCCTCTTAAACATCAAGTGATAAATTTTCGCAACACTTTTACTGGGTCCTATACTTAACTAACACAGTTATGATTAGTAGCCCAAAATCAATCAACGTTTTGACAAATAAAACAAGCACTTAAACGAGTGTCTCGAGCCCCACATTCAGTGAATAAAAACTTTTTGTCATAATTAACTTAGCTTTGCTGAGCGTTTTTCATAATGACGCAACTTTCGTTCTTACCAGGGCTTTTCTGCATTACACACATACAAAAAAAAAAGTGCTCCACAACAAACGAAAAAACAATTGTTATCTCATTGTTGCTACAAAATTTCTGGAAAAGCTGCGACAACAACAAGAGCTTGAGCTCTCCTTCTCAAGTCATTGTCACAGCTCCCCCAGTACTACAAAACAACACTTATTAATTATTTAATTTAATCTCTTAAATACTGGAATAACCTACTCTTAATAAAACCTGACGAACTTCAACAAACACACCTCTTTTACACACCAAAACAACCACACACCTAATAAACACACACACCACACAACTATAAACACACCCCACAATACAACTTCTTTACAACGAGAGCTCCAAACAAATAAAATAAGTACAAAGCCACGCTTACAACAACCAAACCACAAAACAACACACACTGACCCAGTCACATTATAAACAAATTTTCTAAATCTAAACCTACGGATTTTTATAATCTTCGACAAGATGTGATTATCAGTATCGCTACCTATACAGGGTGAGCCGTAAGTCGCGCACCAAAGCATTTAAAACAATTCTGATAATAATAAACGTTACTTTATTAAAACCAAGCTTAACTAATGAATTAAGAAACAAGTTGCTGGTACAATCACAAATGCTCAAAATGCTCGCCATTTGCTGATTTTACATTGCTTCACATCACACTTCACGCAATTCTTTGGTGCGTGACTTACGGCCCACCCTGTATATCATATCATCTTTGTACTCTTTTTAATATGTCTCTCTGTTAAGGACAATTCTCTAAATTACTTAAATAAGCAAAAGTAATTCCAATTTTCAAAAAAGGAGATGTCAATGATTTCAACAATTACTGTATAACCCATTTACTTTTATTTGCTTTTTCGCAAGAAAGTGAATGTGAGTATGGTAATTTATGTTAATTTTTTGATTTGCATGCTTTACATGGTGGAAATAACAACATTCAGTTTTCCTTGTGCAGTGTGACTGTTTGTAAGCTACAAACAGTTTCCCACGTGATTGTGGGTGATTGGTTGGTCCAATTTGGATGATTTTTTTTTTTTGTTGTTTGTTTTTTTATGCTGAACAAGTTTGCAATTGGAATTTTTTCTCTATCCCTTACGGTTTTTGAGATAAATTTTGAATGTGTCCTAATTTGCATATTTGGAATGATGAAAAGTGCACCATGGGATAGGTCACCCACAACTTCCTATTCATTGGATTCATCAAAATTGACATATCTGCTTCGGTTCAAAAACTAAAAGGAGGTTCAGACTTTTGTATTCACCCTATATATTAGAAATCCCCTCTTATAACCAGCCCATATCATCAATACCATACGAGAGAGAGAAAAAAAATGGTAATTCCATTTTATAGAGTGAATTACTTAAGAGATCAGTTTCGATTTCTGGCGTTATCTGCTGGTCTAAATTAACTAAAGAACTTCACGATGCACCTTCTCTTCAATTTTTTAAACTTCATCTCCTTAGAAGCATTCACTCGGGCCTAATCACAACGAATTTAATTTCTATATAATATTATTATTTTTTTTATTGTTTGAGGAAGCCAAACTCGGATCAAGTCCGGAAGCCAATCCCAGAGGTGGACCCAAGAGGGCCAAGCCCAGGGGACTCAAATGCAAGGGAGGGAAAGTTACACTCTCGTGGAAGTATTCATGTTTGGGTGTAGGAATTTCCTTACTATGTGACAGGTGTTTAGAATTGTGGCTTTCTGTAAGGTTTTGTATAAGTGTGGGTTTAAATTTAGTGTTGACAGGCTTTTGTGTAGCGAGTGTGGAATAACCCCAGTGGCAGAAAGAACGATAGGAACAATGTGTACTCTGTTAATTCCCCAAAGGCGTTTTATTTCATGTGCAAGATCCGTATATTTAGTGATTTTGTCAGTGTATGTCTTTTGTAAATTGTGTGTGTTGGGGATGGAGATATCAATTATGTAAGTCACTTTGTTTTGCTTATCTACTAGTGTAATGTCTGGTCTGTTATGAGGGATAGTTTTGTCAGTGATTATAGCTCTGTCAAAATATAGTTTTATGTGTGGTGTTCTCTAAGACAGTGCCGGGGATATATTTATAGTATGGAGTGTGAATGTCCCTTAGCTTGTGTATCTTAGCTAGAGGTTGATGTAGGCTACCTGGTTATGTCTGTGTAAATAATCTGTCTGTGTGAGTATTTGTAACTAGATATGACGTGTTGGATGGTTTCCTCTGCGATATGGCGTTTCCTGCAAGACCCATCAGTCGAATCTTTGATAATGTTTTCTGTAGCTTTTAGTGTTAATAACCTGGTCTTGTATGGCAATCATAGTTCCTTCAGTTTTCCCAAAGAGACTCCCTTCTCTCAACCAAAAGTTCGACGCTTTTTTGTAGACGTGAGGCTCGTTGAGTTCAGAAGGATGTCTACCGTGGAGTTGCTTTCTGAGCCATGATTGAAGTTTAGTTCATGTTGTAGGAATGTTATGGGTCTTCTGCATGCTGTTCAGATTCAAAGGTGTGTATTTTGTATCAGCCATGCAGACTGCTTTGGGTAATGGTGGTGTGTGTTGTATAGAGTAAAAGAATTCTCTGAATGACTTAGTCTATTTCTGGTGTAGATCTGTTATATCAATAAGACCTCTGCCTCCTTCTGAGCGAGGCAGGGTGAGTCTGTCAATAGCTGCGTGTGGATGGTGCTTTCTGTACTTTGTAAGCAGTTTAAGTTGTTTCCTTTCAAGTCCCTCAAGGTCTCTTATGTGTCCACTATGTGACTCCAAAGGAGTAGGAGAGTATTGGCGTGGCATAATTATTGATAGCCTTGATTAAATTTCTAGAATTTAAATGTGTTTTAAGTATTGCCTCCAGCCTATGAAGATATTGTCCAGTCAGTGTATTCTTTATGTGCTTGTGCTCCAGAAGCTTGGCTTGCTTAAATCCTAGATATTTGTAAAATTCGTCATTTTCCATAGCAGCAATGTGATCTGGTTCTTCTAATGTGAAGCTCCCTTCCCTGAGTACTCCATTTTCAATGTGAATGGTTTTGCATTTGTCCAACCCAAATTGAATGTGTATCTCTTTTGAAAAAGTTTGTGTAATGTCAAGTAATTGGTGCAATTGTGTTTGTGTGGAGGCGAAGATTTTCATGTCGTCCATTTAGAGTAAGTGTGAAAGCGTGCAGTGGCAGCTTTTATTGTATTTAATCGTGTAGCCGTAAGTTGTGCTGTTCAGTCTGTTTGAAAGTGCATTTAGTGCAAGACAAAACCGGAGTGGGAGTCAGTGAGTCACCCTGAAGATGCCCCGGTTTATCTGTATTTTGTCAGTCGTAATGGTTTCACTGTCGAGTGTGAGGTGTAGTGTAGTTCTCCAATGCAGCATTGTACTTTCTAAAAATGTGATAAGTGTAGGGTTTATTTTATATAATCGTAGTGTATATAAAAGTCATGAGTGCGGGGCACTATCAAAGGCTTTTTTGTAATCAATGTAAGCTGCATGGAGGTGTCGATGTTTATTGTGAGTTAGCTGTAGGACCACACTGTCTATCAGTAGTTGCTCCTTACAACCCATGTGATTTCTACGGCATCCCTTTTGTTGATCAGTGAGAATTTTGTTTGTGTCTATGTGTGTATAGATTTTTTTTTTGCGATACAGGCAGTTATTATTTTGTAAAGTGTAGGCAGGCATGTGATAGGTCGATATTGTGATAGGTTATTATTATTGTTGTTACTATTTAATGCCATACAAATTTATACAATTTTATATTGATTTATAAATATTTTGAAGAATGCCCTTGAACCTTTTGGCCACCTTTTTATTCTTTTCTTTTTTATACAAAAAATATTGAATTTATTTTATTTGAATGTTTTGTTTTTATATTGTGATGGCATGACTTTTAAAACTATTGTTTACATGCTCGAGGAAGAACAACATTGTTGTCTGTCGATCATTGTTGAGTGTAATTTTTCGGATGAAATGTTGGCAGTTAAGAAAAGGGGAACTGTAAATGAGTTATGTTAAAAATGTCGAATTGTAAATAATGAGATTAATAAATTAATGAAGTTAAAAGTTAACTAAAATAGCTCCATATCATTTCGTGAACAACATATTGTTATTATTATTACTAATTTATTGTTCTTTGTTATTGTAAATAAATAAATAAATAAATAAATAAATAAATAAATAAATAATATTTGCATTTTACAAAATTGTAAATTGTGTTAACATTTCAAAAATATTTGCCAGAATTATGTCGTATTTCTTTTTTAATTTACAGAAAATAATCTTTATTAGAAATAACAAATACCTGTCATATGAGATTTCTTGTCATAGTTTTATCAACTTTGTTTATTGATGTTTTACTTTTTTTTTTTTAATAGACTGTTAGCATTCCGTATATTCAGAAATCCAAAGATAATCAAGTTTATGCTGAGTACCATGGAGATGATGTTCAGGATAATATTTTTGGGTCAATTCTAAAACAAGCCTATCAGATGTTTAAGGTTCATTTTGCTTTGATTTAATTTCTTTATTTATTCCAGTACTTTTAATTTTTTTTTTAATTTGCTATTTTAATTGCTAATATCCCTGTATTTTGATTGCAGCTCTTTATGGGACCCTTTGGTGAAATCCTAATGGATTCCAGTAGCATCTTTCAATTAAAACAAAAGCTTGAACATTTTTACTCAAGGGTAAAATTAAACTTTTTCTAATATTTTTTTCTATTTCCTTGCATGATTTGTGCTCACAACACAATAATAATGAGTTGATGGCAATGTTAGTAAAAAAAAAAAAAATTAACAAAATACCAAATTTAAGATTTTTTTCACATCTTTTTTTCACACAAGTTTTTCCCTCCCAAACATACTTTAATTTAAGGATAAATCATGTTAAATCAGAAGATACAAATCATTATGCTCGCAAAATTCTTTTGCAGGAAATACATATTAAAGTAGATAACAAAAAAAAAAAAAAAAATTTTAAAATTTCACTGTCAAGAAATTATAAGACCAAACAATGTAATAACTCCACACATGTATACATAACACCATTATTTAATTTGAGTTTATATTTTCTATAAGGCACTGAAAGAACAGGGTCATGAAATAACAAAATAAGAATTTCATCCTGCTTATCCATGTGTGATATCTTGATAAATAATATCAAGAGTTTATCTTATACTAAGGG
>JAHWFO010107670.1:115305-160088 GCA_023313115.1 Rhysida immarginata | reverse complement strand
GAGAAAACAATAGACTTTCATTGATCGTTCCTTGACATGAACGTCTTAGCCCAGGCTAATTGCTTAACTTTATGTTCTTCTTTTAATTGAGGTTTCCGCCTTAGTATCTTATATCTGATGTTTGGTTTACTTTTTAACGTATTCCAAACGTTAGTATGGCTTACTCTGCTCTCCAAATCTCTCGTAATTTCATGTATTGACATGTCCTTGTTCGTTGCAAGATTGCAAATTCTTCTCTTTTCTCTCCCAGTCAGTATAGGTTTCCGTCCTGTTCATTTTTTCTTCTTATAACAAATCAAATTTTTCAATCCTTGATGAATTGCAGTCTTGGACCTTCCAATGCATGCTGCAATCTTCCCTTCAGATATTCCTTTTGCATGAAAATAGACGATATGTCGAAGCTCTTTTTCACTTAATTCTGTGCCTCTAGGCATTTTGATATTTCTGTTAGAACTTCACTAAGTTCTATTGAACTGTTAATTTTACTAAGAAAGTAATTATATAATATATAAGAACAAGACTGAACTTGCTGATCTGTGGATACCTTGGTGCAAAAGAGGAGATGTTGGATTCCACTATTTCCACAAAGAATTTATTCTTCATATCATAGATGTACATTTCGGCTACAATGTAGCCATCTTCAGTATGAATCGATTTAACAGAGTAAAGCGCAGGGTATTTATAATAGAGTTAAGCCAATGAGAAAAGTTAGAAAAAAAAACACCTGGTATAGGGAAAAAAATCCCATTGGGGAGCAAAAGTGCAGACCTAGAAGAAGGCCCTGCTATGTAGGAGTTGATTTTCTTGTATAATCCAATAATGTTTCCCATGAGGTGAGATCCATGGGTCCTCCATCAAGATTCAGCAAGGAATCACCCTGATTCCTCAGGATCTCCCAGGATTCCAAATACTTCAGCTTTTTGGGGTCGTTTACCACATGAAGGATTGTAAGTCCGTCTATTTTTAGGTCTGTCCGGTTCATAAAATGTGGTCTGCCATCGCCGATCTGTCGGGTCTGTTGTTTTTGATATGTTCCAAATGCTCTCTGGCTCTGGTCTCCATCTTCCGACAAGTCTGGCCGATGTATTTCTTTTTGCATGTTCCGTGCATCGAGAAATCCTCCTCTTGAAGAGTTGGTGTTTAATGAGTTTATCGATGGTATGTTCATTAAATCCGTTTTGTCGTGCTGCTTCCTTAATCCTCTAGAATTCCTCTTTCCTCTTCTCCTTGCTCAAAGGTATATTGATGGCCCTGGCAATCATGTGATTGTAGGCTGCGATCTTGTGTTTGTAGTAATGGCTAGAGTCATTTCTTATGTATGATGATACGTGATTTGGCTTCCTATATATATATCGAAGGTAAGCACGTCTCTCTCTTTGCAGATAAGTATGTCCAAAAAGGGCGGAGACTTAGCTTGTTCCTTCTCCACAGTGAATTTAATGGAGGGACTCATTTTATTGAGATTGTCATCGAGTAGGTCAATCTGGTCAATTTTGCAGATTGCGAAAATATCATCTACATACCTACACCAGATCTCCAGAAAGTAGTTAAAATTGTTGTGAGCCAGGTTTTCAAGATAATTAAGATAAAGGTTAGCGAGGAAGGGATTTACACAGCTGCCCATCGGTGTGCCTTGGTCCATTTTTAAAATATTTGTTGTCAAATTGGAAGAAGTTGTTGAAACATACTAATCTACTGAGTAAAAGAATGTCCCTCACCATGGCTAAAGGTATCTTGTTATGGTGTAGGAGTTCTTCCGAGATGGATAATGTCTCGTCAATAGGTATAGTTAGGAACATAGCTGTTACGACAAATGAGATCAGGGTGTGTTGTTCAGGGACCGTGAAATTGGCCCATTTTTGGGATAGCTCAAGACTATTTCTAATTGAATAGTTATGTCTGGGTAAAGTGAATTGCTTAAAGTAATTATTTACAATCTTCGCTATTGTGCTTGTGGGGATTCTGAGTTGTCAAGTATGGGTCTCATGGTGTTTACTGGTTTGTGCATCTTGGGAAGACAGTAGAGGCAGGGTAATTGTGAGTTGCTCGGTACCAAGTTTTTATTTAGTGTAAGAATCCTTAAAGAAAGTTTTGAATTCTTTAATGCAAGCTTTGGTTTTCCTGACCAACATATTCAATGGATTGTTGTTAAGGCTGGTTGGAGGAAGTCCCTGACTCCTTTAAGGTAGATGTTCTTATCTAGGATGACTACCTGACTGCTCTTATGATCTTTAAGAAAGTACTAGGCCTTGTTTTTAAGTTGTTTCGTCAGTTTCACGATTTCTAAGTTCCTAGCATTGTTGTGGTTCTAAGTACCTAACCTAACCTTTTTGTAGCGATCTATTTTCTTGAGAAACTAACATTTCTTACATGGGGAGAGAAAATATTTTTTTAAAATTTCAATAATTGACATTTTGTTTTAAAATTTTATTTTTGTCATCTTGAATAATACTGCTTCTGATTAGTAATTTTTTTTGATCGATTAAAAGTAATGTTTTTTTTTTAAACAATACAGGGTGAGTCAAAAGTCGCAGTACACCCTGTTTTTTCGAAAACCTTGCAGGAATTGGGAAATCTGAATATTCCAGTAAGGTATGGGTGAGGTGGTTTATCTTTTACGGTAAGTACCGAACATGGCCGCCATTTTGAAATCGGTCATCTTGAATCTAAGTCAATTTTTTTAAATGGAAAGGGAGTCGTGTGATATATCAAATAACATGAGCATTTTCTGACAATTTCATTCCTGAAAACAGATTTGAAGTAGCAGTTAAAACACATTTTTTTTCATTTTGTAGCAGGTAACTGGAGATGGCTTTGACCACAGAGGAGAGAATTGAGGTCATTTTGATATCGGGAGAATGAAGTTTCCGTGTCATAACTGCCGGTTTTAACAACCGACACCTAGAAACACCTCCAATTTCACACAACACTGTCAGGTGCTTAATTAAGAAATTCTGAGAAACTGGGACTGTGGTTGACAAAGCATGGAGTGGCCGTCGAATAAGTGTTACTGACGAGAACCTCAACAATGGTTTTGGCGTCCTTCATCAAGAGCCCACAACGCAGCACACGACGTTTGTCAACAGAATGTGGAATCAGCCAGTCATCAATCGTACGAATCCTTCTTGCTCATCAATGGCATCCATTCAAGATTGGCCGACGTGGTGCTGTTGAATGGCCACCCAGATCACCTGATCTCACACCACTTAACTTTCATCTGTGGGGTCATTTAAAGCAGCTTGTATATGCAGAGAAAATCAGAAACAGACACCATCTCCAGCAGTGCATTGAAGAAGCGTGTGTCAGCATTTCTGCAAGTACATGATGATTGGATTCATCGTTCAAATATGCCTTGACCAAGAGGGACACAATGTTGAACTCATTAAATGACTGTCCTCTACGGAGAACAGTCCAGCCTGTAATTCCAAACAAAATGTCTTGTAAGTTTTGAACCATAACTGCTACTTCAAATCTGTTTACAGGAATGAAATTGTCAGAAAATGTTATTTGATATATCACAAGACCCCCTTTCCATTTAAAAAAATTGACTTAGATTCAAAATGGCCGATTTCAACATGGCAGCCATGTTTGATACATATCATAAAAGATAGACCATCTCACCCATACCTTACCGGAATATTCAGATTTCCCAATTCCTGCAAGGTTTTCGAAAAAGCATGGTGTACTGCGACTTTTGACTCTCCCTGTACATCAAAATGTATAAATAATATTTTCTATTTGGAATGTTTGGTTTCAATCTTTTTTTTAAAAATTACAAATATAATAGATATTGAATTTAAAAATAGCCAAAATTTAAGAAGTCTTTTTTAAATAATGCAAAAAAAATTTTTTTTTAATATCTCTATTTGTTTTTTGTTTTTTAACGGTTTTTTTATATAACTGAATGTGCAGTATTTTTGCTTTTTTTTATTTTTTATTTATTTATTTTTTTTTTTTAAATACAGAGTGTGTCATAATTGGTGTCCCGTCTTTAGGTCCAAATAACGACTCAAGGGGAACAGATTGGGGGAAAATGAATATTGATTATTTAGTTTTAATGTCCACTAATTGAGAATAAAAACATTTCGCATCCCTGGGGATGAAGGGGTAAATTTTGAAAATTATAATTTTGTAGGGGTAGGGGTTAGACCCCACGTGCCTCCACGGTCAGTCGCTTCCATGGCCCTAAACCATTGCCGCCACGGAATTTTTCAAACCATCTACGCGTTGCACGGTGATTGGTTTGTTTGGTATTAACATCCTTTTCAACTGCTATGGTTATTTCAGGACTGCGTTATCCATGTGTTATTTAGAAAGTTGTAGAGCATCATGTAAAATGTGGGTTTAGCAATAAACCCGGTGAAAAAAAATCTCATCCCCTGCCCTTTATCGAGTGGGTAAAGTGGAAGGTTTCTAATGAGTTTTTCTGTTTTTGTCTACATTAGCTAGCCATACCTTTCACTTAAAGAAATAGTGAAGATTATGTGTATAGTAGATATGTTAAACTTAATGATAAATAAATACTCTTTAACCACAACAAAGATTAAGTTGAAATAATACAACCTGGTAAATCTGGAAGCGCTTTTCGAATGCTCCGCTAAATAAGGTCCCGCTTAATGTAGCAGATGAAGTCCTCACCCTGACCAAATTATGTGTCAACAATAATATTTTCAAATATAAGGGCAATATATATAAAATGATTGGAGGTACGCCTATGGGTTCATGCCTCAGCCCTATTTTATCTGAGATTTTCCTAAAAAACTTTGAATATATTCTGAAATCATCCAATTTTTATTTCCCCAAAACATGGTATCGGTACGTGGATGATATCTTTACTATCTTTGACACCAATAAATGCAGTGTTGAAGACTTCGTCCAACACATCAATAAGTTTTTTCCAACAGTACAATTTACGTACGAATTAGAAAATAATTTTAAGCTTCCCTTTTTAGCACATTTTCTATATATAGAAATGTGCTTATGTGATCGGTTTGTCCAGCTGTCCGTCCGTCCGTCCGTCCGTCCGTCCGTCTGTAGACAATCCCACAATTCATTGCGTTGCATGTATTGAATTGCATGTATTGCAATCTCACAATTCATTCAATCATGTCTTGAATTGCTGGAAAAAACGAATTATCCTCGCATTTGGTAAAACGCGTGTTGAGAACATGGGTTCGGTTCTGCGCGTGCTCTAAACGTTAATGAGATGGTGTGCGTGCAGGATGCACGTGTTTGACGATTATTAAAAGGGCAGTTCGGTCCCTAAATCAAGAGAATTTTTTTATTCCTAGGGAGCTTAGCATTTATTACGATAACTTGAAAACGAATTAACTTTTTCACAGTCTGTTTTCACCAATCCATTAAAATGGGACAGAGTACGCAGAAGTACGAACGTGAGATAGCAGGAATAAGTACGTGCTCTAATAGCACGTGCTTTAATGGTACCATTATGATACCCTCTTAAACATTTCCTATAACAAGATATGGCATGTAATATATCAAACAAATTGTCACAACATATCATGAACGAATATAAAAGAGTAACTAGTGATAGCAAGTATCAGTCTAATGGCACGTGTACGTGCAAGGATGTCTCATGAATGAATATAACGGTATATAGTGATGTCTGAATTGTTTAGTAGTACGTGTTTTAATGGTACCAAGTGGTACCATTGGAACTTTCAACGCTAAGATATGGCATGTAATATATCAAACAACTCGTAATAACGTGCCATGAGTGAATAACACGTGTAAATAATGATCATAGTTATTGGTTTAGTAGCACGTGCCCTAATGGTGCCCTATGATACCATATGGTAACCTTGGAACTTTCAATGCTAAGATATGGCATGTAATATATCAAACGACTCGTAACAACGTGCCATGAGTGACTATCACGAGAAAATAATGATAATGGTTAACAGTTTAGTAGCACGTACACTAATGTTGCCCTATGGCATGATATGGTACCATTTGAACTTTCAATTCTAAACCATGGCATGTAATATATCAAACGACTCGTAACAACATGTAATGAGTGAATATCACGAGTAAATAATGATAATTGTTATTGGTTTTGTAGCACGTGCCCTAATGGTGCACTATGAAACAATATGGTACCATTGGAACTTTCAATGCTAAGATATGGCATGTAATATATCAAACGACTCGTAACAAGGTGCCATGAGTGAATATCACGAGAAAATAATGATAATGGTTATTGGTTTACTAGCACGTGCCCTAATGGTGCCCTATGAAACCTTATGGTACCATTGGAAATTTCAATGCTAAGATATGGCATGTAATAGATCAAACGACTCATAATAACGTGCCATGAGTGAATATCATGTGTAAATAATGATAATAGTTATGGTTTAGTAGCACGTGTTCTAATGGTGCCCTATGGTACCATATGGTAACCTTGGAACTTTCAATGCTAAGATATGACATGTAATATATCAAACGACTTGTAACAACGTGCCATGAGTGACTATCACGAGAAAATAATGATAATGGTTAACAGTTTAGTAGCACGTGCCCTAATGGTGCCCTATGGCATGATATGGTACCATTGGAACTTTCAATTTTAAAACATGGCATGTAATATATCAAACCTCTCGTAACAACATGTAATGAGTGAATATCATGAGAAAATAATGATAATCGTTATTGGTTTACTAGCACGTGCCCTAATAGTGCCCTATGAAACCATATGGTACCATTGGAACTTTCAATGCTAAGATATGGCATGTAATATATCAAACGACTCGTAACAAGGTGCCATGAGTGAATATCACGAGAAAATAATGATAATGGTTATTGGTTTAATAGCACGTGCCCTAATGGTGCCATATGATACCATATGGTACCATTGGAAATTTTAATGCTAAGATATGGCATATAATATATTAAACAACTGGTAATAACCTGCCATGAGTGAATATCACGTTTAAATAATGATAATGGTTATTGGTTTACTAGCGCGTGCCCTAATGGTGCTCTATGATACCATATGGTACCATTGGAACTTTCAATGCTAAGATATGACATGTAATATATCAAACCCCTTGTAACAACATGTAATGAGTGAATATCATGAGAAAATAATGATAATGGTTATTGGTTTACTAGCACGTGCCCTAATAGTGCCCTATGAAACCATATGGTATCATTGGAACTTTCAATGCTAAGATATGGCATGTAATATATCAAACGACTCGTAACAAGGTGCCATGAGTGAATATCACGAGAAAATAATGATAATGGTTATTGGTTTAATAGCACGTGCCCTAATGGTGCCATATGATACCATATGGTACCATTGGAAATTTTAATGCTAAGATATGGCATATAATATATCAAACAACTGGTAATAACCTGCCATGAGTGAATATCACATGTAAATAATGATAATGGTTATTGGTTTACTAGCGCGTGCCCTAATGGTGATCTATGATACCATATGGTACCATTGGAACTTTCAATGCTAAGATATGGCATGTAATATATCAAACAACTCGTAACAACGTGCCATGAGTGAATATAACGAGTAAATAATGATAGTGGCAATTGGTTTTGTAGCACGTGCCCTAATGGTACAATACAGAATTTATAGAACTTTTAATGCTAAGATATGGCGTGTAATATATCAACCAACTCCTTACGCGTTATTAGATCTTTTGTTATCCATGGCTTATTTGAATCAAGAGTATAGTACTCTTAGGCTTAATGGTATCTAAAACTCATTACTAATTAATTTAATAGTAGTTAACCGCTTGCTTCAATAAGACTTTAGTAATTTAATATGAAAATCTAATAGATGCTTACACATAACGCTTCAGCAATTGAGGCTCACTTCGTTTAACATTATGTGAGAATTCTTACAAATTAAAGAACTTTTATTTTTTTAAGTGTATGAGGAATAACTTCACTCTCCATTTACCTTTCATTCTTCAAGTTTATTCTTTTAAATTCTCTCTATACGTTAGCCTATTTAAATAGTAATTTACAATTTAGTTTTCATATTTATTTATTTACTCTCAAGTGTTTTAAAATGTTGGTTAATTCTATATATCCATGTACGATGCTATAACAAGAAAATGTGCTCCCTTTATCCGCTTTGGCGGTAAAATCATTCTTGTTAGATATTTTGATTTGTAGAGATCTGAACTTATTATCTTTCGAAGTTTACAGAAAGCCGACCAATAAGTTTAATTATATTACTAACGATTCTAGTCATCCATGGAATCAAAAGGTATCAACTTTTGTTTCCATGATTGATAGAGCGTTAAATTTACCTTTAAGCAATTTGATTTTCAAAAAAGAGATCACACTAATAAAAAACATAGCAGAGTTGAACTGCTATAGCAAAAACACCATCGAAAATTTACTCAGAAAGAGGAGAATCAAGAAGTTTATAGAAGACACTACACCTTCAGCAGAAACAAAGAAATTGGAAAAACGATCTCATTACCATACAATAAGTTTTACATTAAAGGTTTAAATTCGATTTTTAAAGCTTTTAATTTATCCCTGTCTTTTAGCAATCCAAATCAGATCAAAAATTTTCTACAAAACCCAAAGGACGGAATCCCACCACTACAGAAGTCAGGAATTTACAAAGCAACCTGTTCCAATTGCCTGATGTTTTATTTGGGGCAAACTTTTCAGAATATAGAGACTCGATTTAAGGAACATCTTAGACACAGAAAATACGGAAGAAGGGGTCAATCGTCAATAGCAAAACATTCAATAGAAACCGGCCATGATTTTTCTTTACAAAATGTTAAATTGATAAAATCATTAAATAAAAAATACCTGTTGGACGCTTTCGAATGCTTAGCCATTCACAGTGCAGATAAAGAACGGCTATTAAATGCGGACATGCGGCCAATAGAGGAATCATCTCTAATCAAATGGGGTTCCAAACTACCCAATCGTTAACTTTGATTTGGTTGAGCAATTTTTTGATTGATTTTCGTTCATTATATATACCCAGCGTTTTTCATTCTAAAGTCATATCTTCCAGACCTCCTTGAGTTCACTTTAGGCTTCCTCGAGTGTCGACTTCAGACTGCTGAATGATGAATGCAGGGCATTCGAAAAGCGCTTCCAGATTTACCAGGTTGTGTTATTTCAACTTAATCTTTGTTGTGGTTAACTAGTATTTATTTATCATTAAGTTTAACATACCTTTCACTTTTTTTAAATTTTTAAAATTTTCAAAATTTACCCCTTCACCCCCAGGGATGCGAAATGTTTTTATTCTGAATTAGGGGACATTAAAACCAAAAAATTAATATTCATTTTCTCCCAATCTGTTCCCCTTGAGTCGTTAAGCGTGGTTCCCACTGGCAGAAAACAAGAGAGCAGAAACCAGGGCGTATTTTTTTCTGCCTTTTTACTTTCTGCTCTTGCAGGTGTCCCACTTGGCAGAAACTCAAAAGGATAAGATAGCACAAGTTTTGCCCAACACAGCACCGAAGCCGTCGATCGATCTAAACAGTCGGCTTCGACTGCACACAGTACGTACACAGTTCGTTCAATCCTCATCAATCATCACATCGAATTTTTGCATTCAATTGTTGTTTACTCAATTTAATTTGATTAATTAATTAATAAATATATATTTCGCACCTCTTCTATTAGCGCTTCTACATCAATTTTCTTTCTTGGCCTCTTCACCTTTGTGAGCTGAGTGTCCGACATTTTTATTTTGTGAGAGAGAGAGAGAGAGAGAGAGAGAGAGAGAGGACGTCACTGTGACGTCACTGCAGAGATCGTTTTCTATTGGCTGAGCAATCGTTTCTGCCCTGTTTGTGCCACAAAAGTTGAACTCAACCCAACTCTAAAAAGCAGAAATTTTCAGTCGGGCAGAAGAGACGAAAACGGGAAGTGACGACATAAAGTTTTTCTGCTTTGTGGTTTCTGCCGTTGTTTTTACGCATGTGGGAACCATGCTTTATTTGGACCTAAAGACGGGACATCAATTATGAAACACCCTGTATATGTAACTTATTGTTAAATGGGACATACCTGCATGACAATAGCTAGAAAATCACATAATAGGAATTTATTCTCTCCCCTTCCCCACCGTTTTGATAAAGGCAATGATGTGGCATTATCTAACTTCCTTGTTTTTGGAAGGGAACATTCTGTAATGACGTCATCAAGAAACGATCTTCTCAGCAATGGTTTTAATTTTTGTGAAATACACTGCTTCGCATTGAAATTGCCTCACCCACAAGGAGTTATTTGAATGAGCCAAAAGTAGGTATACAGCAAGAGATACATCTGAACACACCTTTATTACATTATGGAGCCAAGACGTGCACTCGTTCCTACAGGGTGTGTCCCAACAGAAAGCGGCATCAGTAGGTTGTGGCACCACCTCTAGCGGCGATGCATTGTTCCAGCCCCAGATGTAGGTGATCATACAGGTGGCGAATGTCATCTTGCGGTACATCTGCCCAGGCCTGGTGAACCTCCTGTGTCAGGGCATGGAGATTGCAGGGTGATCGTAAACGACGTCCCACCATGTTCCACATGTGCTCGTTTGGCGATAGGTCTGGGGACCTCACAAGTCATGGCAGGCAGTTAACATCATGCAGACATGCCATGCTAATGTTTGCCGTGTGCGGTCTGGCGTTATCCTGCTGAAAGACTGCGCCGGGTATGGTGTGCAGAAAGGGCAGTAATACGGGCTGCAGAATCTCTGATGTACCGTGCTGCTGTCGGGGTGCCTTGGATGGTGACTAAAGGCATTCTGGTATCATAGCCGATGGCACCCAGATCCCGGGTGTTGGTCCACGATGGTGATACCTGATGCATTATTCATTGGCACGTTCCAGTGGTCTGTGCCACACCTGTCCGCATCTGTCGTCGGTATCCAAACAAAAGCGGGATTCTTCGCTGAAGACCACCGGGTGCCATTCCATTCGTCAGCCCACTCGTTCACGACACTATTGCAGTCATATCGTGCGGTGCTTAGGTGTCAAAGGAAGACCCAACAATGGATGCCTGGTAGACATTGTCGCGGCATGTAACCGGCGTGCTATTGTCGCTATTGACACAGGAGCAGTACCGGGAATAGTGATGTCGTGCCGTTGCCGCAGGGTGATGGTTCTGTCTGTTACTGTTGTTCACAGTATCCGCCTATCGGTACAAGCTGACGTGCTTCTCCGGGGCCCCGGAGCTTGGTCTTCAGGCATGCGTGCCCTCCTGTCGCCATTGCCTCCAACATCGGCCTACTGTCCATGTGCCGCACGGCACATGGACAGCAACCTGTCTGGTTGACCATCCAGCCTCGGAGAGGCCAATAACCCGACCTCGTTCAAAGTCCGTTAATTGCGTGAACGGTTGTCGTTGTTGTCGTGGCATTGAGACTGTTGTGCGGATTACAATAACTTACGTTCACGAGGCAGTTGCTTCTTCCCTACTGCATGGAACGTCTCGCACAGGTGTCAGTTGATGAGCCTATACAGGCACCAGGACACCCTGTATCAACGCAAGTGGTCAAGTCCCGTGAGCATGCATCTAATCGTTTACTAGTCGGAGGTAGACCAACCTTTCCCCCCCCCCCCCCTCACTAAATATGAATAAGGTCAGATAACTCCTTGTTGGTGGGACAATTTCATTGCAAAGCAGTGTAACTTATGAAAAATAATGCAATTTACAAAAAAAAAAAAAAAAGTTTTAAAACATGAATATAAGGAGTCATCTTAATATAATTCAATCATTAAATGGTGCAACTCTGCCCTTGAATTTTATAATAAATTCATATTTTTAGATGTTGCTAAGTTTCTCCATCTCAAATATACACGCTTTCCAAAATGTCGAATATTTTTGATTAATAATAAATTTGGGGTAGATCATTTATTTGCAATTAATTATGAAGCTTTCAAGAATTCAACAAATGCAGTTTGAAGTTTTTATCGATGATAGAGAATTTTTTATAAGCTTCTTTTTATAGTCATGAGTTCACCCCCCCCCCCCTCCTTTGACAACACCTGTGGAAAATATTTATTTTTATTATATTTTATCATTTAATTTTTAAATTTAAAGTGATATATTAGTAATGAAGTGTATCTGAAAAGAAAAATAAAAAAAATTAGCAATTCATCTGTAATAGAATTTCAGTTATATGCATTTAAATTTTGTGATGTGTTATCTGGAACCGACATAGCTGTACTTGGCTGAATTCGGTCAGGTTCGCTGGGAAAAGGTTAATTTTACTGTTTGAATTCATTTACATAGCAAGGGTCAAGCTCACTAGCATTTAGGGATGAAATCCATTACTGGTCTTATAATTTCTTGACAGTGAAATTTTAATTTTATTTTTGTTATTTACCTTAATATTTATTTCCCGCTAATGTTTTGCGAGTACAGTGCTCCCTCTATATAACTGGACTCTACGTAATGCCAAATTTAAAGCGGCAAGTCCATATAACAAAGTTTTTTTTTCAGAAAATAGAAACTGCAGACATGAATGAGTCTGCAGTTTTTATTTTCTGGAAAAAAACTTCTTTATATGGACTTGCCATTATATAAGTGGCGTTATGTAGAGTGCCTGTATATAGAGGAAGCGGACTGTATAATGTTTTGTATCTTCTGATTTAACATGATTTATTCTTAAATTAAAATATATTTAGGAGGAAATAAAGTTATGTGATAAAACCGTGTGGTCTTATAATTTTTTGACACACCTTATAACAAACATTTACTAGTTTGGGTCAGTAGTTCCCAACCTTTAACAAATTTCTTGAATATAGGTCTGCGTCTTCAACAGTTCCTATATCTTACAAGGAGACTCCACGTACTCTGACTCACCGATTTTGATAAAAAATATTCTATAAATAGCTTTCACCAATTAAAGACCCGTGCAAAGCCATTCAACGCACTTTTCAAAATTTTATGAGAAAATAATTCATAAAGTTTGTTATAATTGCCTACACTTTATAAATGCTCGAATTGTAGCATAAATTTTCATCGTGTTCAGGTAGACTAGTGGTAAAACGCTCGAGTTCTATTTTGTAGATACAGGTTCAAATCCCATCCTTGATATTATTTTTTTCTCTTCATAAATTTTTTAACATGTATGGGAATATGTAATTCATTTACTAAATATATATTTCCGATTTTCCAATTTACTGCCATCATTTTTTTTTATAAAATACATATACGAATTCGTATAATTAATGATCCGCAGTGATAAATGAGCATTTAAAAGAAAAAGTTTACTTATCCACACTTAATTGTTTTTATAAATTTTGCAACTTTTGAGATGACATTTAACGCTCACAAAGATTAAATAATTATTGCACCTTGCACTTACTAAATATAATACATCATTTTGGTATCTATAGTTTATCATTTGCCCTTCATTAATGATTTTAAATAGCATATTAGCTACCAAATTACAATTTCTTATTTCTAGGAGCAGAAGTTAAATATTATATTAACCTCTCTGTCATTACCTACACTGAATTGTAACTTCTTTTGCATTTTTTTATTTTTTTAAAGGAAATACCGTATAACTCGGATAACACGGAACTCGGTTAATACTAAAACCTGCTTAATACGAAATTACTTTTAGTCCCCATCCCGTTTGTTTACTTTCCTTGAAAAATTACCCCCTTAATACTGTTTTTTTTTTTTTTTTTAAACCCGGTTAATAAAAAAAAAAATTGCAAAATAAATGAAAATTTATTACTAAAAAATGATTTTAATAGTCAACTAAGATTGGATAAACAGTGTAGAGCAGCAAATACAGTACAGTATGTGTGTAACTATCATTGGGTAGCGATATTTGCAGTGATCAAGTTTTTAACCCTTTTTTATACAACACAGTGTTGCTACTTTAGTGGATTTTCCACTAGATAAGCAGATTTTACACAAAAATTATGCAAAAATCCACTAGAATCCGCTAAAGATTACATTAAAACAACAGAATCTACACGGATTTTTAGTTTTGCTTTAGTGGGAAAAATTTTTTGAGTTGGCAACACTGATACAATAGTGCCAATTTTAAGAGCAGTGATTTGAAACGAACCTGATGTCAACCGGAAGTAAATGAAGCACATCATCTTTACATACTGTCTGCTTCCCACAAAAATGCCACTGCGTTGTTGAAAGTGCTCACTGCACACGCTGCAGTTGTGGATGCGTTCACAGCACAGATAGGGCACACAAATACAAAAATGCATGGAGGGTAGGCAGGGAAAGCGGCATCTGGAGCCTGCTGTTAACTTGCACATAGTTAAGGTTCTCCCCCTACCAGTGCTGTGGACGCATCCATGACTGCAGCGTGCGCAGTGAGCACTTCAATAACGCAGGAGCATTTGGGTGGAAGCGGACAGTAGATAAGGCATTTTTATTATAAATCCTGATATTTTTATATTTGCAAAGAATTTTATTAATTTAAGACAGTCTCTTTAGCATTGCCTTCTATGGGCTTATGACTCGTTTCTATTGTTCCTGGATAATACGAAACCCGGTTAATACGAAAAAATTTGTTGTCCCCCAACGAGTTCTTATTATCAGAGTTATACTGTAAATATAAATAAATAAAATGAAAATAAAGGACTATAATAGCAAATTGGTAATTGAACTTTTAATAAACCTACGCGTTTTGTGGTAACCACATCATCAGGGTAGGACACAACTACATTCGGTCCAGGAATGTTGCCAGTATTTATGGCCTTACCCCTCCAATCAGAAACAAGTTCCAATAGAGGGGTTTACATGAGGTGCAATATATCCATTGGTCACAAGCATAAAAGAGTATTAACACCAAGACATTATATCTCATTGGCAAGAACAGCAAAAGGACAGTGGAACACAATTAATTCAACCAATTACAATAAAACATAAAAAATGTAAAAAATACACGAATAATTCATAAAAATCAAAATTCTAAAAATACATTATCGATTATTCATGTGGTGAATCTTATAAGCGGAGAGGTAATTCTTAAGTATCGACATTTATTATCGATGTTTTTTAATCGATGTCTATTATGCATTATCTCTCTGGGTGTTCCTTAACACATCATTAACCATATCTAATTACGAATTATTAATAAAATTTGTTTGATTGTTCACCATAAGTTTTTCGCCCGCTTTAACGCATTTTCTAATTTCCAGGGCCTCAAAAGTCAATATCCGTTTAGGGTCACGCTCCTTCTTGAAAATGGTCATTATGTCTTCGATGGCTCCGAACCGATGTTTGTTTTTAATGAGGTGGACGGCAAAAGCCGATTTGCCATCGTTGTTAATCCAAGACCTGCGGTGTTCGTCATATCTTTCCTTAAATGACCTCCTGGACGATCCTATGTAAAACGCTCCACAATTGGGGCAAGATAATCTGTACACACCACAAGACCCGTATCCATCTTGAACTTCATTGTTGCTAATCTTCGGGTTGAGTGTATAGCCACATTTGTTTTTCGTCTTATGCGCAATCTTGATATTTTTATTACGGAATAGATTGCTGATTGTTGTCACTTCCGGTCCCGTGTAAGTGAAGACTGCGTACTTGTGGTCATTGTCTTCGCTTGGCTTGTTGGATCTCGGCCGTCTAGTCCTTTTCAATATTGACGATGTAATTGCATCAGGAAACAAGTTGTTTCTTGCCAAGTCAAAGGTAAGGCGTATCTCCTCCTTCCTGTCCTTAGCCTAATGGGGTAATTAAGTGCCCTGTTGAAATTGTAGCCAATTGCCGCACTTTTGTGCTGCGGTGGGTGGTTTGAATCATATCCTATGATGCTACCTGTAGTTGTTGGTTTCTGGAATATACTAAAATCCACACGTTTTATATCCTTCCTTTTGGTGATCGTAAGGTCTAGGAAATTTATGGAACCTTGTTCTTCTTTTTCCATTGTGTATGTCATGTCTTGATGGAAATCATTGAAGATAGATAACACTTCATCCGCAGAAATCTTAGTGGTATCGATAACTATTAAAGTATCATCAACATATCTTGTGTAAAAAACAATTTTACCTTGTTCGATGAGTGGCGTGACATGTCTGTCTTCTAATTCTTGGAGGAACTCCTCCGACATCGTAGCACTAATCGGAGACCCCATGAGAACTCCTGTGGGCATATAGTAGAACTCATTTCCAAATTGAAAGTAATTCTGTTCTTGTATTTTCACCAGGGAGCTTTTTACATCTTCCCGAATGTCCTCATCCACGTTGTCCACGGTGAGCCTCTTGTCAATTATATCAATTGTTTCCTTAAAAGGAATGTTGGTGTATAAGTTCACTATATCTGAAGATACAAGCATAAACCGATTTTCCATCACTATGGAGCTGAGTTGAGTGGTAAGTTGCCCACTGTTCCGAATGGCACATCGGTTCAATCTTGGCGCGACTGCATTGATGACCTTTGTAATCTTCTTGGCTAAACAATAAAATGTCGAGTCCACACAGTTAACCACTGGTCTAATAGGTTTACCTTCCTTGTGAACTTTTACAAGTGCCCTGATGCGGGGTGGTACTGGCTGTCCATTGGATTTAAATTTGCTCCATTCTTTAAACAAAGTAGATGAGAAACTGTTTTTGACTGACCTTATGGATTTCAAAAAACTTTGGGTGGGGTCCTTTCCAATTCTTGTAAAACCATTGCTGTTGATAAATTCTAATGTCTTCCTATTATAATCTTCGTTGTATATGATGACTGCTGCAACTCCTTTGTCTGCCTCGACTATCCTGGCATCGTTCACCTCGAGCTTCTTTTTTATTTTCCGTGCTATGTCATTCATCGGGTCATTCCGTGCATTCTTCATGATTCCATTGATCTTCTTGATTTCTTGGGCTGCTGCCGCTCTCGTTATATTCCTATCTTCAATCGGTAATAGCCCTATAGCTTGTTCTATCTCCATTGCAAGGTTCACATACTCTTTCACCAAGAGGCCATCGCAAATTATGTTTCAATCCTTTCTGCAGGAGATTTTGTTCTTCTGTGACAAAGTTAATATCCGTAAGGTTAACAACCTTGTTATGAAAGCTGAACTTCTGACCTTGTGTGTTTAAACCGCCCGTCTTGTTGATTAAACGCTCTAATTTCTTTTCCATGGTCCTAGATTTAACCTCCTTCTCTTTATCGATCTCTTCCTTAACATTTATAATAACTGACATAAGTACCTCTGTGCTCATAATCTTGGCCATATCGTTGTGCAAATCAATGACGACTTTGTTTAGGCGATCCTTCTTCTTATACAAAAAACGGATTTCTTCTAGAACTCTTCTATTCTCTGCATACCTTTTTGTTCTTCTTGCCGCTACAGATCCATCTTTCATGTTAATTACTGCATACTTGGGTATGCAGGTCATCAATGCAGTCGCGCCAAGATTGAACCGATATGCCATTCGGAACAGTGGGCAACTTACCACTCAACTCAGCTCCATAGTGATGGAAAATCGGTTTATGCTTGTATCTTTAGATATAGTGAACTTATACACCAACATTCCTTTTAAGGAAACAATTGATATAATTGACAAGAGGCTCACCGTGGACAACGTGGATGAGGACATTCGGGAAGATGTAAAAAGCTCCCTGGTGAAAATACAAGAACAGAATTACTTTCAATTCGGAAATGAGTTCTACTATATGCCCACAGGAGTTCTCATGGGGTCTCCGATTAGTGCTACGATGTCGGAGGAGTTCCTCCAAGAATTAGAAGACAGACATGTCACGCCACTCATCGAACAAGGTAAAATTGTTTTTTACACAAGATATGTTGATGATACTTTAATAGTTATCGATACCACTAAGATTTCTGCGGATGAAGTGTTATCTATCTTCAATGATTTCCATCAAGACATGACATACACAATGGAAAAAGAAGAACAAGGTTCCATAAATTTCCTAGACCTTACGATCACCAAAAGGAAGGATATAAAACGTGTGGATTTTAGTATATTCCAGAAACCAACAACTACAGGTAGCATCATAGGATATGATTCAAACCACCCACCGCAGCACAAAAGTGCGGCAATTGGCTACAATTTCAACAGGGCACTTAATTACCCCATTAGGCTAAGGACAGGAAGGAGGAGATACGCCTTACCTTTGACTTGGCAAGAAACAACTTGTTTCCTGATGCAATTACATCGTCAATATTGAAAAGGACTAGACGGCCGAGATCCAACAAGCCAAGCGAAGACAATGACCACAAGTACGCAGTCTTCACTTACACGGGACCGGAAGTGACAACAATCAGCAATCTATTCCGTAATAAAAATATCAAGATTGCGCATAAGACGAAAAACAAATGTGGCTATACACTCAACCCGAAGATTAGCAACAATGAAGTTCAAGATGGATACGGGTCTTGTGGTGTGTACAGATTATCTTGCCCCAATTGTGGGGCGTTTTACATAGGATCGTCCAGGAGGTCATTTAAGGAAAGATATGACGAACACCGCAGGTCTTGGATTAACAACGATGGCAAATCGGCTTTTGCCGTCCACCTCATTAAAAACAAACATCGGTTCGGAGCCATCGAAGACATAATGACCATTTTCAAGAAGGAGCGTGACCCTAAACGGATATTGACTTTTGAGGCCCTGGAAATTAGAAAATGCGTTAAAGCGGGCGAAAAACTTATGGTGAACAATCAAACAAATTTTATTAATAATTCGTTATTAGATATGGTTAATGATGTGTTAAGGAACACCCAGAGAGATAATGCATAATAGACATCGATTAAAAAACATCGAAAATAAATGTCGATACTTAAGAATTACCTCTCCGCTTATAAGATTCACCACATGAATAATCGATAATGTATTTTTAGAATTTTGATTTTTATGAATTATTCGTGTATTTTTTACATTTTTTATGTTTTATTGTAATTGGTTGAATTAATTGTGTCCCACTGTCCTTTTGCTGTTCTTGCCAATGAGATATAATGTCTTGGTGTTAATACTGTTTTATGCTTGTGACCAATGGATATATTGCACCTCATGTAAACCCCTCTATTGGAACTTGTTTCTGATTGGAGGGGTAAGGCCATAAATACTGGCAACATTCCTGGACCGAATGTAGTTGTGTCCTACCCTGATGATGTGGTTACCACGAAACGCGTAGGTTTATTAAAAGTTCAATTACCAATTTGCTATTATAGTCCTTTATTTTCTTTTTAAGTATTTCAGCAAATTAGTCCAAGATGCAACCTGTAAATATAACTTGTAACAACCTTTCAATTTATTCAAAAATAACCTTACCTATCGGAAATATTAGATTATGTTTATTTATATATAATAATTCTTATATGCATTTTATTAAAAAAAAATTGATGGTAGCAAATTGAAAATTGGAAAATATTTAGTAAATGAATTCCACATTATCATACAAGTTAAAAAACATTTAAGGAGAGAAAAAGAAATATCGAAGAAGGGATTTGAACCCGTACCTACAAAATAGAACTCAAGCGTTTTGCCACTAGACCACCTGTATATGATAAAAATATATGCTAAAATCAAGCATTTATAAAGTGTAGGTAAGTTTAACAAACTTTATGAATTTTTTTTTTTCTCGGAAAATTTTGAGAAGTGCTTCGAATGGCTTTCCATGGGTCTTTAATTTGGTGAAAGCTACTCTTAGAATATTTTTTATCAAAATTGGTGAGTCAGAATACGTGGAGTCTCCTAGTTAGATTTTCTGATACGAACTTTCTCTCTAGGTTAAGCAGATGATGATAGTTATAATGGCGTTTTAGTCTCATACCCAAAAAAAATTGTGGGATATCCTTTCTTGCACTGTTGTAAACAAAGTTTAGTTTTTGAATTCTAGTTTATTTTTGGAACTATGAACTTAGTAGATTTACTCTGTATAATGTGCTTAGGAACATCATGCATTCAAGATTCTGTTGTGTCTTCAGATGTTTAGGGATTATTCCAAACTCTCTTTCACGTGGTAAAAAAAACCTATGATTTCTGATAGGAAAACCGACCAGTATCTGTGACTGAAAGAAGATATTGAAAGGGGCTAATTTTTATTTTCCCATGCGCAATACTTAGAAATTTAGATGCGCAAGTGTTTTAGATAATCTGATTAGCAATTTGGGGATAAGCAATTTTTTTAGATTGGCGAAATACCACATATAACAAAATTTGCATGTTTTGACATTCAATATAGAAAATTGCAGCCACCTTTTTAATACCAATCTAAAGATCTATCCAAATAGTATCAGAAATGATAATGAAATACAAATGGCCAAAATGATGAATTACGTCCTTTTAATTTCTATTTAGATTCATACAAAAAATTTCTATTAATATATACACAACATGAGCTAATTTAAAATGATTTATGAAAATTCAGCAAGAGATTATAAACGTCATCATTACTAAGTATCAAAAGGTCTGTCTATCTGTCAGTCTGTCTGTAACTCGATCTTCTCGAAGCCTATGAAGGATTTTCAAAATCTTTTTTTTTTTTTTTTGCCAATTGATTAATATGGTTCATCGCACGAACCTGTTCAAAGATGATCAAAATCTGTACAATGGCATGTTCTCTAATGGTATCATTATGACATTCTCTAGAAATTTTCGGTGCTAAGATATAGTATCTTATCTTATAAGCAGGTTGTCAGTCAATAGCCGAGGCAGTTGACCACAAAGGCACTTATTCCTCTAAGGAATATTGCGCCAAACCCAAAAAGAAAACTTAGACCACCCAAAGGTAGCCAGATAGACTTAAAATGCGAGTCAAGCTACCTACAGGGTCCAAGTGGATATCTTCAAGAAAGGTTAAACCAACCGTGAAGTGACGAAAATATATCAGAGCGACACAGTCAAAAAGAATGTGGTAGGCCGTTTCTTCCACCAAACCGCACTTCAAACACAGTGGCTCTTCCCGAAGGATTCCCATTCTATGTAGATGTTTACGGCATAAGTCATGACCAGTAAGAAAAACAATGATGATCCGTACTTTGTTTCTATTAAGTTGTAAAATGCCTGATGTTAGACTAGGAGAAGATCTCTTAATCATGAGTCTGGCCTGTTTTTGATCGGTGGTATTATCCCACCTTTCCATCATTTCTTGATGAGAGATAATATTTATCTCCCTAACTGCAGTTTGTCTGGAAATACCGCAGAAAGGTTCAGGGCCAATAAAAGTAGACTTGTCACCCTGTTTAGCTAAGGTGTCTGCAACCTCGTTTCCGACAACACCTTTATGTCCAGGAACCCATATCAAAGTGACACTGTTATGAAAAGAAAGGTCCTGTAGGAGCTGCCGACATTCCAGGGTAAGTTTAGAATTAACCCTAGAAGATTTGATGGCTTTAAGGGCCTCTTGACTGTCGCTGAGTATGAAGATACGACGATGTACATAGAGTTTATCTGTACACATCTGCAGACAGTAAATAATGGCCAAATATCTCAGCCTGGAAAACAGTGGCCCAATGACCCAAACGATGAAAGCTGAGGGTTTTGGGACTGCCACAATAAACACCCAGGCCCGATAGGCCGTGATGACGAGAGCCATCGATTTACCAGATGATGGCCCCATTAGGGAAATGCCAACTCATCCCATCCGGCCCTGCCACGGGGTCAATGATGACCTCGCTCGAGGGCTCAGGGAGGGCCTGAGTAACTAATATCAGAAGGCATCTGAAGAATATGACTGGTTAGAACCTGGCTAATGAAAGTGTGAGACTTCAACCCAAGGGAAGTCCACCCATAGCCCTTGATTACTCAGTCTGTATGAACTTTTCCTGGCTACACCTTTGATATATACAACCTCTGACAATTAAGTTCGGTGAATGACGTCACATCCTAATCTGTGCGAGCTTTACGCGAGTCATTGTTTAAGCAAGTTCAGACAGGTCACGTTTGTGCGTGCAATGGTTTAGCAGATGCTCGTTTCTTCAGTTGACGGTGTAGCGTGCGCACGTAACTGTGGATAATGGATCAAAGAGGAACACTGCCGTAATTGTGCAACAGTTTCTGGCCAACAAAGGGATCGTATCCATAGCTCATCCACCTTATTCACCAGACTTGGCACCGGCAGACTTTTTCTTGTTCCCACGCCTGAAACGGGCCTTAAAGGGACACAGATTTGCGGACATTCCAGAAATTCAAGCAAATGTGACACGTGAACTTAAAGCCATCTGTAAGGAGCTTCCAGGACTTATAAACCCGATCCCAAAAGTGTATTGCCTTCCAGGGTGATTATTTCAAAGGACAATAAAGTAAATGTGGCTCTATCTGTTTTGCATTTTGTCGTGTGAACTCATTCACCGAACTTAATTGTCAGAGGTTGTATATCAAGTGCAGTCAGAGAAAGTATAACCTCCAAAGCCTTGGTTAGCAAGGTGGAGACAGCACCCGTTATACTTGAACACGCCAATCTTTCAAGAGAGGTCAGCTTGGCTGTAACGGTCAAAATAGGTCTGATCGCCGTGACATATAACCAGTAAATTATCTTGGGAGTAAGACCCCATGATTTACCAAGGGCTCTACGACAACGGTAAAGTCCAACTTTTACTTGATTAATTTTATAATCAAGATGTTGGTTCCAAGTCAACCTACTATCGAGGATAACCCCTAAGTATTTGACTTCATTTCTCATAATGATCTTCTCACCGAATAGAGTTGGTATGAGATCATAAGAAATGGTCTCCCTTCGGCCTGTAAAGGGAACTAGAGTGGTTTTCGAGGGATTAACCCTTAGATTCCGCTCTAAACACCATGATTGAACTTTATACAGAGCCGTCTGTACAAGACCACAAAAAGTGAGCTTGTCAATCCCAGAAACGTAGATGAGGATATCGTCTGCGTAACCCTGGGCATAAAAACCTTGGTCATTAAGAAAGGAAATGAGGTCGTCCACAACTAGGTTCCAGAGCAGGAGGGAAAGAATGCCACCCTGCGGACAGTCCCTGGAGGGACGAGCAACAATCCCCTCACCCAACAGATCAGATATAATTATTCTAACCACTAAGAGGACCTGAATCCAATTGCAGATTAGTGGAGAAATTGCTTTGGCAATTAAAGCTTTAGCAATAGAGTCGTAGGAAGTGTTAACAAATGCTCCCTCAATATCGAGAAAAACAGCTAGAGCAAACTCTTTTTACTCCAGAGATTTTTTCGATCCTTACCACCAAATGGTGTAGAGCTACTTCCGTAGATTTGCCAGACTGATAGGCAAATTGATTAGCGTGAAAGGGACCAAGAGTCCCAAAATCTTCTCTAATTCGTCCATCAATAATCTTCTCAAGGCACTTAAGCACAAAGGAAGACAGACTGATGGGTCGAAAACTCTTGGCTAGGTCATAGCAACCCTTACAGGGTTTCGATATGAAAATCACCTTGACCTGCCTCCAGAGATTAGGAATATACCCAAGAGCTAAACTAGCCCTAAAAATTAAACACAGGATCGACGAGATTACGTCTGATACTTGCTGGAGAAGTACCGGAATGATCTCGTACGGCCCAGGTGATTTATAGGGATCAAAGGATTTAATTGCCCAAATGACCCTACGACGAGTAATTACTTCACCAGCAGCAGCCCACCCAGTCCGCGATGTCCTGACCATGGAATCAAGATACACCGAATCCAATGGACCAATGAGCTCAGCGCCTGAAAAGTTAGTTGTAATTAGAGTCTCAAGGACTTCTCTACTGTTACTGGTGAATTCACCATTAGATTTCTTGAGTGCGCTAACCATAATAAATTTATCGCATCTCAAGAGTTTATAGAGTCTGGCTCCTTCCTCAGTCTTTTGGACCAATTCACAGAGCTTCCTCCATGAAGTACATTTAGCTGATCTAACAGCTTTATTATAATCAGCGAGGGCATTTTTATAAACCTGCCACTCATTAGTCTTTTTAGCTTTCTTAAAAAGCTTTCTTATTCTTTGTCTCTGTAGAGAGAGATTATGGTTCCACCAAACACAGTGGGATCTACATCTCTTCCTCAACAGAGGACAGTTGTTATACGATTGTACCAGGGCCTGCTGTAACCCATTTACACAAAGCTCCAGGTCAACAGTATCGTTGATTCTGGTTGGAAGACTGGAAATTGCAGAACGAACGTCCTCGCGATATTGAACCCAATTAGTCCGCTTAGGATCCCTAAACGTTCTATCCCAGTCTGTACCAGTAATGAAAGAAAAGTGGATATGCTGGTGGTCCACCATAGAAGGTTTCTTATCTACATGCCATTTTCTAATCCATTTCCACAAAGTGGAAGAACCAAAAGTAACATCAATCACCTCCCTTCTTACTGCAGTAATGAAGGTTGGCTTATTACCTTGATTAAATATTTCTAAATTATTCTCTAAGATAAAATCGAAAAGGAGTTTACCTCTGAGATTTGTGTCAGTACTGCCCCACAAGGTGTGGTGAGCATTGGCGTCATATCCAACGACGATCGCCACCTTGTGAGAAGTTGATGTTTCCCATATTCTCTTGATATCATCATTGATGGGAGAAGTTTCCTCGTATGGAAGGTAGGCCGAGACAAACATTATGTCACGATCTAAACCGTCCAAACGAAGGGTAATTTTCGCCACTGCTAAGTCTCTAGAACACAAATAATACATAGGAAGTGCATTAATACTGCAAAAAACAAGACGCCACCGCTTTTCCACAACAAGGTTTATTCACCATGAATACGTATTTCGAATGCTACGCACTCATTTTTCAACATGACCCATTCATGGTGAATAAACCTTGTTGTGGAAAAGCGGTGGCGTCTTGTTTTTTGCTGATTTCATATTCACAGGTATTCTGGTTACTTTTTTATTTCTTTGCATTAATACTGTTTTTAATCAGCAGACAAGCACGGGGAGAAGAACAATTAAAATCATAAATTAGCTTACCTCCACAGTTAGACAAACCTCTGATTCCACCCTTGAAAATCCAGGGCTCCTGAATCAGAGTGATTTGTATGTCCTCAGCTAGGTAAATGTTGTTGAGGTTGGCGACGGCCAGTTTCTTATGCTGAAGATTTGCTTGCAGGCATTCAGCATTAGATGATGATTTATTAGGTGGTTTCCCTATAACCTTAGCTTGGATCTGGGACAGTCCAATGTACAAAAGCCATTTCCTGTCTCTCAGAATCCTCACATCCAGTTCAGGGATGGATAACACAATGGTTACTCCTTGATCCTCAAGTTTGAGGTTATCTAGTACAGAGGGTAGATTATCGCAAGCGATAATCTGCGGCACCTACTCCTACGAGGGAGTTTTGCGCCATCCCATTTATAAACGACTGCTACGAGATGACAGTAGCAGCCGGGACCGACGGCTTAACGTGCCCTCCGAAGCACGGGGGGTTTCATGATGGAAGAGCTGCTGGGGATAAACGAACCAGAGGCTGTCACCAACTGCTGGAAAACCAGCTATGGTCAATCGGCAAATGGGTCAGACCAAAGTCCCCCAACAGCCGCGCCCCAAATAGCTGTCCCGCCAGTGGTGGCCCTCAAGCCCTGGCCGTCACCCAACCAGCAGCTGGCCGCACCTGAAGTTGCTGAACTCCATCGATTGGCAAGCCAACCGACGAGACAACCAGGCCACGGCCACCCCCTAAGTTTGAGGTTAGGATGCCCCATTGTGTGGGTGATATGTCCTTATTCTGGATATCAATCTTTTTCAGGATATCCATACCAGAATATTTCTTGAACATCACTGGGAGTTTCAAGATAATCTTGGTGGCTTTGACGATTGTCTTTGCCTCACTAACCAAGAGAACCTGTCCTTCCCAGGGAGTGATACGCTTGACTATAGTAGTCAGCCAATCAGCTGTGTCTTGGTCGGCACAGAGTAAAATTATAGCTCCGGCCTCCAAACAACAGTATTTAAATTGGGGTCGAGTGCCAGAAGGCATGTCCCCCATATGATTCATCAGTAGCTCTTGGAAGGCCTCCAACTGCTGCTCATTGAGCTGCTTGTCTGGATAGCCTTCCAGAACTACTACCATTTTGGTTGATGTTAGAGCTTCGCGAAAATTCCCAGTTTTGGTTCTTTTGCGAAGCTTCTTGCCATCTGATGAAGGAGTGTTACCCACTGACCAAGGTCTTTTGGTCAGGGTGTGCACCTCCCTATCAGATGGCTGAGGGCCGACCTTAGGTGTTGTGGCCTTAGTGCCCTCCAACCTTTTCTTTCTGGATTTACGGCGTTCAGCCGCCCCAGAAAGTGATTGGGATAGAGGTTTGCCACTGCCCACACCCGAGGTCTCGCTCTACAGCAGGTGGCGCCTCAGGTTTGGGAGTGGCAAACTTATCAGTGTCAGATGACTCGACTGAGGTCATTACAACCTCAATGGTGACACCTATAATGTCCCGATTCCCCGAAGGGTCCTCAGGTAAGGTAAAAATCTTACTTTCCATAAAAGGTAGTAGGAACGCAGGATTGACGGTCCATCCCGGGAGTGCCTGCATATCGGGATAAGGCAAAATATTCCTGAATGTCGCCAGGTAGACAGGAGGCTATCTGCCGAGTTTAACAACCTAGGATTTCCGGCTATCCGCCACCTGCCGACGCACCCAATAGCCACTCAAGCCTTGGGAAGATATAGTAAGTAATACACCAAACAAATCTTAACGACGAGCTACGAGAAAATATAACATTATTAAGTACAGTCGGCTCGCATTATAACGAAATCGGTTATAATGAAATTACTGAAATATTGAAGTTTTTCATGGATCCCGTCAGATTTGTTAAGAAAAAAAACAACTGTTTTTAACGAATTCTCTTAAACTAGAAATCCACCCGTCACATGACGGATGTCAACCATCTAGGGTAAGGAAAAGAAAGTGGAGTATCAATGGTTTTCAAAACTTACATTCTGCAACAATATATTGTTTATCTGCATATAAAAAGTCAACAATAAACATTTTTCAGTTTATTTATTTAATTCACAACAATGACTAAGTATTATCTTAATACAACAATCCCTGGCTTCGGACGAATTGTTGTAATTTTCTTTGTTGGCCTCGGACGGATGGACTGATAAGAGAATTTATAGTATTAGATGCCATTAGGCTTATTTCACATAACGATGAAAAATTTGTACTCTGATTTTGATAGTACGGAAATGGCGTTGTTTGTTTGTTGGAAAATAGCCAATTAGAAGCCATAGAGTGAAAATACTGGTAATCGAAATCGGACGCAAAGAGAGTATCAATGGTGGAAGCAAAAATTTACTTCTTCGGATTGCAATCGTTGATCGATGACTATGAAAAATAAAAGCAAAAATATCTTTCTTGAAAATATCATGTGCTGAAAAAAAGAAAAAGCATTCTTATGAAAATATCAAATGTTGATAAAGAAGCACATGTTAGAAAGAATTTTACTCGGAAGTCAATGCCTTTAGACCAGGAGGGGTAGGAGGAGAATGCGAACAAGTTTGCCAATTTGTTCTTTGATCTTTAAAGGTCTTTAAACTGTTTATTTATATACAGGGTGAATACAAAAGTCTGAACCCCCCCTTTTATTTTTTGAACCGAAGCAGATATGTCAATTTTGATGAATCCAATGAATAGGAAGTTGTGGGTGGCCTATCCCATGGTGCACTTTTCATCATCCCAAATATGCAAATTAGGACACATTCAAAATTTATCTCAAAAACCGTAAGGGATAGAGAAAAAAGCCCAATTGCAAACTTGTTCAGCATAATAAAACAAACAAAACAAAAAAAAATCATCCAAATTGGACCAACCAATCACCCACAATCACATGGTGAACTGTTTGTAGCTTACATACAAACAGTCACACTGCACAAATAAGTTACTTCAAACAGTTTAAAAATAAAGTTAATCAACAAAATGCTTGATGTAACGACCGTGGGCACCATAACACAACTGGGCACAGAAGCTAACTGACGCCAAAACATCGGCAAGCATGGCTGGTGTCACTCCTCGGCAAGCTTCCTGGATTCGTTGAACCAGATCCTCCAGTGAGGCGGGCTGCGTAGCATAAACCTTGTCCTTCAGGTACCCCCACAAGAAAAAATACGGTCCAACCACAGTGTCATTGTACAATCCACACCGCACATTGATTCTCCAGTTCACTTGATGAGTTGCTTCTCGTAGACATCGTGGGTTTTCGTCTGCCCAATGATGATGGTTGTGCCTGTTGATAACTCCATCCCTGGTGAACTGGGCTTCATCTGTCCACAACACCTCATGAATGAAGTTTAGATTGTAATCCAGGCAGGTAAGTAACCAGTTGCAGAAGGCGGCCCTAGCAACATAATCCAATGGAAGTAACTCCTGGTGACAATGAATATGGTATGGGTGAAAATGATGTGCGTATAGAATGTTGAGAACAGTTCTCTGATGGCACCCAACATCTGCATCAATTGCTCTGCTGCTTGTGTGGAGATTTGCAGCAACTGCAACCAGAACTAGTGTTGTTGTATCCTCGTCGCCTTGTGCCCTTGGCCGTCCTTGTTCTGCATTAACATTCTCTGTAGCCTCGAATCTTTGAATAATGTGATGCATTGTTTGACAAGATGGATGGCGTTCGTTAGGGTATCTGTCTCGATACAACCTAATGGCAGCATGTAGGTTTCTCCTTGCCTCTCCGAAGCAGAAGATCATGTTTGACCATTTCCGGAACAGTGTAGCTTGCCATCCTGGAATTGTTCTGTCTTCTGTGTGCTGAAACATGCCTTTTATTTGCTTTTCCGCATGAAAGTGAATGTGAGTACGGTAATTTATATTAATTTTTTGATTTGCATGCTTTACATGGTGGAAATATCAACATTCAGTTTTCCTTGTGCAGTGTGACTGTTTGTAATTGGAAATATCAACATACTGGGTGATTGGTTGGTCCAATTTAGATGATTTTTTTTTTGTTTTGTTTGTTTTTTTATGCTGAACAAGTTTGCAGTTGGGTTTTTTTCTCTATCCCTTACGGTTTTTGAGATAAATTTTGAATGTGTCCTAATTTGCATATTTGGGATGATGAAAAGTGCACCATGAGATAGGCCACCCACAACTTCCTATTCATTGGATTCATCAAAATTGACATATCTGCTTCGGTTCAAAAAATAAAAGGGGGGTTCAGACTTTTGTATTCATCCTGTATAGACTGATCATCTCAATCAATTAAAAAGACAGTTTTTCTATGATAAAATCTACATTAGAATTGTTCGATATATTCTATTACTGATTTCTCTTCAGCTTTTAGTCACAATAATACAAATTTCAACTAAGGTCTAGGAATTCAAAGGTGGAAAATGTATTTTATTATCAGAAAGAGGTGGGATCATAATACTGTACTCACTTTGTGTATTTTCTTACATTAAAAAATTGATTTTCACATATAATGAAATATCGGTTATAACAAACTTTTTATGGATTTTGGTGAACTTCATTTAACATGAGTCGACTGTATTGTTTTCGCAAATCGATAAATATGGTTCAGCGCACGAATCATTTCGAGGTTGGTCAAAATCGATACAATAGCATGTGCTCTAATGTCACCATTACGGCATCCCCTAAAATTTTCAGTGCTAAGATATAGCAAGCAGTACATCAAACAACTCGCAATAATGAGCTGTGAGTGAATATAGTTATTAAGCAAGTTTTCAGTAATCAATAAATATATAGTTTCAAGATTGTCGAAATTGGTTCAGTGCTTCGTGTTCTAAGATCACCATAGACGATTTCACGCTAACATGATTGGTTGGTCGGTTGGTTGATTTGAAATTTTGGCGTCGACTACTAAGGTCATTTTACGCCTTTTACACAAGTTATATCTGTAAGCAGCCCGGGACAAACACAAATATCCATGCCTGCGGCGGGATTCGAACCACAACCAGGCGGACTCGAGTACTAGAAAGCCTACACCCTAGCCCTCTCGGCCACCTGACTAACATGATTGAGATACACGCATGTGTAATAGAACTTTCGGAGGGCAAGAAAATTAAAAACGGCTGCACAAAACTGTGAAATGCAGCTAATAAAGCAGAAAACATAGGGTTTTTTTCTTTAGATTTCTGACCATTAAACACCAGTAAACTATTTTAATTCTTTAAATGTATTATTAATTACAGTTATTGCACTAATCTAGTTAATATAAAACAAAAAACTGATTTTCTCACCTTGAAAAATTTGTAATCGTGTACATCTCCTGCATCAGTATGCTGAACGGCTCATTAAATGCCTTGAATGTGGATGCGTTGTCATTATGGAAGTATTTATAAATATCTATAAATCCCCGTTTAGGCACATTATTTAATTTCTGATCATTGAGTACTTCATCATTGATACTAATATCTGAAGAGTTCTTCTTCTTCTTCAGGTAAAAGAGATAGGTCATCGCAGTGATACTCCCTATGAAGGAATTTTGAACCATCACAGTGATACATAACAACTGCTATCAGATGACGGGAGCACCCGGGACTGATGGCTTTACGTGGCTTCCGAAGCACAAGGGGGGGTACAAAGATAGAAATCAATGGTAGGGCTCTAGCCAGTGGCAATCCTTCCAGCTGCTGGGCATCCAGCTTTGGTCCAACATACGGGTCTCACATAACTGTGTTATCTCGTTGCTGGCCCCAGAAGCATTCTCAACCAGTGAACGGCCATGCCAAAGGTTGCTTAACTTCATTGAACAGCGAACTGATCAGTGAGACTAGGCCACGACCACCCCCTATCTGGAGATGAATGACAGCAGCATTATCTGTTGTAGCATTATCTACTCTCTACTCTCTGGTTGTAATCACATTTTCTTTTTATAACTCCAATATTTTTTTTAATTAGAATCATTTTTGTACATTTTTTTGAATGTCTAATTTCTACTTCCTTGCTTATTAGTTTTATTAAATCTTTCTCTTGAAAAACAAACATATTTTTGTCATTGTTAGACATAACGCTAGCGCTTGCTAGACATAACATTAAGGGTTTTGTTAGATATAACCTTCGGAAGCAGAACAGCGCATGTGCCAATGACGTCGTACTCCTTACTGTGAAAGGGTTTATTATGATACTCTAGAAATTTTCAATGCTAAACACATCAAGTAACATAAAACGACGTGTGATGAATGAAGATAACGACTAATTAATGATTGTGTTCTAAAGACAAAATTGAAATGAGGTGTCATGAATGATTAAAACGAAGAATTAATGACTTAGAACTTGGACGAATTTGATTTAGTGGTATCTCTTCTAATGTTATCATTTTGATACCATTCAAAATTTTCAATGCTAAAATATGTCGTTTTATATATCAAACATCTTGAAACGATGTGTCATGAACGAATATACAGGGTGCGTAAGGTATTTGAGGACAGATTCACGTCAAGAAAGAAAACAGATATAAGTCGAGATAATATCTTTATTATCGAAACATATCATGAGCATACACAAGAAACCTTCTTGTTATATGGCTATTCAATGAATCTGCCTTCAGCTTCTATAACTGCTTCAATGCGAGATCGAAACCGTTGACATGCGCGAATCAAATGGTCATGATTCATATTGATCATTACTCGAAGAATGGCAGCTTTCAATTCATCTTTGGTGTTATGGGGGTGTTCATTGACCTCTCTCTCCACAACGCTCCTTATATAGTAGTCCAACGGATTCAGGTCATGGGAGTTAGGAGGCCAAAGGTTAGGGTTTACGTGATCATGGAAGTTGTCGGCCATCCATTCCTGTGTCATGCGAGACTTGTATGCTGGGGAGAGTCTTGCTGAAACACGTAAGGCCTTTCATTGCATATCGTGTCTGTCCAAGGCTTAACAGTTGTTTCAAGGGTCTCAACGTAGACCACAGAGTTAACTTAAGGCCTTGGAGAAAGAAGTGTGGAGGCATCACATGTCCTTCACTGCTGACAACCCCTAAAACCATGACAATTGCAGGAAATTTCCTGTTCATGACTCATGGCATTTCCGAAGGGTCTGCACACCTACCTGCACATAACCATCTGTCATTTCTTCTGTTCACCTTCTGATCCTGGTCAAAGTTTTTTTCATCAGAGAAATTCACAGTAACTCAGCTTCACACGGATTTTTCAGCTTGTTTAAGATATTTTTGATCTGAGTAGCCGGTTTTCCTGTATTTTGTCTGACATAAACTGACCTCTTCGCATAACAGACGAGTGATATCTGCAGTTTTCATGGACAACATTTCTGATTGTTCCTTCCAACGCATGGAGATCTTTGGCAAGTGACCTCATTGTCATCGATGGCCTGCTGCATTTGCTGAATAAATTCATGTGTTCTGATGATTTCAGAGTGTGAGGCATGCTTTTTACGCTTTGCTGCTGGTGCATTGCCATCTTCGGTCTCCAATTCCTTCCGTACTTTGTGGACAAATGATCTTGCAACCTTTAGAAATCGTGATATCTCTAAATCGCTGTGCTCTGCCTTTGTTGCCACGATTACTGCATGTCTCTTCATGATTTTGTTACTTGATGGTCCGCTATTTTGCTTTCCGGAAACTGAAAGGACATACAATTTACTATAGTGCAGCAGTAGCCAAACGAAGGTGTGTCCTCAAATACCTTATGCACCCTGTATAAGAGTAATTAGTAAGTTCGAAGATGGTCGAATCTGATTTAGTGGTACCTATAGTTTGACCAACCTTAACTTTGAAGTAATTCCAAATATGTCGAAAAAAAGTGTTTCAAAAATGACTGGTATATTGAAAAATCTAAACGGGCAACGATAGAAATATACAGTGACTAATTTCGAAAGTTTGTCTGCCTGAAAATTTACTGTTGTCCCAAGCATATTGCAACAAACGGTGTATTTCTATCGCTGCCCGTTTAGTTTTTATTGATTTTTCAAATATACCGTTATATCGGTCATTTTATAAACACCCGGCATATACTGTTTATAAATATACGAAAGTAGTTTCGTTGCTTAGCAATGAGCCCACAAGGTAAACAATTGTTGAAGAATATGAAATGAAACCATATTCTGTTTTTTTAGAATTATGTATTCCATTTATTTCTAAAGTGAGTTTTTTTTTCCTTTTTAAATACGATGAATTTAAAATAAAGTTTTTTAAAAAAAATAAAGTTAATTAGGCTATAACCATTTTATAGAGTGTGTTATTAATTATAATTTTGATTGTTGATTATAATTTGATTATAATCATTCTGTTTTAAAATGGTTAGGCTTGTTGTTATGATTAAATTTTTTCAATAATTTTTTTTTATAAATCTTTATTTAGAATCGGTAACAAAAATTTTTTTTTTTGATTTTTAGTTAATGTTTTTATTATCTCAGGCTTTCAGCAATACAATACAGACCCGGTTGAACGTGCTCCTCTACAGCTTGAAATCTGCTCCAATTCGGTTTTGGCATGGCTCCCGAATTCTACTTCCAGTTTTGCAAACTGCATCTTTTTGCAATTTTTGAATATTTAGTTTGCATTTCATGACATTTATAGTTTGTTTACATGTTAAATATTCGAAATTTTACAGAAAATTCAGTTTTTTTCCTCAGAACTTCTATCGCCAAATGAAGCCAACACAATAGTGAAGTTTTGAAATCAAAATGGCGACAACCAATTGGATGTGTATAATCACTTCTAAAAATTTCTAAAAACTGTTACTTTCAACATAAACATTCTCTCAAATGAAGATAAAGTCATTTATACTTTTAAAAATTCTTCTACCTATCCACCATTTATTGAATGCTCACTTATAAGCATAGAAATATATGCTTGCTAACAATAAAATCAATTTTTGCATTCATTTTCGATTTCACAACTGCTGCATTTTCTTCCTATGTGGACGTACAAATAAACTTTAAAAATCAATTAAAGTTTCAACGTGCCTGCAATTAAAGACGCGTTTGGAAGCCCTGCATTTAACGGCTCAGAAAAAAAAGGAGAAATGCTGTTAAGCAACAGTTCGAACATGTCTTAATTCAAATTGCATAGTTTTATCTTGATTAGTGTTAGAGTTTTGTTTTTTTTGTAACGTTTTAGTAATAGATATTAATTTATAAAAATAAATAATTTCTGTTTATTTGATCTTCTAATGTACGGATGTAATTAAATAAATATGACTTACATGAGAAAGAGAGGGGAGGGGGGGGACTCGTGCCGGCATGCCTGAATCAAACGCGAATACTTATGAGAACTTGATTTCCTTGGGTTCAGTGAAGAAGAAATAATTGCAGCTATACTCAGGTGATTGTAGAAAGAGATATGGCCACTCCACTTACTTGTGACATTACATGTCAGTTTAATCCAATGTGCCAATACGCCCGGCAGAGGCAAAATATTGAGTGCGTTGTTATGTGTGGGATGTGTCTTTCGTGAGGGAAATTGTTCCGTGATTGTTGGTTTGCTTTGTTTTAAGTTCATGTCTTGTTTTAGTTTGTAAGCGTTTTGTTGTTTGAGATCGTCTCGTTATGTGCGCTGAGTGGGATGCGGTGAGTATGTATGTGCGTGCATTGTCGTTTGGCTGTGTTATAGTTGTGTGTTGCAGTGTTGTTTTGTTTTAGGTGCAGTGTGCTGTTTTCCATTTATTTCGTTATTACAAATTATTACATTATAATCTTTTTATTGTTATGATTTAAAAAACGTTGCGCTCAATTGCTTGGCCACTGTCGTGCCCGTCATGTGCGACAGCACTCATGCATTGTTGAGGCTGTCATTGTTTTCTCGGAGAGTTTCCGAGAAGATGATGACATCCTCTTCGTTCATTGTTTTATGACATTATTTGTTTTCTATTTTGGCTGGAGTGTTACTTCAGCGATGTATGTTTTTTTTTTCTTGAGTTAAGAACTTTGTAGTGAATGGATGTGTCCTGCAGATAGATGTATTTCGAATGGCTGGCAGCCATATTTAATTATGAAGCTCACTGTAGTGAACTATGCAGCGTTTCCTTATCTGTAGTTCCTTCACCTAATTAATCATTATCTCCTACTAATTACGATGCAGAAATTAATGCATTTGGAGTGATTATTAAGTCGTTCCCAAGCTTTAGCATTTCATGCTGTTGGTGAAGGGAGCATAGTTCCCCGTCTGTGGAGTTTCCATTTGATGAGGCACCAGCCTACATTGAAGGGTGATGTATTGGGCAGGCAAGCCCGCAACCTGTGCGATTAGAAATTGGCGTTGGGTGAGTGACCCTTTGTTATTTTTTTAATCTCCGTGAGGAAGAGGCCGCCTCGTTATGGCACTAATCCGGCCGTCGTTCCATGTGTGATGTTCCATGTCAGTAGGGTCCGTTACACCCGGCAGAGGGAGGTAGTTTTTTTTTTAGGGTTCCGTGTGGGTGTTATGGAAGTCATTGTGCGCTGTTTATTTTCGTAGTGAGTGTGGAATATTTGTCTGTTCAGTGAGTTTTGTGGCGTTTTTTTTCTCCCTTCCGAAAAACCGTAGTGAGAGGACGTGTTCGCTGTTTGGCGATAGAGTTCAAATGGCTGGCGGCCAAGATGCTATTTTTAAGCATCGCATTTGCGATTTGGATTTTCTTGGCATGAAATGTTTTGAACCAGTTAATTTCAAGTTTACGTTGTGAAGGAGTGTTCTATTGGAGACAAGTTGGCATTCAACAATTTTCCACGATCATATTTGGCTTTGTCGTCCCGGAATCCTGAGTCACCGTGGTGGGCTGATGTCGATTAACGCCACAGCTATGAGAGAGGTATCATGCTGGACAGGAAAGCCCCAACTTGTGCAATACTGATGTCCTACATTTGCAACTAAAACACTACCCCTAAAAAACTTATAAACGCAACCAAACAGCCGAAACACTCACATAACTCCCCTCCCCCTAATTAAACACACCTGATTAAACAGCCAGCCAACAATAGCAACTGAGAACAATAAATGAACACTACTAAACTCAGCAAACAGACAAACACTCCACACTCACTACGAAAACAAACAGCGCACAATAACTTCCATAATACCCATGCAAAACACTAAAAAAACTACCTCCCATGAAATGATGCCCTCTGCTGGGCATAACGGACCCCACTGACATGGAATGTCACATATGCCTGGCAGAAGATAAAAAAAAAACATAACATTGCCAGTTTATGTTCCCACAAAGAACAAAACTCACAAGTCGCAGAACATAAATAAGTCTTGACCACCATCTCAACTAAACCTCCCTAAAAAACTGAGCCAGCTTCATGGCCAACGGGGGCACGTACAGCTGAGGCCCCTCAACCTGCTTAAAATGACACATTTCTTTTATCAAAGGGTTTTTGTGTGTCTTTATTTTCTCTACCGCGCATGGCACCGGCCATGGAACCACCTGCATTCTTATTTTTCGGTCGGTGTTGACCCCGCTGCATGCTATCCTTTTTCTCTCCATCCCTATTTTACACCCAATACCATGTTCCGTTATGGCTTCTTGCTTCTCAACTCCACTATTGCGCCCACCAGGTACCACGCTTTTATTTCCCACTGCCTCGGTACTCACAGCAGACACTGCTTCAACACTCTTGTCGCGAGCACTGTGCAGTGCTGCATTACACATTTCCCCGTGCCATCGCTCCGTGTCGAGCACCCTCCTTCAGATCTGCAAGTATTAAGCTCCATTGTGCACCCATCTAGAGGTGAATCTCCCTGCCTGCTTCCTGGGTTGCCGTTGGGATACTCCTCCATACGACTACTATTGCGGCCTCATTGGAAAACCCCATTTTAGGAACCCCTTTCTTAGGCTCCTCGGGCTGGACATCCGGGCCGTTTCCGCTAGTTGTATGCATTCCGTGGCAATCGGATATGTCTATGTTGCCCACGCTCATGAGGACAGCCCTCTTGACCACTGAAAACTGTGTTTCATCCCTTGGAGGTACTCCTTTCTTGTGTGACCCTGACTCATCACCTGGCACGCCATCCACCTGGGCACTTACATAAGGAACAACTCGCCCCTCAACCTCGCCTTGTGCGAGTCCGGGATGGCTTCTCACTGGTACATGGGGCTCCAAAACTATGGATGTGGGATCAGCACTGCTGCTGACACTGTACACTCTCTCTGCATTTGCGAGACAGTACCTATCCACCCTTTCCGCCGGCATACCAGTGCCCTTATTGATGCATTGTTTAGCTGGCATAGCACCATTATATGTACCCCAGGGCCTCCTTGAATCCTGCATTTCCAGGATTCTGCCTCTGTGCACAACCTGGAAATCCCCAAACCGGACCCCCTTAACCCTAACCAATGTGTGGGATAATTGCCCCACAACGGTGAAGGGGCCAAATCGGCTCCCAAGATGAGAACCCGCCACTGACACCATTATTTTACACCCCCTCATCAGACGTGTATACTTCTCATTACCAGGGTGGCTTGTCTCCCGAGCATTACCTTCGACTAAATTGGATTCCACTATGGAGTCCCTGAGGATTTGGTAACCGGGGCCCCGCGTGATCCAACTATTCTTGCCACCCGTGCCACATGATAGCCTAAGGCCCCCTACTTCACTTATATTACCACCACTTGCATCCTTCATAACATTACGTGAATAAAATAGTTCCATTTCACGTGATTAAAATAGCTCCATTTTAATGCAATTCTTTAAGTTTTTCCTTCTGTTTAATATTAAACATCATAGATTTAGTTCGAATTTTATAGTACTATATTGCACGTATTAAAATAATTGAATTTTACACACCGTATTTTTTTGAAGAATTACAAGTGTAACAAAACCTTTCGCCATTCTCATGCAGGACTGCTGGAATGCTATCGTTTTACTACCGTTTATTGATTTAAATTCCCACAAAATATTGATAACAATACATTACATGTACATAGTATTGAAAATAGTGACGAATAAGATGTTTCAAAACATTACTGTATTTCTTAAAAATGTTTCTTTAAATAGAAACGTAATTTTCAAATCGTTTTGTTTATAGACCTATACTAAAATAATTCGTGTCTTATTAACAAGAGCGGTTATTTTTAATTTGCTGATTTTTACAGATTCAATGTAACTTATCTAATGTGCAACTTCCAAATAAAATTTCATTATAATGAAATTATAATGTTGTGGGGACCAAAAATTTGCTTCATTAGAATGAAAATTTCGTTATAAAGATTTCGTTATAGCGGGATCGTAATAACCGTAAATGAATAGGATTTTTGACAGGGCCGCAGAAAAACTTTGTTACAATGGAATTCGTTATAACGGGATTTGACTGTAATTGCTATCTTAATTGAATCTTAATGGATATTCAGTAGCTGTCATTAAAAAAATAAATCCTTTGGAGAAATTCGTACAGAATAAACCGTGACCTTGGAATGAGGTTAAGGGTGAGTCGCTCGAACAGGATAGTAAATTTCAAAAAGGTATGGAAAATTACGGAACAGGATATTTATTGCAAGGGGTACGATACAGTATGAAAGTTGAACAGATGCATCAAGAGAATGTCAAAAGTACATTTGTTTTGTTTATTGATATTGATGAATAGGAAATAAGAATGCACTGCGAGATATATTGTAGAATTAAGTAATGATAGATGTTGTCAATGCTATGTTCAAGGTACAGATTGCTGAAAAATTTTCGTGCTCAAACAGGTGTCCTTGCGTAAAATTTATCTTTAGAGGAAATTAGTGAATGCCATATCTGTTGACAAGAGAGCGTATTCCTTTCCTTGGTATATCTCATAGAATTCGGTGAGCAAATCCATAAACCATAATGGAACAGAGAGAATATCTCGAAGTTTATAAGGAAATATATTGGTTTAAGGAGATGCGGATATAAATGAATTTTTTCATATGGTTGACAAGGTGGCGGATGCTGGCAGTTCTCACCTTTTAACGAAGCCCGGCTCATCACAGTTCTGTTGTAAATGCAGGCATGTTAGAACTTAGTTGTTTCCTCCAAAAGGAGACAAATGGTATGTGCAAGGAATGTAAATTGGAATATGAAATTATTTGTCCGACAATCCCTATTCTAGAATTAGAATAATATCAATGACTGTTACATTTTCTTAAAATTTGTAAAGTGCTTTTACTAAAAACAAGTTCAATTCATTTTAATTACCTTCTGAACTCTGTGGTAACAATATAGGAAGTCCTGAAATTCAGACTTTCACAAAATGTTTGTCTCAAATTTTTTCAAACATTAGCCAGATAAAGCTACTCTGGAGTGATGATTTTTAGACTAATTCGACCATGCTCTACGTGTTTCTCATTGAAATTTTTACTCTATCTCTTTTGGTTTCCGAGATAAAAATCATGTGACCCCTTAATTGGTGCCGAACATCAGTTTTAACAATATCATGAAATTCGGCACGTGCCAGTTGCTATACAACTGCACTAGCAGATTTTTAATTTGAGTAATGGTTTTTAGGATATTTGGCCATTACATTTTATTTGAAATGCCCCGTATTATGTGTAATTTTTCTGCTTGTTGTATATCATGCGTTACTTATAATCAATAGCAGCCATTACTGGAATAACAAAGAACAGGTTTTTTTCATTTGGGTTTTCCATTTGTTTTGTATTAGTTGAAATCTGGTTGATAAATTTGTTGTTTTTGAATGATGGTTTAAATATCTCTTTTAATCAAATCACAAAGTTTTGGGAATTTATTTCATCTTGTAATTAAGAAATTTATCCATTTCATTTAATTATTTTTTCTATTTTGTAGTACCTTCTTACTTTGAAGATGAATGGTGCAGATATCCTCGACATTTTTCAAGGAATATATTTTCTCCCATTAGATAAAAACAATTTCTTAAAGATTCAATTTTTTATTAGCCAATTAGAGGCAATGTTCACCCAAATTAGCTATGTTGCATTTCTCTACAATGATCAACTTGTCTGGTAAATATTTAAACTAAAAAAGTTTGAAATTAAAAATGAAACTGTATAAAAAAATTTCTGTATATTATATTTGCAGGAGTGGCTTGGAACAAGAAGACATGCAAATTATGTACAAGTACTTAACAACTAGTTTATTTCCAGCTTATTTAGAGACTGAACTTCAGACTTCTTCCTCAAACCGAAGTAATCAACCTCCTCTGTCATGTCATCATTATGGGAAGTAAGAGAGTTTAATCAAGAATTTCATTTAAAATAGTTTAATCATTTTATGATCTAAGGGAATACATACCATCTTATACCAATTTACCAGTTAAAAAAAAAAAAAGCAAAACAAAAGATAATGATTTGAATTTAAAGGTATTTGTAATAATTTAGATATTATCTGTAAGTTATCGTCAAGTGACCTCATCAGGGATAAAAAAACAGTGCAATATAATCTTGTTAACATGAAATTTAAGGGACCCCTAAAAAATTTTGTGTTATCTGAGTGAATAAGTAAAAATGAAGAACTAGATTAAATAATACAAAAAATAAAAAATAAAAAAGGCGTAATTCCAACATCTCCTGGATAGAAGGCCTGCATACGGAAACGTCATACATTGTTAAATCATCATAAAAAGTCATAATTTAGGGCTTGTTAATGGCAGAAATACAATTAACAATGACTTTTTATGATGATGTGACAATGATGTGACTTTTCTCTGCACAGGCCTTCTCTCTAGGAGGTGTTGGTAATACAAGTATTATTTGTACATATTTAGAGATTTATTCTATTTAAAGGGAATTGTACATAAAATATAATTGGTAATTTTGGCTTGCTTTGTTATACAGTTACCGTATTTTTTCCGAATACTGGTCGCATTCACTTTAGGCCACAGCCACAAATTTGACGGTGGAATGAAAAAATAACCATTTAAAGACTGCAATTCACTTTAGGCTGCAAAGTTCTTGGGTCTAAAAAAATTCAATTGTTTTAGCATCCCATAGTACAGGGTGATTCAAAATGATGTATGGCATTTTAAAATTTTTACTATTCATTTATTTTCTAACATAAACTAACCAGATCGGGTTTAAAATGTAGGAAAACTCAAATATTTATGGGTCATTCCATGTCAAGTGTCCCAAATTTGAAAAAATGATAAAAGTGACAATCTTCAATTTTGTTGAAATTTTGTATAGTTAATGTTGGAAGCATCTACTGATATTGTGCAAAATTTCACTCTCATGTAGTATAGTAAGGGTGCCAGGGCCTCCTGAAAAAGGCCCCCTTCGGGATGCGACTGTGCACACAAACAAATTGCCAAGTTTCAAGTGCTGCTGTATTGGAACTACAGCAGCTACTATCCTAAAAATTAGCAATTTAGGTCAACTTTTTATTCTTTACCCAGTGATTACAGTGTCAAGGTTTGGAAACTTTTATTTTTAGTGCTATGCCATTGCAAAGTGGCAAAATAATTTGCCGTGCAAAATTTGAAATACATAACTAAGCAGATTTTGAAGTACATTTTCTTGCATTGAAGGAATTGACCCCCAAGCAAAACAAGATGATTCTTGAAGCAAAAAATCTGCTCTTTCCAATGACAATAAAAGATCTTGATTGGAGAAAAAGGTTTTGTGCTATTTGGCTTTGAAATTAAGAAAATTGGCTGCAAAAAATTTAAATGGCAAGTTCAAAGATACATATCTCTGAAACTAAGCAAGCCTAGCAGGTAATACTTTGGAAGTTTAAAGCCAGTAGTGTACTTGATTGGCTTGCCAAAAGATAAGCTTCCAGAAGGTTTCATTTCCAAATTAGGAGCAGCAAAATTCTACTTTAAATTTTGCATGGCAAATTATTTTGCCCACTTTGCAATGGCATAGCACTAAAAATAAAAACTTCCAAATCTTGAAACTGTAATCACTGTGTAAAGAATAAAAAGTTGTCCTAAATTGCTAATTTTCAGGATAGTAGCTGCTGTAGTTCCAATACAGCAACACTTGAAACTTGGCAATTTATTTGTATGCAAAGTCACATTCTGAAGGGGGCGGTTTTTTTTTTAGGAGGCCCTCACACCCTTACTAAAATACATATGAGAGAGAAATTTTGCACAATATCAGTAGTTGCATCCAACATTATTGATACAAAATTGAAGATGGTACCTAAAACACCTCTTGGTCACTTGACATGGAATGACCCTTATCGATTCTAGCATTACAAATGTTTTATGTGACTTCCTCGAGTCACCCAGACAATGTCAAGACGACTGTCAACCTCATTCCAAACTCCTTTCAGCGTGTCTGCTGTTACTAGTCCGAGAGCATTACGAATCAGTGTTTTCAGGTCATCTAAGTTTTCTGCAGGTGGTGGCACGTACACTGCATCTTTCACAAATCCCCACAGAAAAAAGTCACAAGGTGTGAGGTCTGGTGACCTTCGTGGCCATTCCTACAGCACATTGAGGTTCATTCACAGCTTATCATTCATAGCCGCTACCTTTACTTTTATCACGACACTAGCGCCAACACAGCCTCCAATGCAGAAAGGTTAAAAATATTTGAATGATTTAGACAGTAATTTCATTATTTAAGTAACCACCTAAATTATTTTTATGTATAAGGGCAAGTCAAATGAAAGTGAGCTAATGCGAATATATGACAAATGGAGAACAAATAGAAAAAGTCGAAACAAAAAACAATTAAACGAGTTCAGAAATAGTTTGTCTTAACTATCGAAAATCCTTTGCATATTAACATTCAAATAATATTGCTTAAACTTAAAGCGGCCTCTAAAACAACAGCACTAATGAGTCGCGTGAATTCCTTCTCATATAACTCCTTGGGTTGCTGCTTCAAAATGTCTGTAACTGACTACTTCACATCATCGTCCGACACAAATCTGGTTCCCTTGAGCTCATGGAAAAAATATACATGCTTATCCTCCGTTCTTGTCTAATCATCTCTTCAACGGTGCAATTGTGTTGGGGGTGATTGCACAGTAACTTTGGACTGGTCTTGGATCGTCTTTGCAACTTTCACATCCTTCTTTGAACAGTTTGCTCCAATGCTTCACAGTGGCCAATGAAATGCAATAAGGTGACTCATTCATACTTGCCAACTTTTACGTTTTACACGTAAAATTTACGCTTTTAATACCATTTTACGTTTTTACGCTTTATATAAAGGATTTTATGTTTTTCCATATTTTCCCAGTTAGTGAAATGTTGAACTCCTCTCCTACACGAGTAGGCGACGGAACACATTATTACGGAAATTCAATTCTTAAAGCAGGACTATTTTTCCCATCATGAAGGGCGTGGCCTTCGAGATATTATACCTCTGCATCACGTATCATTTCAATGTTTTCCTTCGTGTCGAAGTTCAACTTTTTAACGCTGGAGGGGGACATCAGGGAAATCCAATGGAGAATTCAAGGTAAAATTTGGATGGGTGGATTTTCAGCCCGCATCTCTCCTTTTATCCAGGAGACGAGCTGTTTGGGATGAAAGGTTGATGGTGAAATAGACAGACAAACATCCATACCCTCGGTGGGATTCGAACCCGCGACTCGCTGCTTACGAGAGCGGCAAGACCTGCACCTCAACGCTCTCGGCCACCGAGCTGGCTATGGTAAAATTTTAAGTTGGATAAAGCAGATTAGGACGAGAGCATCATGTAGTTCTTTATCCCTGAAGAGCACCAAATTAGCCATAGAGATAAACAACTAACTGTCAAAACTTGAAAATGCCTAGACACGTGATTTCAAGCTCCATGCGGAGGCCTTATATCTCGAAGGCCACGATAACGAACGCGAAATACTTAAGTTTTAGCCTTGAGTGAAATTGTTGATAAAATAAAATATTTCAGACTTTCAGAGAGAATTATCAAAAACAATTTCTGTTTATACCTTCATCACGGAAGGGTGAAAAATTTGCTTTCTGCAAAGTGTGCAAATGTGACTTCAACATATCACGTGGTGGAAAAAATGCGATTACGAACCATGACATAAGCCTAATTATACGATTATATAAATTTGCATAGGCCTAACTCTAACGTGAAGGATTTTACTCTTTTTATTTTCTGAAAGTTGGCAGGTATGCTCATTTCAGTTTGGGGAAACTCTTTCAGCTGTCAAAAGCCTGACCACACCATGCTGTTCATCTTTTGGAGCGTCCATTATGTCATGCAATTGTGTTCAACCCAGTGTATGAGAGCATTAAACAACTCTTATCCTCACACCTATGTGTCACTTTCATAAGTAAGAGATGCCTGTGTGCTATGCACATGCGTTGCAGATAATGGACCGAACCATTTTTGCACGTGATGGGTTGGCACACTTTCATTTGACTCGCCCTCGTATTTAATGAAACTTTTATAAATTTATTAATGAAATGAGTAAATAATTATAGTAATCTCATTTTAATGAACGAGTGTAACTCTTTATTTCTTGTGGCGGCCATGGCTCTATCAATGAAATGCTGACCAATAGCACGATAGAGCATTCTATGACATCACAACACCTTGGAGTAGAGTGGGCTGAGGAATCGCCGACAATAGCTTCAACACTTTAATTTCATAATAATTTATGAATGGAAATATATGTGACTGGTTAATTATTGTTCTGACGGCTTACAATAGTAATTTCATTGTTAGAAAACGACTGAACAAAGGCTGGTCAATTTAAAGCCATGAACTCAAATCCACCATGTTTTTATAGGATAATTTTTGCCGATCTGAGATCGATTTACCTTTTCAAAAAGTATATAGTGTAACAGAAGATTCCTATAAAAAGATAGGAAGCAAATACAGTCTGTAACATTGCTATGGAATCAAGGCGTATTTCAAAGTAACTTTTCAAATTATCCATATATCAAAATGCTGAATGTTACATATGTTTGTAAACCATAAAGATGTTTAATGAAACAAACAAACAAAAAAACAAAAACATTGTTTGATCAATAAACAAAAAAATCCATTAATTAACTGTAACAGTTCTATGGAATCACAAATAAAAGTTTAAAGAAAACTACAATTCAATATTTAGTTGAACCACCTTTTGCTGAAATTAATTGAAACACTCTGTTAGGCATTGATTCA
>JAHWFO010107670.1:91877-115205 GCA_023313115.1 Rhysida immarginata | reverse complement strand
ATGGGGTTCATGTCCGGGCTTAATGATGGCCAATTAATTACTTCAATTTTTTCATCAACGAACCATGTTTTCATAGCTTTTGAAACATGGCAGCTTGCGTTGTCTTGTTGAAATTTCCACGTTGGGCCACCAATCAAAGGGCCAAACGGTATTAAATGATCATAAAGCAATGTCTGATACTTTTTGGAGTCCAATCTTTCTTCCGCAAACACAAGATCTGATTTTCCGTTGTAGCCAAATGCTGCCCACACCATGACAGATCCCCCTCCAAAGTTCCTGCTGAACTGAATGTTGGGAGTCGTCCTCAGATCATGCCAGTAACATGCATTTCCATCTGGTCTGTCTAAGTTAAACTTCTTTTCGTCAGAGAAAACGATGTTGCTCCATTGTTCCACCCAGGACATCTTATCTTTAGCCCATTCAAGTCGTGCATGGCAGTGAGCTTCTGTTAGTCGTGGTTTTCTAAGACATTTGGAATACTTGACGTTGGTGTTGTCGTGAAGACTTCTCCAGACAGTCTGGTGGGACACTTCTACAGGTAGAGCAGCTGCAATCTGTCGTACTGATAATTGTTCTTTCGTTGCCATACGAAATATTCTTTTGTGATCTCTAGTGTTGAGCTTTTTAGCCTTAGATCTTTTTTTTGGAAGTACCATAATTGTCACCCTTTGACAAAAAATTATAAACTGCTTTCTGAGATCTTCCTATCTTTTTAGCAATTGCTCTTTGACTTAATCCTTGAGCATGAAACTTGATGATCTTTCTGATTTCAAGCTCTGTCAACACTGAACCGCCTGGCATTGTGGTGAAAGAAAACATCTACTTTCTACTAAGAAATAACTTTTGCAAGCAATAAAAGGTAATTTGCATATGGTTCAGTTCCATTTTCAGAAGGTAGATACAATATTTTAAAGGTTTTCACTTCTGATTCCATAGAATTGTTACATTAAAAAACTGACTTTTTTGTGTATTGTTTTTGAAATTGATGAAAATGAATTTTTAATACTTTTTCTAAAATGTTAATAGGCTAAGAGTGCTGTACACAGGTAATGGTTATAATATGTAATAAATATACAACGTAATCAAAAATTATGCATCGATTCCATAGCAATGTTACAGACTGTATAAAATATGTATTGGCTATTGATCAAATACAGGTACAGTATATACAGTAGTCGCCGCTTAATATGGCCACCTCGGGACCACGCTTAAGTGGCCACATTAACCGGTGACTGTTTTAAGCGAGGTTACGAAAAGTGCCCATTTTTTTATCCAACAATTGAGCTTGTGTTTGTACTTACATATCGACAAGTTTGTTTGCTTAAATAGTCATTTATACATGCACAGTTTCTTGTCAAAATAGTTTATTTATTGTCTACTGTTTGTTTGACAACCTTGGCTGCATTAGTGAAGTTGTGTTGGGTAGAAGCCATATGATTTCTATGTGGGATGCAGTTGTCAATTAGAAGACCAATTTTTGTCTTTGCTTCTAAAATGGTTGTTCCATTGAGCTGGCCGATTAATCCAGATCTCTGATGTCGTCCATGCATTGGTAAATGATTCGTAAAGATTTTGACTTTCTAATGATGAGGAGTTTTCTCTCTGTCCCTCCAAGTTGCAACACACAAGGGCATCAGGAGCCTCTCCATGAAGTTTCTTAAAGATTAGCCCATTGCGTTTTTTCCAGCGATGAAACCAGCCTTCAGTTGCCTTAAAGCCCGTGTGGCCTAATGTCTCTGCAATTTCATCAGCCTTTTGACATAAGGGAGGACCGTTCACTGGAGCATTTCCGTTTCTAACATAGTTAAACCAACTTAAAAGATCTTCTTCAACTTGGGCATCTTTTCCATTTCGCTTACGCTTCCTGTTTGTCCCTTCACTTGCAAATTTCATATAATTGACCAATCAGTACAATCTGTAATTTTGCCCATTGGCTTAGAGGGAAATGGAAAGTGGATATTATAAGGCGGAGTGTTCATTTATCCGGAGTAAGATGAGATGAAAAAGTAGAATTCGTGAACTACCTCTGAAAAAAATGGCCATATTAAGCGGAGTGTGGCCACATAAAGCGAAAATTTGTTACATAGGAAACAGTTAGAAAATTCCGGACTGAGCTGGAGTGTCTAGCAACCCGCTCCTGTAGTGTCTAGCAACAATAGTAAACAGGAATGATGGGCATCAGCTAAGTGCGACTCCATAAATAGGATTGTGTGACAGCAAAACCTGTGCCGATACATGAGCTACTCCGCCACTTCTACGCAGGTGTATCGATCGCAGGACGGGGATACCGCCTGCAACTGATGTACCCACGGTAAGAATCCGGGCTGTCAAATATTCCACACTAATGGACGCACACACGTGCCACGTGAACCCTTTAATTGTGATGGGGGGGGAGGGGGACACGGGAACCCCTGTGCCCGTTTCTTAGGTGAGGCACACGGCAGGTGCAGGTTCTCGGTCTACTTCAACCCCTCGCCCAGCTCTATACCACAACTGCCTGCTCTCGGCGCTCAACTGTTTTGCGCACTCCACTGCTTTTATGCAGCCACACACCTTATTCTTATGCTACTTATACTGACTTTATCTAGCATCTTGAAATAACAGTTTATTAATAGAGAAATCAATTACTGCCAAAGGCAACACTCATCAAAATCCATAGTTCGCTCAACAGAGCTCGGGAACGTTAATACGAACTGTTCCTAACACGGTTTTTGCATATGGGGACTTCTGAGAATACGACTGGGCACAAACCACTAACAACGTCACACTTCAACACTAGTCGGCATAACGCCTTCACGATGCAGAGCCTCTGTCGCGATGATTAAAATATATGAAAAAGTTCACTCACCCAGCATGACATCAATTGGCACAAGTTGCGGGCTTCTCTGCCCGATACCACAACTTACGATCTTTCGGCTGGCACCACTCCGACGAGGACTCCATTGAACGACGCAATACTCTTTCCATCAACAGCATAACAGGGTATACAGGTTTCAAAACAGCTTAAAACTTTCGACTGCGTTAAAATTTCGCATAATAATTAGATGTGATAAGCTTAAATAAGCAGAAATTGCAGTTAATGAACATTTCAGTAGTTCAGCGGCGAAAGTTCCACATTTCAAATATGGTCGCCAGCCATTTGAACCAACTATCGACCAGGGAAAACAATTAAGTTCACTTCAGGGAAAATTAAATTACATTCACCATGAAGGAAAATTTTTGTCAGAAGAAAAAAGAAGACAACACAACATCATTAACCAGAGGCTGTCATCAGCTCCTTGGAAAAACTCCGAGAAACAATGAAAGCCTCAACAATACGTGAGCGCTGTCAATAGCAGTCACGACAACAGCCAAGCTATTGAGCGAAACTTATTTAAAAAAAAAACTTAACAATCCTATCGTTAAAATAACATGTTTTAATACAACGAAATTAAAACACCAGCACACTGCACTACAAGAAAAACTACCCGTTAACCACCCAAACTGACACTCAAACCAAAACAAACACATGCACATATGCACTAGCTCACCCTCTCCCAATCATCACAACACTCAAAACAAACGATCTCAACAACAAAACGAACGTTTACAAACTAAACCAACACGCGAAAACAACAAAACAAACAAACTAACTCTTAAGAAACAATTTCCACACGAGACAAACACCTCCCACACATGACCACGCACTAAGTATATTGCCTCTGCCGGGCACGATGCTGTATGCTGACATGTAATGTCACAAATGAATATTAAAGTAAACATATGAACAGCAACTATAACATCAACAACAAGATAATAATAATAATAATAATAATAATAATAATAATAATAATAATAATAAACTCGCTACACAAAAGCCTATCAACACTAAATTTAAACCCACACTTATACAAAACATTACAGAAAGCCACAATTCTAAACACATGTCACATAGTAAGGAAATTCCTACACTCAAACATCAATACTCCCACGAGTGGATAACTTTCCCTCCCTCGCATTTGAGTCCCTTGGGCTTTGGCCCTCTTTTGGGTCCGCCTCTGGGATTGGCTTCCGGACTTGATCCGAGTTTGGTTTCTCCAAACAATGATAATAATAATAAAAACAGTGGAAATCAGTTGAAATTTTAAGAATATATGGAAATTAAAGTAGTTGAGATTAATCCCGAATGAATGTTTCTAAGAAGAAGGTGTTTAAAATATTGTGCCCTGTAGTGCGTGGGAGGGGGGGGGGTGCTGTAAGGACCCCCTTACGAAAATTCACTCCCAAGCACTACAGGAGCGGGTTTTTGGACTTGCGCGGGGTGAATGTTATATTCGCAAGGAGTAGAGGCTGACAACCGATAAATTATTCAATTTAATTGCTTAGGATCAATAATTAAAAATACAAATCATTACTATTGAAAATTGGGGCCCCATATTGGAAAGACATAAACTTTAACAATCATATCAAAATTAGCCAATAATCAATTAACTTGTTAAAATAACGCGAAATCTTCTGAATTTACAAACATTTAATTGAAAACGTGCACCAGCACATGGGGAGCCAATGAGCCCATCATACTCTATGCCCAATCAGTAATGGCCTACAACACAGGCCGCAAGTATCTGGCGAGAGTGAATAGATTGTGAGACCTATCCCAAGAAAGCGTCACGCCCTCCTTTGTTTTGTTGCCAAACAGTGCTACAAATTAGCGCTGCAACTGCTTGGTCAACCAGGGGAGAGAGCATTAACCCCTCAACAACAACCTTTGGACCTTTCACTGTCCGCTCATAGACGCTGTAGACTTCACTCTATTCACTCACGTATCACAATACCTATAGGCATACGTTCAATAAACGTTCAAGGAAAGCCCCCACGTGACAGGCTTCGCTTCACAGACGCTAAATGGTTATGTATATCGTTTATTGTAAACATTTCTGCTTAACTTAATACAAATTTAACGCGATGTTGATCACTACTCAATGCCAGTGTGCTTCAGCGCCGTGCAATGAACAAATATTTAACTCAGATAGATTCTCATAAGAGAATTAACTGTCGATCTTGAACTATTAGTGGTAGTCGTCACTTTCTTTTGATATGCACCTTCCCAAACGTTAAATTTCCCCACTGGTGATCGTAACTTCAAGTCCGTCTGTAATACTAAAATGGAACGATCTCACCGCTCTGTTGCTGACTCATTCTTATCTTGGTCGGGAACTTCGTTCTAGGTGCTTGCCTTCATGTCCGCTCACTTCCGACGTATAACAGTCACGCTCATTAAAAGAAAAACATAGCCATCATCAATTTACAGGACAGATTACTTAACATTAATTTGTAACCTTCATACAGGCCTGCTTTCATCAAAGCTCCTATTTTCCAGTAGCAGACACATCCAGAAACATCATCGCTGCTAGCTCGGGAGGGGGGGACTCGAACGATCTTTTTATTTATTTTTTTTTTTTTTACGCTTCCTGCAAAAGGAAGACTGACAACGATCGCTCACTCTCCCAACAATCTCCCATTTCCTCCGGGTTTGTTGAGGCTCACATACTGAGAAAAGCTGCCCCAACAATGTCTGCTTACGATTATCCAAACAATTGCGGCAGCTTCCCTCAGATAACTTAAAAAAAACTGTTTCCAACAATCAGGAAAATATCACCTACGTACTACAAAACATAAAATTTCCTATACAGTAACCTGACTTATTTTTATTTAAAAATTCCACACACATGATCGATATTCGCAACCAAACCCACCACAAAACTCTTACACAACTACCGCAACACAATCGCTACAAAACTCATTTATTCAACAAATACACTTAAAACACAGAAATTTGCATAAACGACACCAACCAACTATGAAATAACAACAAAATACCAAACGAACTCAAAACACACACTGACACCAGTCACAATATGAAGGGAAGGTCATCATGAAGTTCTTTAGTTAATAAGGACCAACAGATTATTCCAGAAATTGATATTGATCTCTTTAAATAATTTACTCCATAAAATGGAATCATTATTTCATTTTTCTCTCGTGTGGTAGTGATGAGAGGAGTTAGTTAATATAGGGGGATTTCTGATAGAAGAGAGATGGCTTATTTAACAAAATGCATAATAAACGTTTTTGGATTTTAATTAAAAGATTAATATTTTTTAGCGTAGTCGATCCCCATAAACATAATTCAAAACACAAATTTGTGTGAATGAAGGTGAAATATAAATTTAGTAAAATACTACACGAAGATGCTTGACTCTATAAATAATGCCTAAAATTTAGGACAATTTTATAGCTAAATGCTTTATATGAAGGCTCCACGATAAATCAGGGGTAAAATAAATTCCTAAATGGGGGAGGCTGTGGCCTGGTGGGCTTTCACTGAAAGCACAACTTCAGTGAAGTTAAGCAACATCAGGCATGGCTAGTCACTGGATGGGCGACTCATCAGTGACTCACAATTTTCACCCCCCACCCCCAGCTGCTGTTACCATCATACAGCAGTTGTTAATCCAGGTCCATCCAGAGACCCAACTCGTCGGCCTCAGGCCTTACAGGCTCTGGATGGACATATTGGATTACAATGAATAATATTAAAAAAAAAGAAAAAAAAATTATCAGAAGAGACTCTGGATAGTATATTATTGACTCAAAGCTTAATTTTATTGAAATCAATCTGTTTATTACGTTGATGAAAGATCATATAATATGATTTGCTTAGGTTTAGTGGAAGTTGATTTAGTAAAGACCAGTGAAAGATTTTATTTAATAAAGAGTTTGCTATGTTTTTAAGTTGTTCTTCTGAATAAGCTGAAGCTAAGAACATGGCATCATCTGCAAATAATAAGCGTTCTGCATTTTCAGTAATATAAGAGAGGTCGTTAATAAAGAGAGAGAACAGTAGTGGCGACAGAATAGTATTATTAATTAAATTTGGTAAAAATTTTGAATTGACATTAAGAGAGTATTGCCTATCTAAAAGAAAGGAAGCTATCCAATTCAATGGTAGCCCTCTAATGCCATATAATGAATTTAATAATAATAATTAATAATAATTTATTTAATAATAAAGCATGGGGTACCATATCAAATGCTTTTTTAAAATCAAGAAATAAAGTTAATACAATTTTAAATCTTAAAATCTGAACCAATATCATGGGATAAAGATCGACGAATGATTTACGAAGGAGAGGTTATTCCCGATTCTAAAATAGATCGATTGGCTATAAGACTGGTAAGCGACAGGAAAGAAAAAAACAAATACGTAAGTGAATCAGGTTGGAAAGAAATCAACACATTGATCGATGTCAAAGATATCAAGAAAAAAAGCAAAAACAGAAAACAGCAGAAACCTTATTGATTCAAATGGGCAGGGGTTGGAGTTGTCCTGAAATTTTTGAAAATCCTTAAATTTTTTTTTCTGTTTTTAAATGTCCTGAATTTATATATTTAATCCTGAAAATCCTAATTATTTCCAAAATGTTTCGTAAATAAATTCTTTTGTGGATTACGTAAATTAACGTCATCTGTGAACAGAAGCGACATAGGTTTGAAAGGCTGATCAACCATTTATGAAGTATATAAAGTAAACAGCCTGTCTTAATTTATACACACCGTACGCATACTTTAAATTAAAGTGGAGAAATTCAACTTTATCGCTAACTGGCTTTAAGTAAAGGACTACTTTAAACTAGGTTTATGTGCATTAAAATTAAAGGCATCAGAATGTTATTCCATCTACTTTCCTGCGTGTCTAAACTGCACCCATATTTTCCAAATTTCTGTAAATAACATTGTTCAAAATGGCTAAACTACCCTAATTTTGGGTCGAGAAAAACGAATATGGCATCAGATTTTGTTTTTTAGCTCTAGTTTTTAAGATATACTAATTTCAAGTAGAAATACTAAAAATACACTTCGAAATTCTTTCCTTTCTGAAAATAGCTAAACTACCCTAATTTTGGATCGAGAATGTGACATTAGATATTAATTAGTTTAGTTGACATTAGATTATGGTTTTATAGCTTCACTAACCTCAAATAAAAGGGCTTATTCACGTGAATGTCTTCTCTTTGCTTGTACTCCTTGGTTTATCTCTTGTCATTGTCCAACAGTAGTCTGCAAGCATAGAAGTGTTCCATTTTCTCTGATACCTCTGCTCTATTTGCGAAATGTCCTTATCATGGTCTTTCAATCTAAATTTGAAAGACCATGGTCCTGATGGAATCGCTCTCCATGTTCGTCACTTACAGCACCACTGATCATTTTTAAAGATTTTCAAGCAATTGTTAAGTACTAAGAATTCTCTTTTCTAAGAAAAGCCTGAATAACAGGAATTCTATGCATTGAATTCTATATTGCACAAACTTTGCCTTGCATTGTTGGTCATGAGACATATATTGCTGATCCTTGCATAGTGTTGGTGCATTGTGTGTTGACACCATTGTTGATATCTATTGTTGCACAAACTTTTATTTGTATTGTTGGTCATGAGACATATATTGTTGGTCCGTGCAGAGTGTTTGTGAATTGCGTGTTGATACCATTGTCGATACTTATTGTGGCAAAAACTTTGTCTTGCATTGTTGGTCATGAGATATTTCTCATTAATATGCCCTGTCATAACCAGGAATATCGATTTTTTATCAATAATTATTTTTTTTTCGAAATCTGAGGTAGACAGTGACCTTCCTCATGCTTTGGAGGTCATGTATGTGAAATTTTATCAAGATCGGACTAAAACTGTAGATTTGTATAAAAAACAAACAAACAAACCCACAAACAAACATCCTTCTTTATATATATAGAAGATAAAACAAAAAAGAACCTTGAAGCGGCAGGTACAAATGTATATTGATCCAGGCGACAAAGACATCAACTTGTTCAACATTTGCCTTTTGCATTATTATAAATCATTAATTGGCATAAACAAAACTGCATAGAATATATTCAAAGTGTATTATACCTGTTCATAGTAAATTATTTATGAACTTAAAATTAAAATTTTATATTGGAAAAGGAATACAATTTTAGTTTATATATTTAAAACAAGCATATTTGAATTATTAAATTAAAGATAATTTAATCTAATTCTGAATTAAATATAAATGCAATTCAACATTTAGACTGTTTAAAATGGCTTGCTGTCATGAAGTTTTCCCCATTTTATTAAACATTATAAATATCAAATATATTACCGGTAAATCGTGTTGATGTATAAATGAGTTTTTTTAATTCATCGAAAACACAGAGTCAAAGTATATGACCAAATGGGGCTATAAGAGTGGATTTTCGTGTTGGGTCTGGATGTACGGAATTTCGCTGGTACGTAAAGGGTGCCAGTCCTGTCAGTTCCATATAATCGAGGTTCTACTGTAATTGTTTTATTATACAGGGTGTTTCAAAATTATGTACAACAAATTTAGTGACATATTCTTCAGGTCAAAAGAAGACGAAAGTGTTCTATAGCACTTTGTCTGGAAACGATTTGTTTGCGAGTAATCCAATATCATACAGTAGGGAAGCACGGTAGTTAGTGGACGATATTTTAGCGGTTCCAGCGTTTCGACCCAACACTAGGTTGAGTGGTTTGTTCCATTTAAACCTACTTTAGGGTTGTTCCATTAGTTGTGTACGGTTGTTTCCATTACTTTAGTTTCACTACTGTACATCCACTAGGAATATCAATTTCAGAACGTTTGCGTGCTTTGACATACGCATTACGATTTACGCAAAAAAAAAGTCATGTACACGTATTCCAGTGCAGAATACACTGACATGCACCTAATGTATGGTCTTGCGGACGGAAATGCTGTGGAAGCAAGAAGACTCTACCAAGAACGCTTTCCGAATCGACGTTTGCCAAATAACCGAACATTTGTATCTGTCGACAGACATTTGAGGGAGTGTGGTTCCTTTGGCTGTCAAACAGGACAAGGGTGGCCTGTAGCACATTCTCCGGATGAGGAGGATGTGATAATTGACACCATACATGATGAACCACAGACAAGCACCCGTCGTATTTCTTCCATGGTACACATTCCGCACTCATCTGTTTGGCGCATTCTTCACCATCAGCTTTTGCATCCATACCACCTGCAACTGGTTCAGGCACTGACAACGACTATCCACACCGACAACGATTTTGCCAATGGATACAACGTCGCTCATGCAACGAGCCGAAGCGTGCGTGCGAGCTGGTGGCAGGCACTTTGAACAATTCCTGTAATTTGGAGCCACGGGTTTAGTTGGCTGTATCGCGTAAATAAATCGTTTCCAGACAAAGTGCTATAGAACATTTTCGTCTTCTTTTGACCTGAAGAATATGTCACTAAATTTATTGTACATAATTTTGAAACACCCTGTATATTATTTCAATTTATAATTGTCATATGTTGATAACAAGAAAATTAATTTAAAATGTCAAATTGCATAGTAATGAATGTAAACTCGTTTTTGTGTTCATTTAATTAAAGCATTTCATTTGTGTTTTAGTATCAAAAGTTTATCAATCATAAAGAGTGTTTAACGTCATTACTGGATTTGTGAAGTTGGTGGTTCTGTTTGTCAATTTTTCACTTTTTTTTTAAATTTTGATTTCAATTCGGAAAGAGCATTAAAAAGCGAGTAAAGTTATAATGGGTAAACTTGTCCTATGTATTCGCAAAAACGGCTAAAATGGTGATTAAAGTTAAACATTTTGGTACTTCGAGCCGGCCAAAATAATTAACTTTAGCCGTCAGATTGGCCATGTTCACGAATAGATAGGACCTATGGGCCTATTTTAACTTTTACTTATTTTGATGCTCTATCCAAATCTGAAATGAAACTAAAAAAAATTCGAATAGAACTGACGACAGAATGACCAGCTTTATGAATAAGGTAACGATGCTTTTAATTAACACGCATTCTCAACAGGTCTTTTATTGCTTTCACTGAAATGTCCTGAAATCGTCCTGAAATTTAAGTAAACATGGGTCCTTAAATTTCTATTTTCACCATTCCGACCCCTGAATGGGACATATAAAAATAAAAACGATATTTTGAAAGAAATTTATTTTTCTCCTTCCTCCGTTGGAAGCTACAGTGGAGTGACTCGTTTATATTCATCAACTTGTCAAAATGGACACTTTATGATAAATATACACACTTCATAAATACATCAAGAGAAAATTTCCTCGGAATCGTATCATCGTATACAACGGAGACAAAATATGGTCCGTAGATTTAATGGATGTGACGAATTTGTTGGCACACAATTTCGGCATTAGATTTCTTTTAACTAATGTGGATGAGTTTTCTAAGCGTGCTGTTGTCTTTCCTTTGCAGAACAAATTGGGGAAAACGGTTGCTGCGGCCTTCAATGTCATGTTATCATTTGAAAAACCTGAGAAAATATGGTCAGACGACGGCACTGAATTTTATAATACACATGTTCAAAATGTCTTTAGAAAATACGATGTAACGCACTATTCGACTAAAAACGAAGAAGCAAAGGCGTGTTTGAGCGTACGATTTCATGTATGAGTCTACGTGATCGTTTGCACCATTTTATGTATGCTAATAAAACCAAAACCTTTGTGTACGTACTTCCCGATTTGATCAAAGCTTATAATAGCTTCCATAGAAGCATTAAAATGACACCCATGGATGTACGAAAGGAAAATGAATAAGCATTATGTGTTCCAAAGCCTCTACGGAGATGATTTCGGAAGAAGAGGGAGGCGAATTAAATTCATAGACGAAAAATCAACTCTTAAGAATCCCGTTCATTTAAAACCGGGTGATCACGTGCGTTTATCAGTAAAGAAAGAAGCCTTTGAAAGAGGATACATGCCCTCCTGGACTTCAAAAATATTCCAAATCGATGCTGTTAAACGAAATCAAAAAATGGCTACAAACACTGTAAGGGATCTTCAGAATCATCCAATCATCGAAACTTTTTATGTTCAAGAATTACAAAAAGTTGAATGACATGGAGGGCTTTTACTTATAACTTCCCAGCAATTCTACTTTGGATGTTTTCTCAAATATTTACGTTGCAAAATTACAACATTTCATCTTCCCGAACAGATCGAATTGAACGGAGAATACGAAGTAGCTTTAACTGAGATTTCATTTGTCGTGTCGGCAACAAATAAAGACTGATTGTTGCATCGCATGATGACTGTTGTGTGTGTGTCTAGTGTTTACGTTTATTGTTGTCATTTACTATGATCGTTTGAGTTGTGATGATCGTCAGATTTATTGGTCTTGTCCCTGCGTAGCTTCCATCTTGAGTATTCAATCCCGGCGGATTTGATGGGAGCCCCACGCCACGCCAACTACAGCCACCCTGATCCCACAGGTAATCACCACTAACAAGGGACTCCCTCGAACATGTATGTCACAGATTTCCACCAAATTGAAATATGTTACTCATCTGAAGCTACTATAGATGCTTGCAAAATAAGAGAGTGTGAAATTGTGTTTCTTTCAAAATAAGCCGTGAAAACGAAAAAATTTCAGCATAGAAAGCCATACAAGGACTCCATTGTTAATGCGGTTAGGCTATATGGAGAAGGACTCCCTTATAAGTATGAGAACTTCTTTTTTCAGAATCCCATCTTCTCCCATTTTTGGTGTCAGAAGTGGGATTCTGAAAAAAGAATGATCAACGTCAAACGTTACGATGAGACTAAATAGCCATATCGAAAGTGACAATATCAATTAAAAGTAAAACGGAGAGAGACTCTTACCTAAAAACATGACATAGTAGAATAAAGGCAATGGTGAGTTCTAAAACAAAACTGATGCAGGAGCTCTTGAAGATGATCGCCTCTGCCCTCCACGTAGCCACAGACATTGCGGTTGCGCAGATGGCGACACCGCCTACAGCTTCCGGTGCAGAGAGAGAGAAAGCTCCCAGCTGCAAGGCCTCCCCCGTTCATGATGCCAGCCTGCCGTGCAGGAAACTTCAGTGGCCGAACGCTCTTGAGTTCATTAGAAGTTGTCCCTACTCAATTTGCACAATCCGAACACTCGGCATCCTTAGGAGATGCATGGGAAACAGCTCAACCCTCCACTTCAATTTGTAACCTTACTTCCCGAGCTTCACGATTACATCATCTCATAGTGATGTATCGTATAGACATTGTATGACTTGTGTGGGAAAAACTTTAAATATAAAAAAAAAACTTAACAGCTCATCATAAGAAAATTCACAAAATATCAAATCATATTACAAAAAAGTTTGTGTAGAATTTGTAAATGGTTATTGACACAGTAAATGAGTTGCAAATGCACAACGAAGAAGCTCATTATCAAGAAAACGATGAGCTTTCCAGCACATCACAAGTTGAAACTTTGCCGGAGGTTGAACCTTTCAATTTACGTTTATCAACATATCGAAACTTTTTTCGGTGTTATTTCATTAGAAAGAGGAGTGACACAGTAGATATTTTTTCTTATTTCGAACAAATAAGAAAATATTTCCAAAACCTTTTTACAACAATGTTGTCACATTGTGACGAACCACTCTGTAAGCTCCCACTGAAGAACGTCAAAAATTGCAATTCCCCCAGGAAAATCCCTCCCAAGTACAACAAATACAACCATCCTCCATGCGTTCAGGCATTTTGGCCTAAAACTTTGAGATACCACAGAGACGAGTTCATCAGTGGTTCTGGGGCATCGTATTTATGGTCACTTACTGGCCTATTTATAACAAAAACACGCATCAAAACACGGTTGAACAATTTTTAATTTACCTAGAATACAGTACAGCTTTGCAGCGAAAGTGTCTCACAAAAACTTAGCCTCATGTGTTTATACGCTCAACCATTACATTTAGAACTCCTTTGGGGGGGCGAGGCCCTCAGTAATTTACTAAACCAAACTGGCTATAGTCAACTATGTGTTTACCATGAGCTACATGACATGGATGCGAGCTAAAATAGGGGATTGAGAACAGTGAAACAGACAGTTTGTCAACATACAACCTCCACGCAGCAGCCCAAGCTACCTGCCGGTGTGACTCTCAACCCACAGACTTTGGGCCGACAAGTATTCCAAACCAAATTGCGCATGAAAGCGTTGGGTGATCCCTTTCATATGAATTGGGGGAGGATCACTAGAACTCTGGACGGCCCGATTCCATGGGGAACACGCCAAAGAGCAGTTTTCCCTTAGTGCTAGTTTTGCCTGCTTGGCGGACTAAAGTGTGACAGCCAATAGTTGCATAACTGACCTGTACCTCTTAGAAGTATAAACGCCTTTAAAACTAGTAGCTTTGCAATCCCTTGTTATAGCCCTGGGACAACAGGCAGCACTCATAACTCTTACTCCTACTTAACTAAAGACCATTTTAACGAATGAACAGAATTCATAATATCTAGTTCTTATTTCAAAAATGTTCAACAGATTCATGAACACCAGTCATTACGAACAGTTATTCTCCTAGAATTCAAAACGGCAAATGCACTGTCCCAGTTCACTTTAACATTCCAGGCACAGTTTACCACTAGCACACGACGAGGAACACCCAATTTCCTAACAGGCGTAATGCTGGAGGTACGATTCGCTCGCTATTATGTTGGGGTAGCTCCTTCACGCAACAGTAGAAAACAAAAAAGCAGAAAATGCACTCGCCCATGGATCCGAGATTACTCTTTACCTCGCACCTGCTGGGGCTTCACTGCCCGGCACCAACTTCCACAGCAACAGAAAGTGTTTGGCGGCCGTAACTCCAAAATGACAGATGGCGACCAAAAATTATTAAAATGTTGCTATGGGTTGATTCATAGACAATGTTCTAATTAACTCAATTAGTTTGAGTCACAGACTATTACAAATAATGCAGGAGCAACAAAAATGCCTATCTGGCTTCGTTCGAACAAGGGCCAACATGGCCACTCCTTTTGAAAAATGTCTCTATGCGTCGTCATAAAAACGTCTGCTCTTCTCCAAAGTTCTTAACCGACAACAAACAAAAACTTTCTTCTAAACTTAAAAACCTGAAAAATACAATAATAGGCACAGAGACTGCCACCGTTCTCACTCAAGAACAACTTTTTTGAGAAAACAATAGCATCTCCAACAGAACATGAGTGCTCCCCCCCATATAAGGAGTGGGAACGGCCATAACTCAAGAAACAATGAATAAACCACAGACACAACAATAACTAAAAAAAAACCCACTTATAATGAACACAGTAATTACTACTGCTCGTTGCAATAACCAACTAATTTTATTATACGAACGAAAAAAGCACAAAAACAAACGAACAACGACAACACGCATCCCACAAAGACGACACACACTTAAACAATTACTCACTTACACCCCCTTCTACCAAATCAGGCACAAACCAAACCACTTCACTACCTCTCTTTCACAATCTCATCGGTTATTCCTTCAGCCATTTTCTGCAACCACTTTATATTTTTCCCTTCTTTAAATGCTTTTCTCACTGTTCCCCAACAGCTTTTGGGGATTCTGCCATCCTGCATCTTCTCTACTTTCTCTATGAAATCTAATTTACAACAAACATTCCAGCATAACCAAAACTCATAAGCGGCTCAAGCAATAAACACTAACAACACACAAATAAAAAAAACAAGCGCAACACACAAACTTTTCACCGGGACAACTGCTGCCCTCTGCCGGGCACAACGGACCTACTGACATGGAATGTCACATACGCCCGACAGAAGACAAAAAAAAACAAACAACAAAAAACCCAAAACAAACTTCGCTCACAATCCCACAAAGGTCACAGGTCACAAAACTCCATTCGGGCTTGTTTTTCCATATGGCTGCTAGGTTGTGGCTCTCTTCACTCCTTCATAAACCACCTGACAGCCCTCCAATGTTGCTTTTAGGATCGCCCCCTCGCGAAACAACTCTATTACCCTGAGCGCCAGTCATACAGGAGTGTGTGCAATCCCCCCCCCCCTCCCCCCCGAGGAAATCAATACCTACAACAACCATTCCAGCATAACCAAAATTCATAAGCGCCTCAACCAATAACACTAACAACACGCAAATAAAAAAACAAGCTCAACATGCAAACTTTTCACCGGGACCACGACTGCCCTCTACTGGGTGCAACGGACCTACTGACATAGAATGTCACAACATCTTCATCAATACAAGTATTTAATCTGTTAAGAAGTAATGATACAGAAAAAACAACTCGACGAAACAGTTGAATTAATACCGTTATACTTGTGATCAGGAACTCAAATACCGTAATTTTACTAGCATACAAAATTTCAGCAGCTATTGATGATGCGATACAGAAATTAGTAATCAAATTCAATACTTTTCAGAAGAATGGTTCTGGATGGACGATTTCCTCCATCGAAAAATGCGATATTCATTTCGGAAAATACCGTACACTGTCAGGAGGATGCAAATGTAAGCTAGAAACTTTTTTAAAAAACAAGCGAGCATTAACCAGATGATCATTCTTGTTCCGTGTATTCTATATTAGAAGCATTGCATTCTGAAGAGAAAGGAACAAATAGTGTTGAATATTATAAACAGTATCTGGGGGAAATTAACTTAAATGGAATTACCGTAAATCCTCTACTATAATGCCTAAAAAAGCACCTAAATTTGCTGGGTCGTATTATACAAGAGGATAAATATCAGCCCTCCAACAACGACGACTGCAAGAAAATTGATGTACTTGATTTACTTGTTGTTTTTTTTTTTTAAGAAAATTGATGTACTGTGTTGTTTTTTTGTCGATGTGCGAGTGAGAAAGCTTTCCCTATCAGTGTAGGGCTATAAACTTCCAAACTGCCTCGACGAAGTGGAGGCAGTTGCTTTCTGTGCTGATCACATTCACATGACTTTACCGTGTATTATACATTAAATACATTGCATATTCAGTGTCCAGTTCATTATACAATAAATTAATTCACTTTTTATTCGAATTTCTCTCCACCAACATCTAATACAAAAATAACTCCTCCCAAAGATTGCTACTTCCAAATACAGACCATCAATATTGATGGTCTCTGCTTCCAAACTTCTTTGAACTACCACAGCCTCTAATTATGTAGGCTGTGGACCTACTGTACTGATGAAATTCTCAACGAATATACCGTGTGATATACATTAATTATACAGCATATACAGTATCCAGTTCAGTATACAATAAATTATTTCACTTTTTATTTGAATTTCTGGTGATCGACATCGAAAATAACTTCTCCCAAATATCGCTACTTTCAAATAGGCCTACTTCCAAACTGCTTCAAATCAAAGCCTACAAGAAAGCTTATGCAGTCGAGTTATGAAAAATGTTAAAACTGAATAAAGTTTACTTGATTTTTCCTTAAGAAATGTTCCGAATTTATCATTTATTATACATTAATTACATTGCATTGACACTTCCAGTTCATTATACAATAAATTAATTCACTTTTTATTCGAATTTCTCGTTGCCAACAGCTGCCGTAATATGAAACTAACTTCTTCCAAAGATCGTTATACTGTACTTGCAAACTGCCTGGAACCAAAGCCTACAAGAAAGCTATGCAGTGAAAACATTAAACTGAATAAAGATTACTTGGGTTTTTTTATTAAGAAAATTGATATAAGGTCGATGTGTGAGTGGGAAAGCTTTCCCTATCAATGTAAGTCTATAAACTTCCAATGGCTTTAATGGGGCAAATGTCCCAAAAATGAATTGAATTTTGGTGAAATTAAACTTTATACAATTTTGAACAAAGACAAGAAAGTTCAGTTAAATGCATTTTTACATTTCTACATTTTTAAGATCCAGATTATTTAAAAATAAATATTTTTTCTGTATATTTTTTCACATTTTATTTCTCGCGAGGAGTCAAAAATGGGTATCGCATTATACAAGAGGATAGCATTTTTGCTGGTTTTTTGGGCCGAAAAAATGGAATCACCCTATACAAGGGGTCGCATTATAGTAGAGGATTTACGGTACTTTTCCGAGTCCAATATCCGAAATTCCTAAATTTGAAAATCAAAATAATCTCTCCATAAACGTGTATGGATACGAGAAAAATATAAGTTTTTAAAAATAACTGTCAATTACTTTTCACTGATACCGACAGTTTATTTTGTGGCATTCCATTTCAATAACGGGGTCACATAGGCCTAACGATGGGAGTAGTGACCCCGATGTAATTTTTACCTTGGTTTAGTTCATTTTAGCTATTAAGGCTTTATTTTGTTAAGATATTATTTTATTCGTGTTTTGTTATTATAATTTGCTGTTGTTATTGTGTTATTGCGTTTGTAACTCTTCGTTGGCCGCGCTTGCAGACGAGCAACAGGGTGGCTTATTGTTGTTGCGATGACGGCATTGTTTCTCGGAGGTTTTCTGAGAAAATCGATGCTGTCATCTGGAAGATGTATTGTTGCATTGTTTTCAGAATATAGACTTAAAAATATATGCTTTTTGGGGGGGGGGGGGCGGGGGAGAGCGGAGAGCAGATGTATTTGCATTTCTGGCTTGGGTAAAAAGTTTCCGACCAAGCGTATGTAATGGTGTTTGAAGGCGGCCTGGCTGAATACAGCTGTTGCGTTTAGAGTGGAGTTTGTTCTAGCTTGCCCTTGACATGTTTATGTATTCTTCAGCTAGTAATATATTTAGTTATCGTTTAGTATTTATGTTTTTATATTTTAATTGTTTGTGAATGTTCGATGATGCCATTTTGAGGCAGCACAGAGCGTTCAAACACGTCGGATGCGGAGAGCAATCAGTGATAATGGCCCATAGCGTCAGCTATGCAGAAATGCCTTCCAGGCGGTGAGTGTTTTCGAGAACTTCTGAAAACTGGTGAGTGAATTTATTTACTTTTTTGTGGTTGAGAATCGCAACATAGAGAAGGTTTTACCGACAAGGGAAGGAATCAAGAAATATAGAATTTCGAACATGCATTAGCCGAGAGGAAAAACATTTAGAGTAACTGTATGTAATTACGACAAACTGGCATTATAACGAACGGGCATTATAACGATTATATCATTGTCATTTATCGTGTTTGTATCATACACTGTCTCATTACGTGGGGCTGTAGCCTATTTCTTTTGTACCCTGAAGAAGGCGGGAATAAAGCCGAAACTAGTTGGTTTTTTTAAAAACTAAAATGTTGTACTGTAAGGCCTCTTTTAATTTTGGGCATTATAACGAACTGGCGTTCTCTCAATTGTGCTGTTTGTTTATAAATTGACTAAGGCATGTGTCTTTGGCGAAGTGGGACCTTCAAGGGTGTTGAATCATCTGTCCGTCTGTAAAAGTAGCTTCATAATTATCATTTAGAAAACATGCATAGTATTCGTGGCTTATTGATGACATGTTATGGGTGAACCAGGTGCATGCCCACAGAGTAACTGGTGACTAACCCCCTATGAGAAGTTCTTAAAGGTAGCGATGGTTGTGAGGACAGGATAGCTTATTGGCTGCATGAGTCTGCAAGAAGGCAAGGTGTTTGAATACAGTTTGGATTTGTATTTAACGGAACCCTTGCAATAACTAGGATGCATATTGGGTTTAATGTACCCTCCCCGGCTTTTAATTTTGAAAAGGGTTACACAACGTCTTCCTGTTCGTTGTGGCGTAGGCCAATTGATCAATACGCTATCCTGGCGTAACCTTTAAACTCGACACATAGACTTCGGCGAGTACATGGGCACGTTAGCACCAGTGTGGAAGCATATTTGAAATTTTTGTAGTACTATTGTAGCCCGGGTGGCCCCGAGCGGTAACCCCTGTGCTATTGGTATTGATATATGAATTTCATGATTATAGTATTGTAAGGGTCCGGTTTACTTTATCTTCATTACCATTACCAAATAATTAGAAAACGACTGCGCCATCCAATTACTATCGGCAAAAATGTTAATTAACTAATTACCAATTAATATTTAAACCCAATACCGAATCTTACATAGTAATTCTTCCACCCAAGTTCGTGCTAAGAAGGGCGAGAAGAGAATGAGGGACTCAAGTTTTTTGATTAACAATAACAATGAAATTTATTCATAATAAAAAATATAATGAAAATAAAATGAAGATTAAAATATGAGTTTGCACTACTAGCTTCACTAACTTGATTAGGTTACAGTAAAGATGAAACTGAACCATAGTATAATTAACCAAATGTAACTAATGAGATTTTTCATGGAAACGCTTTTTCATGGCCAAATGGAAAATATAGATCATACATACTCTTTTGGCGAATCAAATGGTCTTGCTTCTTTGGGATTTGGGCTCGGTGATCTTCTGCCGATGGTTGTGGCTCAAATGGGAATCTTCAAACGTGATCGCGTCATTGTTTGGGACAATACTAAGTAAATTTTACGGGAAAACTGTCATTATTTAAGTTGGGTCCAACTATGATATCTTTCATTAAAAAACCTCGGTTATCGAGTCAAATTAAAGTTATAACTTCTGCACCATGAATGGAATAAAAGAAAATAAAAATTTAACTAAACGAATTTTGATGTTCTCTTCATGACGGACGTCCGTGAGCCGGACACAGATAGCAAAAGTGTTGCTACCAGTCGGATTTCAAAGATCCAATCCCGTCACTTACGCTTCGGTACGCCCGCACATGAGAGGGTGAGAATTGGAGAAAGCCGCTGGTGTTCTGGGCGGTGCAAGTTCCCAGAGAACACTGAATCTCTCAAAATTACAAGTTCCCTCGTTCGAGAAGGGGTTTGGAAACGACCAATCAGCGTTTGATTATGACGTCAGAGGCCCGAATTCTGGGGGTCAGAGGAAAGGTCAAAATTGAAGCTAAAAGCTTGTTTCTGGACTCTTGTATTAGATGTGCGGGTGTTATATGGTAGAGAGTCCTTAGTCAGCTTTCTGGTGCTCTTAATTGCCGTTGGGGTAAACTTTCCTCCTAGGGTGTCTTTTATTTCACCCCTGCGATTCGTTCTCCTTTCCAAGCTGGCTCGCTTCCTGTCAACAGTCCTAATTTACAAAAGGCTTCTAGCTGCCTCAAATAGAAGCGTTAATCCCTAATAGCTTATCCCACAGGACCCTTCATCGTTGTCCAGAAAAAAGGGCTGAATGCTAAGAGCATTCCAAGCTCAGGCAATAAACAAACTTGAAAAGAGAGGGAGACATTTCTTCAGACAAAAAAAGAGATTCTAACTTACAATAAAATTATTTATCCAATTCTAGAAATTAAATAAAAGAAAGATAAGTTCTCCTCTGTAACTCGTCTTTAGTTCAATAATGTTCAAATAAACAAATCAATGGTGGTAATAAGCAGAAATAAGAATAAATTAATATTCGGAATCATATTCTCATTTGAATAAGCATGATTATAAACTGGAAAGCCACAATGCCCCCTTTCTCTAAGAAATAGATTTCCTCTGAAACCATTTCTTCCCACTTCCCATATGCCATAATTGAAAAAGGCATATTATACCCCAGAAATTACGGTAGGTAGAATTTAAATTTTTTTATTGCTTTTAAATATACAATAATATTATGATATTCCGTGTCAGTTTGGATGTCACTTGGGCCTGGCGAAGGGTTCAAGGGATTTAAATGAACTTGTTTTTTTTTTTTTTTTTTTTTTTTTTTTTTTTTTTTTTTTTTTTTTTGCTTATGCTAGGCTTTCTGTGATCACCTACACAAGTGGGGAGTGAGTGGTGGTGGTTGTTGACTTGCTTGGGTCGTTCGTTTTGAGTATTTTGTAATGTATTAGTGTGAAGAGTAATCATCTATTTATAATTTTTGGATAATATTTACTTGTTGATCATGGATAATTATTTATATTGCTGTAATAGTTTTATCATAGAATTATTGCGAGAGTGTCTTTGTGTTTCGTGTAAGCGCTATGTTGTGGGCTGCGATTGTTACCGCTGATTTCTAGGAAGATCATCGCAGCCTCCTGCAGATTATTGTGTTAAAATTTCGGCGAAAAGGTTCTCAGGAAGCGAATGATTTGTTTGCTGAGTGTTTAAAATGTTTCATTTATTTTTATGGTCATTTCAACTTTAGGTTCTGAGCCGTACGGACGCGTTTCGGTTTTTTAAAGTTTCTCGTTTTCGAACGTCGGGATGCGGAGTTCGCGTTGGCATGTGAAGTTATAATAAACTTTATGCTTCTAAAATTGATATTTAATAATTGATCACTAATTAAGATTAATGAAGTAGGATGAGTTTGCATAAAACATTAGTTGAATAAAGTTTATGTACGAGCGGAGAGACGGCAGAACATGTTTCAACGATGGCAATATGGAGTCGCTACACGCACGTGGTGAAGCTGAACTGAACGAACAGTAATACAGCGGCCAACCAGTTATGCAGTTGGTAATGGTTTGGGAATCTGCATCTAGGTAAGTGACTGTTTATTATTATTATCGGCGTGGTGAGGCAGCGTTAATAGAGAAATATTTAATCTGCATCTAGAGGTTAGTGGGACCAATTTGTACGTGTCTTCGGTTCCTCCCGACGAGGACTACGGAACATTGGGATTCCTTTTCACACATGAGCTGTGACATTTGCTTCTGCTGCATAATAGAGGCATCACCTTAATGAAGGACCATTAGAGTACTCTGTAGAGAACAATATCACTGTCGTTATCTGTTATTTATGGTTAAGATAGTGCATAAGGTATGTCGCACCTGGGCATGGAACGTGATAAGGTATGTCGCACCTGGGCATGGAACGTGATAAGGTATGTCGCACCTGGGCATGGAACGTGATAAGGCTGTGCAGATATCCCAGCGAACATCGATATGTGGGGAAGCAACAACCCTGAGCGTCAGCAGCTGCACATCGCATGTGTAGTCACGTTTTGCAAGCTTGACACTGATGTCATCTCAGGAGCTCGCCCGTGGCCGACAAGTTGTAACCACTCACTCCCACCATGAGGAGTCACTGTGCCTCCCCCCTTCTTGGGCAATAAAGTAGGTACTGTACGTGTTCCAGTGTATGTTTTAGGAATATTTATTCCAGGGGAGCGTGGTCGCGCTATCCAAACTCGACAGCACTTCGTGGGGCATCTTCCCCTCCCACAATGTCGGAAAGGTTCCTGGGTGTCCCTTAATGCTGGTCATGACGACATGCACACGAGTGCAGGCGATTCATGTTAGATAGAGCACCGTTGTCATATGCATAAGACTGTTGCATAATTATCATTTCAAAGGAGTCTCTCGAATTTAGGATTTAACCCATTTTGCTATCATTTGTGTTGTAACGAGATTAGAGCAATAAAATATAGTTTAATTGATCTTACCAGTCTAAATCTGCCCATTGCTCGATATCTGGTCCCGAACCCTTGACATGCCCACTCTCCAGCTTCTACTCAGTTGATGGTTGTGAACATGTACACTAACTGGAGGTGGACGCGT
>JAHWFO010107670.1:72993-91477 GCA_023313115.1 Rhysida immarginata | reverse complement strand
GAATACTGTGCGCCACATACCGAAGAGTGCCAAGGGGAGTATATCAAATGTTGATCAGACTAAAGCACAAGGGAGCAGTTGTGGCTGCTCAGAATCCATTAAGAAATTGTAAGGTCTAGTGGAGGGCCTTTCCAGGGCAGTAGAAAAACTGGTAGCAGGTCAGTTGACTTCGCCGGCTGCTCCGGTTCCAAGCGACTCTCGGGCAGTGGTACCTCGAGGGGTGGGCACTGACTGTTTTCGATGCGGACAACCTGGACATTTCGCCAGGAACTGTCCTCAGCCTGCACCTCAGTTGCGTAGTACTGTAAATGTCAGTGGTTACCCTGAGGGACCAGTGGTGACTCAGAGTGGTGAGGGTGGCACCTGTACTGCAATGGTGTACTTACAGGGGCAGCCCATCACCATGCTGATTGACACAGGCTCTCATGTGTCACTAATTGACGCTGAGGTATATAGGCAGCTGGCGGGCCCTCCTTTGCAGCCTGCAGAGATGACGATAAAAGGTATCAACGGGAGTTGCCTTAATCTAAGGCAAGGTGGAATGTTGGAGGTGAATGTCCAGGGCTGCCATATAGGCATGCGAACATTTTTAATTCATTCATTCGCAGATCACCCATATGACTGTATCCTGGGCATGGGTATACTAAAGGGTATGACATTTCAGTGTGCCTGTGCCCAAGTGGTTGGACTGGCACAGGTCATTCCGGTGGAGAGCGTGGTTAGTGATGAGGGGTACATGGCAGGAGGAGTTGTGAACAATTACATGCATATGGGGGGTGACACGTTGGAGGGAAGTCACGGGATGATGCATGATGAGGAATACCACCAGCCCGACCCTGAATGGGTCATGTTGAGAGTCCCAGGAAGGAGCATCCCATGCCGGGTGGGAAACAAAACACGATGGATTGGCCTCTTCGAGGTTTGTGCTGAGGATGGAGCCAGGTGGGTGCAAGTGATGGGGATCAGGTTTAAAGATATTAGGTGAGTGCGGATAGAACATGTTTGGGCAAAGTGGAGAAGAGTGGACAGGGAGATCTATAGCAGAGGGAGTGAGTGGGTTCCTGCAGTGGAAGCGAGCAACGTTTTGTTGGAGCATGGAATGGCAGGTGTATACCAGCCACCTGAAATGGAACAGAGTTGGTGGAATTAATTACCCGTCCAAGTGGTATGGTCATGGACCAGCACACCCGTTCGAGGAAACGGTACCTGGACTGTTGCGGGAAAATCCTGTAGGGTGCTCGTACGTAAATGCTCCTGGTGACTGGCAAGGGATGCCACCAGAGAATTCGTGGGGACAGGTTAACAATGACATTATGTATAATGGGGGTTATGCCAAGTACCAGGACCCGTACGGTAGTGCAGTACCTCCGTTTTGGAATTTCGAGCGACAGCCAGAAGTGCAGCAAGTTAATGTAGCAATAGGCTGGCAGGGTGATGATAATGTAGGTGAATCTATTACAGGTGACCTTGAGAGATGAATCCAGCACAGGTGAGTTTATGCCTCAACTAAGCTCCATGGTGGAGGTTACGCATAAGCTGGAAACGAGGGTGAAGGAACAGCCGTATAGGGTGGGGGTTGATGATAAAGTTAAGGAAGAGGCATTGCCCGGGGGAAGTGAGCCAGACTCTCTCAGGAAGAAGGGTAAAAGGAAAAGAGTGAGTAGTATGAGTAAAGTACCTATAGAAGATGAGCCTGTATAGGAAGTGGCGATGCAGGTGTTTCAAAAGGTTCGTCGGCGAATGGAATCTGAATTAAAGGACAGTAGAGAAATGGGTTCAAGCGAAGGGGAGACGTGGACATGGTCGGCTCAGGTACCGGATAAAGGGGAAAATATGGGGCCGAAGAAACGGACGAGGAGAGGGAAGGGTGGTAAACGTGTTCGGATTAAGGATAGGGAGCTTGCAGGTATCAAGCCGAATGGAATGGGGAATAGTAAGCCAGCAGAAGTATCGGCAGTGGTAGGGGTGACCAACGTGGCTAGGGATGAGTAGGCCGAATATAAGTTACGTGGCGAAGCAGAGAATTGGGAGGAAGGTGAGTCCGAAGTGAGTATGGATGAATATCAGTACTCACCCTCTTTCCTTGGGAGAGGGGATACGGGGTTCTGTGACCTTGAGTGATGAGATGGTTGAGGATGAGGGTAGTTTAGTGTGTTATGGGTGTGTACGTGGGCAGTAACTGAGTTGATTGTATGTATTTGAGTTGTTTGGTTTGTCTGAGGTAATTGTAGGATTCGTGAATGGAGCGTATTAGTGACATGGGCGGTTTTTTTTTTTGTTTTTGGGAGTTTGATTGAATACAAGTCTCGTATCTTGTTAATTTGGAGTTTATGGGGGGTGTGTGTTCGAACGTAACCTTTCACAGGGTATGTTCGAGGCCTTTCGTCAGGTGCATTGACATTCCATGTCAGTTTGGATGTCACGTGGGTCCGACGAAGGGTACTAAGGATTTAAATGAACTTACTTGTGATTTTTTTTTTTTTTTTGCTTATGCTAGGCTTTCTGTGATCACCTACACAAGTGGGGGAGTGAATGGTTGAGGTGGTTGCCTTGCTTGGGTCGTTCGTTTTGCGTGTTTTGTAATGTATTAGTGTAAAGCGTAATCATATTATATTTATAATTTTGGATAATGATATTTACTTGTTGATCATGGATAATTATTTATATTGTGATAGTTTTATCGTGAAATTGTTGCGAGAGTATTTTTGTGTTTCGTGTAAGCACTCTGTTGTGGGCTGCGATTGTTACCACTGATTTCTAGGAAGATCATCGCAGCCTCCTGCAGAGTATTGTTGTGTTAAAATTTCGGCGAAAAGGTTCTCAGGAAGCTAATGATTAGTTTGTTGAGTGTTTAAAATGTTTTATTTATTTTTATGGTCATTCCAGCTTCAGCTTCTCAGCCGTATGGACTTGTTTCGGTCTTTTAAAGTTTCACGTTTTCGAACGTCGGGACGCAGAGTTTGCGTTGGCATGTGAAGTTATAATAAGCTTTATGCTTCTTACGTACTTATTTTCAAACCCACTTATCCATTAGGGTTGCGGGGGCAGCAGCCCTATGGAGGATCTCCGGCGATCGTGATCTTCCGCCATCAGGCGCATGTCCTCCCTGGTAATAACCAAGCGACTCAAACCCAGATTCTCCATGTAGTCTAGCCACCTGGTTCTAGGCTGACCCCTTGGTCTCTTACCCACCGGCTTGGAAAATAACAACTGCCTAGGAAGACTAGTTTGCGGCATCCGTATCATGTGGCCATACCAGCGCAACTAAGATCTCTCAATGCGGAGAAGTAGCGTCTCAACACCTAAAGATTCCCTTATTGTGCTGCTGTACACTCTATCTAGTAGGGTAACACCTGCTACACTTCTCAGAAATCTCATTTCGGCCGCTTGTACTCGCGATCGCACTCTTTCGGTCATTACCCAAGCCTCATGACCATAGGTGAGAATGGGGACAAAGATAGATTTGAAGACGGAGAGCTTGGCTTTGTTACCTAGCTCTCGTTTCGTTATCACGGATCGCCACAGTTCACGTCTGACACAGCTTGCTGCACCGATCCGAGCATCCAATTCTTTCTCCTGCCGTCCATCACTCGTGAATGCAATCCCGAGATACTTGAATTTCTCCACCTGTCTCAATAAGGCTCCCCTAACATGGAGAGTGCACTGAGCAGCCTGTCTTGAAAGGACCAGAACCTCAGTTTTAGCCACACTGATCTTCATCCCAGCTTCCTCACATTTGGCTGCAAACCGGTCTAGTGCATGCTGAAGGTTAGTGCAAGAAGACCCAAGAAGGACAAGGTCGTCAGCAAAGAGCAACCTTTCCATCAAGCAGTCGCTCAAACAAACATGCTCATCGCCTCGGCTGCCCCTGTCTATCCAGTCCATAAAGATAATGAACAAGAGGGGTGACAGTATGCACCCTTGGCGGAGACCAACACCCACGGTGAACCGTCTTGACTTAATGCCATTTATTCGGACACACATCTCAGAGCTTTCGTACAGAGACATGATAGCAACCAGTAATTGCCCATCCACTCCATACTCTTGCAACACTTGCCAGAGCTTCTCCCGAGGAACTCTTGTCATATGCTTTTTCGAGGTCCACAAAGCAAGCGTAGACCTCTTTTGCATACTCTCGGGATTTCTCAAAGATTTGTCTTAGAGCAAAGATGTGATCCGTCGTGCTTCAGCCAGGTCGGAAAACACACTGCTCCCCTGACAGTTTGGAGTCGACTATTTCCCGACTTCTCTTCTCCAGACACTTAGCGTACACTTTCCCAGGAATGCTGAGCAAAGAGATGCCTCGATAGTTGTTGCAATCTCTCTGATCTCCCTTTTTAAAGATAGGGATCACAATTCCTGTCTGCCATTGCTTAGGGGCCTGTCCAGATATCCAAGCAACCTGACACACTCGAGTCAGCCACAGGATACCATCCTGATTTAAGGCCTTTAACATCTTGGACCGGATTTCATCATCACCTGCAGCTTTGTCAGTCTTCAGGGACTTAATTGCCCATCTGACTTCTGTTTCAGTGATATTACCGTGACTATTCTCCGCTCCAAGGTGCACCTCATATGCCTCAGTTGTTGTTGTCACCGGATTAAGAAGAGATGCAAAGTATTCCTTCCACCTATGCAATACGCTCTCCTCCGTTTTCAGAAGCCTCCCATCTGAACTCAGAGAACCACAAAGTGCAGACAACAAGGTGGTGATCAGTTGATAGTTCTGCCCCTCTTCTCACACGAGTATCCAACACTGATCAGAATATGTCGGCTGAAACAATTACAAAATCAATCAGTGACTGCAAGGAGAAGGTATACTTATGGACATCCCTGTACTGGAAGAAGGTGTTTGTGATGGAAAGTTCATTGTTGCAACAGAGATCCAACAAGCACCTCCCATTTGCATTTAAATCGGGGTCACCATTCCTCCCAATCACGCCTTTCCACGTTTGGTCATCATCCCCTGCGTGTGCATTGAAGTCGCCCATCAGGATGACGGAATCTGCACTCCCTCTCCTGCTAAGAGCAGCATCAACTTCATCTAGAAAAAGTGGGTACTCTGTGACTGCATTCGGAGCATATGCAACGAATAGAGAGAGACCGTTTCCCTATCTGAAGCCTCAGGAGACACAGTCTTCCACCTAAGGAGGTCCAATCTGCAACATAATCTGCCAGCCGAGGACTTGTGAGTATCCCCACTCCCGCCTGGGCAGTTATGTTAGGGTCGACACCAGAGTAGAAAAGCTTCCACCCTCCTTCTAAGTCCACAGTTCCAGAACCCGGACGTTTCGTAGAGGTAATACCTATGATATTCAGTCGATACTGTTTGGCTTCCTCCAATAACTCTGATTCATTTCCTGTCATGGAGAATACGTTCCAAGTGCCAATTGACAGCACCTGATCCCGTTGTCGCTTTACCCGTTTCTCCTCCTGGGTAAAGGCATGCGCTTCCCCGACCGTTTCCTCAAGCGCATAGCGAGTGCACTGGTGGGGCTTCTCGGAGGCATTGCTCCGAGATAACAGCCTGGAGACTCGACTATTTTTCGAACTAGAGCCTCTGCCTAACTCCCGAACGCAGGTGACTTTAACCTGCGCCACACAAGATGCGGTAATAATTCTCTCATTCGTCGACATCATGAGATATATGTTAGGATACTCTTTGTCTCACTTCTCAACCATGACCTTTCTGGTAAAGGTGACTTTAAAGTAGCCATGCTACAACCAACATAGCTCACAGAATCCCTGAAGCACCCAAACCCCTGACCCACGGTAAGGGGCCATCCACTCATGCTTCTAAAATTGATATTTAATAATTGATCACTAAATTAAGATTAATTAAGTAAGATGAGTTTACATAAAACGTTAGTTGAATAAAGTTTATGTACGAGCGGAGCGACGGCAGAACATGTTTCAACGATGGCAATATGGAGTCGCTACGCACACGTGGTGAAGCTGAACTGAACGAACAGTAATACAGCGGCCAAGCAGTTATGCAGTTGGTAATGGTTTGGGAATATGCATCTGGGTGAGGACTGTTTATTATTATTATCAGCGTGGCGAGGCAGCGTTAATAGAGGGCTATTAGTGAGAACAATTTGTACGTGTCTTCGGTTCCTCCCGATGAGGACTACGGAACTTTGGGATTCCTTCTCAAACACGGGCTGTGACATTTGCTTCTGCTGCATAACAGATGCATCACCTTAATGAAGGACCATTAGAGTACTCTGTCGAGAACAATGTCACTGTCATTATCTGTTATTTATGGTTAAGATAGTGCATAAGTAATGTCGCACCTGGGCATGGAACATAAGGCTGTGCGGATATCCCAGCGAATATCGATGCGTGGGGGAGCAACAACCCTGAGCGTCAGCAGCCGCCCATCGCATGTGTAGTCACGTTTTGCAAGCTTGACACTAAAGTCATCTCAGGAGCTCGCCGGTGGCCGACACGTTGTAACCACTCACTCCCACCATGAGGGGTCACTGTGCCTCCCCCCTTCTTGGGCAATAAAGGAGTTACTGTACGTGTTCTCGCGTACGTTTTAGGAGTATTTAATCCGGGGGAGTGTGGTCGCACTATCCAAAGTCGACGGCACTGCGTGGGGCATCTTCCCCTCCCACAATGTCGAAAAGGTTGCTGGGTGTCCCTTAATGCTGGTCATGACGACATGCACACAAGTGCAGGCGATTCATGTTAGATAGAGCACCATTCTCATATGCATAAGACTGTTGCGTAATTAATGTTTCGAAGAGGCCCCTCGAATTTAGGATTTAACCCATTTTGTTATCAAAGTGTTTTAACGAGATTAGAGTAATAAAATATACTATAATTTATCGTACCAGTCTGAGTCTGCCCATTGCTCGATATCTGGTCCCGAACCCTTGACATGCCCACTCTCCAGCTTCTACTCAGTTGATGGTTCTGAACATGCACACTAACTGGAGGGTGGATGCGTCTCAATATATAATAATTATTCAGTACTTTCTACTTTATTTATTTATTTTTTATTGTTGAAGTCAAAGATTAAGACATAACATTAAAAGTCAACAACACAAATAAAACTGTGCATATGTTCAAAATTATAAGTCTTTATGTATTGGGTTTACTAATATTAAGTTAATGAAATTATATTACATTCTAATAGTCTTGTTCAAAATAGCTATAAGCTAATTAATACAAAAGTTCATTGTTTTGCAATATATTGATATGAGGCTGTGTATTTAGTGGATTTATATAAAAAAAAAAAGGCGCAAGTAGGCGCAGCTAATTCCCCCCCTTAAAAACTAAGGAAACACATGATTCATGATTAGGACTCACCAGGAAATTTTGTTTATCAGAATGTATGGGGAGTTTATGCAAAGACATTTAAAAAAATATTTTGCCACACATTTTCGTACATCCATTTAAAATATTGTGCAAAAATATACTTAATATGATAAAAAAATATTAATTTGCATATCTGAGGGCACATTAACCATTATTCGTCAAATTCATGAATCAACAGTGATGACTGAAGAAAATCTAGGTTGAGAAACTTGTCACTATACAGTTAATTCCCTTTGACACTGAAGATCAGAAAAAATAGTAGTTGTGAAACAAATACAGCTGATCATTTTATAGCCTGTTTCTGCAAGTTTTGACTTGTTTCAAGGAAATTGCAATTTCGATTTTTATCCAGCTAGATTGTTAATCAAACCACTGTGAGACAGTATGATCACTTGCCGTCACTAGACGACGCCAATCGAAATTCCTGTGCCAATATTTTTAACGAAGCTTTCCAATTTGACTCTCCACATGTTTCAAGCTTTGACGGTTGCGATCTGTCAATTTTGTCGGCTTACTGGGCCTGGGTTGGCATGTTGTTACCCCTCTCGCTTCCACTTCAAAATAACATCACTCACTGCCGAGCGAGGTATCTGAAATTCGCTGGAAACCTCTCTAATCGAATGCCCAAACCATGAGCTCAAGTGATCATCCTTCTTTCCTGCATTAAATTTACATCATCCGTTCATATTGACTGCAATAGCTGCTGTGAATGTATTCTTACCTGTCAGCGTCTTTTATAGGTTCGTTGTATGACTTGTATGGATCATCCCATGCTCATTTGGAGAGGGGTCCGGTAACGAATGTGTGGTGTGAAAGAAATTATAATTTTATTCTTTCACAACACATTTTTGTTTCTTTCATAATGCATTTTTTTTTTATTTCTGTCAATTCTATTTATTTTGTTGTATTATTTTATTGTAATATTTTTTTTCATTGTTCAATTAGCCCTTTTTGAATTTTAAGCAACTCCGCATGTTGTATCAATTGTTTATTAGTTTACCTTGTGCTTCCCGTGGCATGCATTGCTCGTTGTGGCTGCTCATACATTGATTGTTTAAGAAAAAGACACCTCTGCGTCTGCGAGTTGGCAACTTCACTTCACCAGCGGGCACCATCCAGTCAACTTCACTTCACCAGCAGACAGCAACCAGTCAACTTCACTTCATCAGAAGACAGCAACTAGTCAACTTCACTTCATCAGCAGACGACTAGCTACATCTTTTCATCGTTCTTCTACTTCACCTTGGGCTTTCTACACCTTGTTGAGATCGAACATAGCCGACACCTCGGAGTTTGTTCTTAGTTTGAAGCATTTGAACTTTGACTTTATTCATCGTTATTGTGAAGCCTTCAGCAATGACATCTATTGTTGAGTCTTATTGTAAATTGTTGATTCGAAACAATTGTCTGTATTTCGCCAATTCAATCTGTAAGTCTAATCAATACTTTTTTATATCATTTCACTTTTCTGTTCTTTTTATGCTTTAATTGCACTGCCTGCGAAGTCGCTTCATCTTTCTTTTATCATCATTTATTGTATGTATTGTCTTGTTTGTATTGAATGCCGATTCAATATTTTTGAATCCGAATTCATTATTATTTATTTTAAACCTTTTCAAGTATGGTGTCTTTATGACTTGATTTCTTTTTACTTGAAGGTTGATTATGATTTTGGATAATATTATTTATCCTGTTCAGAAGATTTATATTATCTTCAGAGTTTGGACAGTGGGAGCCTGAACAACTCCAGTTATAAAACTGTTGTCTTGTGTCCTTACGCCATTATGCTCTTGCAGTAGCAGTTTTATTTTATGAACGGAATTGTTTTACCCTATGATGCTTTCCAGTTCTTAATTTGTTTTTGTTTAAAGAATGTTGACCCAAGTGAGGCAACATGTATTGTCCAGGTTGAGGCAATACAATGAGTGAATTAATTGTTTAGCGTTTTGTTTTAAACAGATAACATAAGTAACTTGTTTTCCTGTTAAGGCACAAAAGTAATTGCACTGAAACCTGTAAAGTTTTAAGTTCATTTTTGTAAGCGTAAAATGTAAAAGTAACTTGTATTTGTAATTTGTAAAGTTAAATTGTGAAGTTAACTTGTGATACTTTGAAAAGTAATTTGTCTTAGTCAGAAATATTGTCTTTTTGTAAAATATCATATTTATTTAATTTAAAACCAAAGTCATTTTACCTATAGCAGCTTTTTGAATTGTTTAACTCCACAAACTTATTTTATCTGGCCCTTCTTTTTGTATTTCAATTTTATACCTTATTACCAACTGAAATAGTTTTCTATTGTTTTCAAATAAAATCTTTTATTTACTTATTGTTAAAACCTATTACTTGAAAATAATTTTGTTTTCTTAATAAAAAATAAAGTGGTTATTGCGGCACGAACACAACGCCAACTTTTAGATGTAAGTACTACCATTATTGATTATCGAAATAAGATTATTATAAATTATATTTAATTTTATCACAAATGGCTGGATAGTTCAGTATTAATCTTCCTTATTTTTGCAGTACATAATAAAGTCTCTATATAGTGTTGTAAGGTCCCAACCATAGCCTAATAATACGAAGTCTGTACACTCCCATCGAATCCCATAGTAAAAAAGTGCCGTTTTCTGCTGATCGTACAAGTAGTGAACCTAACAGATGGCCCCAGAACTTATTGCTAGCACACGCATCATTATGATGTCAAAATTCTCCAACCAATGGGAAATCGCTTTGTCAGTTGGCTATGGTTCGCTTGAGTGGTCGTAAGCGATCCAAGATATTTATTTTTACTGCAAAATATTTAAACTTCCGAAAAAGAATTAGTTTATAGCTTGCTTATATATAAGAAAGAAAAAGAAGAAGCAGTAATATATTGTGATTGGAAAGTTAAAGCGAAATTTTTTGAAAAATACATGCAGTCTAATTCAAACGTAATTTTGGGGCCGTCCGCTAGGTTGGTCATGCGCAGATGGAATTCAGGAATCAAAGGAAACCCTGGAGTGTATAGACTTCGTATTAGGCTATGCTTCCAACAAAGCCTCTTTATTTCAACTTTGGCTATTGTTATCAATTTGGCTTGGTTCCAAATGATTATAATAAACCTTAACCTTAAATCTTGAAAAGACTGCTTATATTATTTTTCTACAGCGAAATAAGAAGAACACCTCCGATGACTTCTTGGTTTATTATAACTCGCACTTATTCTCTCCTTCTACCTCATTCAAATATTTGGGAATTAACCTATCCTTTAACTTTTCCTGGGATTTTCATATTAACGCGTTAGCAACTTCACTTAATCAATGTCTAGGTCTCTTCGTCCGGTTACATCATCTTCCTCCAACTTCTATTATATTTTTCTTTTATATACTCACGACTTTGTTATGGAATTATATTTTGGGGTGCTTCCTCTAACTTAAGTTTATTACGTCTTTTCAGAATTCAAAAAAGATTCCTTAGATAATTTCTCAAAATACGTAAACCGGCCTCTGTTTCTCAATTATTTAATCGTTATGGAATTTCCACAGTATATCAGTTATATATTAGCAATTAGTTACCTTTACCTATAAGGCAATTTCTCGCCAAATATCTCTCTTCCCCGCTTCCTATTCAATATCGCAGTGAATTTCACCCTTACCCTACATGCTCCGCTCATTTGATAAATATCCCCTTGATAAGAACGAACTACCAAGAACGAACTTCGCAGTGTCTCATTTGCTGCTATTAAGTGTCTTCACAGTGTCTTCTTGACCTATCGATGTGCACCTTTCCTCGAAGATAGCCATCTTTAAATTTAAATTGAAAAATTTTTTATTTAACTCCTAACAATACTAATCCACTAATCTTATATTTTATTTTCAATGTGCATTAGAAGCAATGTTTGAAATTTATTTGTATACTTTTTAGACTTAGTCCATTATTATTAACTTACCGGTAGTTAATTTTTTAATTAGAATTGGCAGTTTTGTTCTCTATCCAGGGACCTAACTTGTCGGCTATTAGGCCAAACTGGCCCTGGATAGATAATTGTCTTTGTAATAAATTAAATTAAATAAAAAATAAAATAAAATAAAATAAAATAAACATCATCCAGTATACAGGGTGATTATAATTAAAGTTACGATTTCAAAAATCGATAATTTGAAAACTACTCGTCAGAATGACCTGATATTTTAGCAGAACAATCATGAGGCAATGGAATTTTGTTTGGCGAAAGAAAAAAATAGTTCCAAAATCTGCCGATAGATAGTGCTGGCAGGGTAATGTCAGGGTAAAAACCAAAAATGGATTCGTTCGAATTTAGCAGTCATTTTTCGCAGACCATTTGTGGTTATTGGACCTGATTTTATGGATTTTAATGTCCGAAACTTCCTAATAGCTGTTAGTGCACACTCATCGTTCTTATAAAAAAGCTTCAAGAGCAGAGCGCAATCCTTCATAGTCAGAGTCATGATGAAGCATTCAAGCCAAGAGCTGGTGCTCTGTATTTTTATGGCAGCTATGTCTGCAGTGCACATGTCGCATATTAGTAATTTGCATATCTCCAGACAAAGTGAATCCTGCCAGCGCCATCTATCGGCAGATTTTGGAACTATTTTTTTCCCTTCGCCAAACAAAATTCCATTGCCTCACGATTGTTCTGCTAAAATATCAGGTCATTCTGACGAGTAGTTTTCAAATTATCGATTTTTGAAATCGTAACTTTAATTATAATCACCCTGTATACAGTAACATGTTCATAGTTTATTCACATCTCAGACTAGTTCACATCACTATAGAAATACTTTTAAGTCTTCTAATAAAATGATCGTACTTAGGGCTGTTACACTGTATCTACCTAGTTATTTTTTTACTTTCTGTTCTTTAAGATATATCACTGGACCTCCCAATATAAATGACAGCTCAAATCTAGGAAAAGTTCCAAGAGTTTACATTAATTCTAATTCTGTCAGTGAAGAATGTTATTTAGTGGTGTATAGGGCACTTAATGCAACTGTTTGTCTCATAATTAACAGTAAGATGAATTCTTTAATTTTTGGGTAATTTATTAATTTTTAATTTTTTTTCCTGTCTATTGTCATAGTTAATCATATGTGATATTTTACAGGCAAACATGTACAAAATCATGAATTTTATAAAAAGCTGGACAGTTTCCTTGGGCCAAATCTTTCAGCATTAGCATCTGAAATAGGTGATCACTACAATAAAAAAACAAGTGGGTTAGTTCACATAACATAAATATCTAACATTAAGATTTATTTACTTTATGTACTTTTATTCCAAAAGCATTTATGATGTTCACCTTCCTTGCAATACATTAAACCAGTTAAATTAATCAGTTCAGGCAAGTAGTTGGGTTCGAATCATATCGAACTTGACTTCTTGCCTGAACCGATTAATTTCATTGGTTTAATGTATTGCTGCAAGGAACCCGAACATCATTCACTTAAGTGAAAATGCTTTTGGAATAGATATACATTTTCAGTTAGTGGTTTAACTAGAAATTTTTCTTAAAGAGGGGAAAGTAAATTTACTATAAATAAATTGCTCGATATAGATAATGCAATTGACGAATGACTATTTCAAATCAGACAAATTTAGCATATACATAGGAAAATGGATCATGAAGAAGTGATTTAATTTTTGAAATTGTACATGAATGAAGTAGTCAGTGATGTAGTCCTAATGTCCTTAGTCATTATGTTGATGGCTGCACAGGTGCAGAAAATTAACAGGAATGACGTCTTTGGCACTGATCTACTAATTTCTTAATTTGTAACAGAGTACAGTTTATTCTCTTTGTGTCCAAGAGTTAAGTAATTTTTAAATAAATTCTCTGCTCAGTGGTGGATCTAGAACTTGGTTGGGGGGGGGGGGGGCGACGTGGCTGGTTTGGGAACTATGTTATAAGTTATTTCAAATAACCCCCTCCCCTTCCCAGGGAAGTGATGGTCCTGGGGTCTTTCCTGTAAATGTAAATTTGTAAAATTATTGCAGTATTAAAAATCTTTACAATTTATCTAACTGGTATAAGTTTAGGACCAATGGGGGGGAGGGGTATAGCCACCTCCTTAAATCTGCCCACTATTGTCCTTTCTAACTGCTAACTTATAGAAATTTGAGAGATAGTTGCACAGGGTATACACGAAGGACCTTAAAAATCCTTCTTTGCAGTTTCAGTATTATATGCAAGTATACAATTCAATGAAAATAACTAAGGCCATTCTCTTTCTGAATGATGGGTTCTTTGCATCTGAAATATAGAGTTGGCAAATGAAAAATTAGCACCTTAGAACAGATCTTATCTTATCTTATCTTATGAGAGCGGGTATGTTAATCAATGGTAAAAGAACCAGAGACCACCTAGGCACCTATTCTACGAGGGAATTTTGCGCCAAAACCCAGTGAACCCAAGGAGCCTATAGGAATCCAGACTCGCTAAGAAAGCGAGTTAGACTGCCCACTGGGTCTTGGTGAATGTCTTCAAGAAAAGTAGAATTTAGCGTGAGGCGATGAATATATGGCAGAGCGACACATTCAAAAAGAATATGATGGGCCGTTCGTCCACCAAATTACATTTTGTACATAGTGGTTTCTCCCAAAGGATCCCCATTCTATATAAATGTTTTCGTAGTAAATCATGACCTGTGAGAAAGCCCATGATAACCCTTAGTTTATGCCTACTAAGTTGTAGAATACTAGTTGTTAGATTCTGAGTGGGTTTCTGAATCATGAATCTAGCATGTCTCTGATCGGTGGTCTGTTCCCATCTTTTAATCATCTTTTAATCATCTTTCAATTTTTGTTTCGGTTCAGGCACCAATATATCAGTTCATGAACAGGCCACATCACTAATTTGCCATTCTACACATGCGTAGATAGATGGTGTCACTTTGTACTACGTGTATTCACTTTCTATTCGTGTGAATATCGCTCGCAATTTAGGAGATGTCATTAATCTCACTAACTGCAGTTTGTTTAGAAATACCGCAGAAAGGTTCGGGACCAATAGGTGCCGATTTGGCACCTTGTTTTGCTAAGGTATCAGCGACCTCATTTCCAACTATACCTTTATGGCCTGGCACCCATTGTAACGTAACGTTATTTTGGAGAGCCAGGACCTGCAGGAATTGACGACATTCCAAGGTAATTTTAGAAGTTATCTTGGAAGATTTTAACCCTTTTACTGCGTAAAGCGGATATATCCACACAAAATAACATTATCTCTACCTGGGGAAATCTGATTCATCTCACAGGTTTTAAAAACTTTTTGTTATGCTGCTAAAAGTGGATAATTCCATCTTCTCAAGAATGAAAATAAAATTTAATTATGCAGTGAAAGGGTTAAGGCCCTAAGAGCCGCCTGACTGTCGCTGATTATGAAGATTTTCCTACTAATGTAGAGTTTATCTATACGTATCTGTAGACAGTAGATAATAGCTAACATCTCTGCCTGGAAGACCGTGACCCAATAACCGAGCCTACAGAAGTGTAGGGTTTTGGGATTGCCACAGTAAACACCCAGGCCAGAGAATCCATGATGTCAGGAGCCAACCATATACCAAATGATGGCGCCCTTTGGAAAATGCAGATTCCCCTCTCCCTGCTCTACCACGGGGTCTATGATGACCTCGCTCGAGAGCTCAGGGAGGGGTCGAGTTTCCATTATATCAGAAGGCATTTGTAAGATTTTACTGGTTCATAACCCAACTAATGATGGTATGAGATTTCACCCCAGGGAAGTCTACCCATAGCCCTTGATTACCCAGATGATATGAACTTTTCCTAGCGACTCCTTTGATATAAATATCCTAAGTATTTGACCTCCTTCTTAACAATGATCTTTTCACCAAACAGAGTTGGTGTTAGATCAAAAGGAATAATTTTTATACGACAAGTAAAAGGTACAAGAGTGGTCTTCAAAGGATTAACCCTTAAATTCCACTTAATGCACCATGTTTGAACCTCATACAAAGCAGATTGCGTCAGGTCCAATAAGGTAAGTTTATCAATACCAGATATGTAGATGATAATGTCATCCGCATAGCCTTGGGCATACATGCCATGATTGTTTAACTTAGAAATAAGGTCGTCTACCTCTACCACCAGGTTCCAAAGCAGGGGGGAAAGAATACCACCCTGTGGACAACCCCTGGAGGGTCGAACTTTAATTTCCTCTCCCAAAAATTGGGAGACAATGATGCTGTCTGCCAAAAGGGTTTGAATCTATTTACTGAACAGTGGAGTAATAGCTTTAGAGCTTAAAGCATTGGCAGTTGAAATATAAGAGGTGCTGTCGAAGGCTCCCTCGATATTGAGAAAGTCTGCAAGTGCAAACTCCCTGTACTCCCTGTTTTTCGATTTTAACCACCAAATGGTGTAAGGCTACCTCTGTAGATTTACCCTGTTGATAAGCAAATTGATTAACATGAATGGGATAGTTTACCCCAATGGTTTCTCTAATATGCCCATCAATAATCTTTTCGAAACATTTGAGTATGAAAGAAGATAAACTAATTGGTCGAAAACTTTTGGCTAGGTCATAGCGGCCCTTACCAGGTTTCGGAATAAAGACCACTTTGACCAACCTCCACAGATTAGGAATATAACCTAGGGCTAAGCTAGCCCTAAAGATAGTACAAAGGATCGGTGAAATCACATCTGATACTTACTGCAGTAAGACTGGCATAATTTCATCCGGTCCGGGAGATTTGTATGGTTCAAAAGATTTAATTGCCCATACAATTTTACTTCCTTGGCCAAAGCCCAGCTATCCCTGGAAATATTGCTGGAAGAATCCAAACAATTAATATCCAAAGGTTCGCAGGGCGTGGCGTCCGGGATGTGAGTTGCTGTAAGAGTCTCGAGGACATCTTTAGCATCCCTGGTGAATTCACCATCCTTTTTCTGGAGAGTACCAACAAAAATTGGATTTTCTCTCTGTAGGAATTTGTTGAGTCTAGCTCCTTCTTCAGTCTTTTGGAATTATTCACAGAACTTCCCCCACGAAATACGCTTAGCCGTTCTAACGGCTTTATTATACTCAGCGAGAGCAAGTTATAGCTATGCCAATCGTTGGTCTTTTTAGCTTTCCTAAAAAGCTTCCTGACAGTTCGTCTATGCTGAGAAAGATCGTGATTCCACCACACACAGCCGGATCTACTTTTCTTTCTCAGCAAAAGACAATTGTCATTATACGACTGAACCAGGGCTTGTTGCAATTCATTCACACACAATTCCAGGTCAACTGTATCACGAATTATCATCGAAAGACCGGAGATCGCAGAACGAACGTCCTCACGAAATTGAGTCCAGTTTTTCCGCTTAGGATCCCTAAAGGTCCTCATTAGCAAGAAGAGAGAAACAAATATGTTGGTGGTCAGCCAAAGATGGCTTCTCATCATCATACAGTTTCCTAATTCATTTACACATATTGTAAGAACCAATCGTGATGTCAATAAAGGTTGGTTTGGGTAATATGTTATAAGTTATTTCAAATAACCCCCTCCCCTCCCCAGGGAAGTGATGGTCCTGGGGTCTTTCCTATACTAAAGTTTGTAAATGTAAATTTGTAAAATTATTGCAGTATTAAAAATCTTTACAATTTATCTAACCGGTATAAGTCTTTAAGACCAATGTGGGGGGGGGGGGGGGCTATAGCCCCTATAGCCACCTCCTTAAATCTGCCAACTATTGACCTTTCTAACTGCTAACTTATACAAATTTGAGAGATATTGCACTGGGTATACAAGAAGGACCTTAAAAATCCTTCTTTGCAGTTTTAGTATTATATGCAAGTATACAATTCAATGAAAATAACTAAGGCCATTCTCTTTCTGAATGATGGGTTCTTTGCATCTGAAATATAGAGTTGGCAAATGAAAAATTAACACCTTAGAACAGATGATGCTTAAGATTTTATGTTCAAAGTCCTGTGAATTACAAGTACAACCACGTATTACATTATTTATTGAAGATACACAGTATCAATTTCTTTACACCCAGACTTTATTAACATGTATAACCATCCTTGCTGCGATGCAAGCCTGAACTCTGTTATGCATTTGATCATGATAGAAGACGTATAACATCTTCAGGAATGCGCAATAGAAGAGAAGTACCTAACAAAATTCCTAGTTAAGCAATAAGGTAGTTTGTTTAATTACCGACGCGTTTCGATATTAACGTATTTATATTCTACTATAATGTGAAAACATTTGGCCTAAAAAAGCACCTAAATTTGTGAGATCATATTATACATGAGTATAATCTTAGCCCTGCACCGACTTGTGACGATGGGGAGGGGGGGGTGTTCAAACAAACGTCGGGAAATTCAAACGAAACTAGCGTATAATGTATATCACAGTACATTAATTATGAGCGTAAAGCATTTGCCCCATCGGACAGTTGCCCCAAACTGCTTATACTGCTTCAGTATCCTTCACTTTCAGAATGAAATTAATAACTCTATAAAAGTATTGCATAAATTGATCACAGAGGAAATTAAATTTTTATTAAGAAAAATTTAAATAATAATACTAGAATGTAAAAATTAAAAAATAGCATAAATATTATTTAATTAATAACTGTATTACACAAATTGATCATGTACAGGAAATTAAATTTTTATTAAATAGAAATTAAATTTTTATTAACTAAAAATTAAATAATAACAAAAATATTGCTGTCGTACACCCTCAGGAATGTCCACCAAGCCACCCTCGATGACGGGGATCGCACCAATAATTTTTGCGAGAGCTGGAATTTTTCTTTTAACAATTTGGTGGGGCATGCACATCCACCATTTGGAAGTCCATTGAAAATTTCGCCAAGATCAAAGTTTGGTCGAAACTTCTCGTCTGAATTTATCTCGCGGACGAAGGAAGCGAATTAAAAGTTCCACAAAGGAACATCAGCACCAGCTTAAGATCCTTTGCTTAGACTATGTGCACGAGAAGAGACATTGCCGAATTTTTAAATGGTATAGGATATGCAGTCATGAATATTGTCCTATGCCCTAATATACAGGGTGATTACAAAAGAACTTCACACTTTTAAAAATTTATTACATCAAAGCTATTCAGAATATAGACACACCACATACGGATTCTTAAAGAAAAACTCTTGAAGTTTATTGTGACACAGTTAAAGATGT
>JAHWFO010107670.1:41614-67993 GCA_023313115.1 Rhysida immarginata | reverse complement strand
ATATAAATATCTGTAGACCGTGGATAAACGTTAACCAACAACTAAATTAGTAAAATGGCAACAAAGATTACGTGACACACAACAATCGCAAACTGTAATGAAATTATCTGTAATTTTACAATACAATAAATTTACAATATTTATTTAAATAAATAATAATAATAATGAGCTAGAAGAAGTTACAAAAATTGATAATAGTGTCCAACGAGGCCAGTATGAAAAAAACCGACGAGTTAGGCCAAGTGGACACAAAGTAAATAATGAGTTAACAAAGTGGTTAGTAAAACAATTAATAAAAACAAAACAAAAATTGCAAAAAAACTTTAACAAACTTAAACAAATCAGATTGGACGTAAAATTAAACCATAAAAAATCAGTTATCAATCATAGGTATATAAAATAACTAGTAAATTGTTAAGATAATCATGAGAACCAATAGCTGGAAAGACTAAAAAGTAATCAGAGAGAATGTAATTAAATACAAGGGTCTCATCCACGAGCAAAAGTATTTATAAGAAAAATTTCAAATTAGGCGTCCCTAAGCAATTACACAGTATACTAGCAGATAACCTTCGATTTTAGTGGTATATGACTAAAGCAGAAATTGCGTAGTATTTTCCGGAACTGAGGGTAGGAGATAAGCTCACGGATTTCCGAAGGTAGAAGAGCCCAGTATTTTAAACCGATGTGTGAAATGCATCGGTTGCGGAAACTCAGAAGGGAAGTGGGAGGTCGTATCTCATTTGCAATACGTGTACTATAATTATGAATATCAAGATTACGATTAATCCTTATAGGAGTTGATAACAATAGTATAGAGTTGGAGGTTTTATAAATAAAATAACAGAGAGACAGAAAATAAATTTGATATATTGTAAGTATACGTAAGGAAGCGAAATAGTGGGATACGGAAAATGAACGGGGGAGGTGCAAAAGGGTCCAAAGAAACCATTTTTGTAACTTTAGAATTCTAACAAAATTAGTGGAGGAAGTAGAACCCCAAAACATTACATCATAACATAGGCCAGAATGAATCCAAGAATAGTACAATAAAATTAAAATATTAGTAGGAAGATAATGAAGTCGGGAAATAATGCCCTGTTTTTTATTAAGTTTAGTCAACAGATTATCAATATGGGCGTCCCAGGACAAATCAGGTAATAGGGTTAAACCCAAATATGTAAAAATTGTAGTAGTGGAGATAATAGAGAGTCCATAGAATATTGGTGGTGACTGAGGTATATTGCACTTATTCCGCTGATGGAAAAACATTACCTTAGTCTTATCAATATTAACAAATAATAAGTTTATACTACACCATTGTCTTAATTTCTCGAGTGCAATATTAAGAGCTGAGAGCAAGAGCGAAATATTATGATCAGATAACAGTAAGGAAATATCATCTGCATATAAAATTGGTTTAAGAGTCGTAAAAATAGCAGGTAGATCGTTCAAAAATAAATTAAAAAGCAGGGGAGAAAGAATCGACCCCTGCGGGACCCCATAATTTCTAATAAGAGTGGTCGAGTTTTCCCTAAGGTGGGAAAGATAGTATCTGCGATTAAATAGTAGGTTGGAAAGCCAGGAGAGAGGCAAACCACGAATTCTGTAGAAGGCGTTAAGTTTGTACAATAACAGATGAACAGGAACTGTATCAAAGGCTTTAGAAAAATCAGTAAAGATAGAAGAGACATATTTATTCATAGCCATCTCGGAGGAAATGAATTCGAGTAAGTCATGACAAGCTGTTTCAACACTCCGATAAGGGGTGAACCCATGCTGACATGAATTAAGAAAATTATGTTCATAGATAAAATGAGAAAACCTAATAAAGAAAAGCTTCTCAAATATTTTGGAAAATATCGGTAAGGCAGTAATGGGGCGGTAATTCTCAAATTGACTGGGGTCACCTTTCTTATAAACAGGAACCACACGTGATATCTTCAAGTCCTGGGGATAAACTCCAGTACTGATAGAAGAATTAAAAATAATAGTTAAGGGATAAGCAATGATATGTTTCAACGCAATAATAATGTCAGACCGAAACCCAAGGGGGTCCGGGACAGGAGAAGATTTTAATTGGCCAATGATGTCACAAACCTCTTCATTAGTAGTGGGGATAACGAAGAAACTAGAAAATGAACTCTGTGCTTGAAATGGATAGTCAATATTAGATAGGGAAGGGGTATCAGGAGAAGGAGGCAAAAGAACATGAAGAAAGTCAGTCAATGAAGAAGAAGAGACCTTATCTGGTTGCGGAAAAGGAGAACGCGGTAATTTGGGACCATGAGCTAAATCTGTTAGTAAACACCATTTTTCTTTATTGGATTGAAGACGTGAAAATAGAGATTCAAAGTATGACTGTTTGGAATTGTTAATTGTAGTTTTCACATAATTAGAGAAATATTTATATTTATTAAGCCATTTGAGGGATGGGCTTCGACGAAATTTTCTATAATAAGCATTCTTTTTTTTAATAAGCAAAAGTATCAAAGGAGTTATCCAAGGCTTTCGAGCTTTAGTATTGGGAGAATCGCAAGAACGGGATTTTAAAGGAAAGTATCGATCATAGCCGAATTGGAAATGAGAAAGAAAAGATGCAAATAATAGATTAGTATCAGTAGGGTTAGAGAGAAGAAAGTTCCAATCAGTCAGAGCAAGATAAGATTGCAAAACTGTAAGTCTGTCGGGAGTAATTAATCTAGAGCGAAAACAAGAATTACGTGAAATAGTAGGAGTGTCTAAGTTAAAGATATTGACCATCGGAAAATGATCAGTAATCGCTAAATCGAGAAAATGACTGAGAAGAATGGAGCTAGAATTAGAAAAACAAGAATCAATAGCTGAATAAGAGTTGTAATGAAGAGAATAATGCGAAAAAGAAAATGTAGTAGGTAAAAGCCCAGAACGGAAAATAGGATCCAAAAAGAGATTTACAGAAGAAGAAGGCTTGCTTAGGTCAATATTAAAATCACCCACTAAGATAATAGTTTTACCAGAGGTTTGAAGATCGATTAATACTGATGAAAGAAACAAACATAAAGAAGATAAATTTCCAGATGGAGGGCGATATATTGATAATATAATTAGATTGTTATTAATTATAAGCGTTAAGGCCTCATAATCAGGTGTAACTAAACTATAATCAGAGGAAGTGAGAAAGAAAAGTGAGTGTAAAAGATAGACACAAATGCCTCCACCACGCTTATTGGCGCGGCTGACAGAGACAGCCTGATAACCGGGAATAGTAGGAATATCACTGGAATCGTAAGTCCAACTCTCCGTAAATATAAGAATTTTTGGTTTTATCGCAAGGGTCTTGAGATTAACTAACGTACAAGTTAAATTAGTCCCGATTGTGTTTTTATTTTGCACAAATATTTCATAACTTCAGTCCTTTTTCTTAATGTTTGGTTAGCCACTGTCAAGATTGATTTTCATTCTGGCGTTTCTAAGAATTAACACGTACATTATTAAATAACTGTGTATTATTTTTAATTTAGCACAAGAGTGTTAGAAATTGTAGGAAAATTCGATGAGCGAAATAAATTGAGGCCTTACAGTACTGCATTATAGTGGAAACGACAACTAGTTTCGGCTTTTTAACCTGCCTTTATCAAGTCTACAGAAGAGAGGGTTTTACACTGCTTTATATGTACAAGATTTGGGGTAGGGGTCTGATAATTTTCGACTTGTGAGGGGAAGTGATACTTAGTAAAAGAACAGGTGTGGTGTAAGACTCAAATACAGCATTTTAATAATCAATATAATTATTACAAAACAGATCATATATACTCTTTAAGTTCACAACTTAATTAAAAGAACTACTCAAACATATATATAAGGAAATTATACTGGGGCCCCAAATCTACCAATAAATAAACAAATAAGCTGTCATTAACATCAACAGTTTTCACAAGAACACAGATATTGCCTTTAAACAGTGGAGTCCGGTACTAAACTATGTACCAACGTCAACAGCCACCTGCTTCAATTTATATTGTGCGGAAGCTAGCACATGCGCTTTAAGGACAGGGGCAAACAAGTGTACACAAGCACAACCACACTGTTCAGTATAGCTACTGGCCCTATTAACAATTACAACTTTGTCCGTTATCGTGTGAGGGTGGCACAAGAAGGTGCCACGCCCTCCTTTATTAGTAACCCGACCTCCGGATTAGGCCAACGCATGAGGCTCCTCGGGCAGGGAAGGGGAGGAGAGCAGTAACCCCTGTGTACGACAACCTATCTGACGTTGCAAACCAACAAACTCAAAACTCTGTGCACCCTCCACACGTTTCTCGGGGCATACCACATCACCACATCAATTACCAGCACTGTATTGAACGAGCGACACTAAGTCGATCCCATCGACACCTTGCGCACCTCCTTAATTGAACACGTGCACCCAGCCCCGTATTCACAAGTTCCCAGGCACATAGCCGGGTAGCATCATTGAAGCATTAGAATGGGAACACAAAGACATAACAAAATGAGCTCATCTTTCGGGTAGAGATATGCACAAGAATCTATGTCGCTGAAGCAAACACCTAGACGCTACAGCTCAACACTAACTCGTGGAAACGAGTGATGCTTGTTTTGTGAGGGCGGGTCACCAAGCTTCACTTTAACCTGCTGTTGTTGCGTTAAAACAAAAACAGTTTCAGGAGGACGAAGTTGAGAAACACAGAAACTACCATTTGTTTCAGTTTTTATCTTTCCTGTCACACGCTTAAACACTCAAAACGTGGGAAATGCAAATAAAAGGAACATACTCACCGATTTCGAAAGAGTCCACCGATACATTTTTATCTTGGGCCGCCGATCGCTTAGGTTCCGAACAAAAGAACATCACTGCGCGTTTTACTGCCCCAGAGCACTCTAACCCAGATTGAGCATAAAAATACTACTGCATTGTATACAGAAATTCCCAAGTACAGAGAATTTATGCAGGGATAATCGGGCTAGTCGTAGCATGGCTAGATTTCCCTATTTCCATCGTCAAAACTTTCACACAGAACAGACAACATGGAGATGTCAAGAGGAGTTGATTCTCTGCCAGACATGCAAAAGCTCTCTTATCAAAAGGAAGGCTCATTGCCTCTCATTCTTACACACATTTCAGGGAAAAGCTGCAACAACAACGACTCAGATACAATCTCCCTCTCCAACACAGATTGTTGCAGCCTCCCCATTATTTAAAACTAAATAAATTTATCATAACAGGAGTTACAACACACATTACGTTTTTATCCAATTTAAAAATAACCAGAGAACAACAACAATACACACAATGGTGCTCACCATCAAACCTCACAGGGCAACGCCCCTCATATCGCACATATACAGACTATAACAACCAAACAAAAACAACAAACGGATGCCATAAACCATTCAATTACATAATAAAACGCAAAACACACACTGACCCACTCACAATTTTCATACATAAACACTGGTACTAATAACTAAGGGCCTGTCTCTTTTAATCACTAAACATCCATTTGACACAATAGGTAGCATGAAACGGGCTCACCAAATGCTGTCATCTTTATTGTTTGACCCAATCCCACGACGATGTTCTTCTGTTTCCCACACTGCCTTCCATGGGTTTGTAAGAATGAGTGTTGGAAAACAGCTTTAATTATCCTCCTCCTTAAATAAACTGAACTAAACTGTTTATACAGTTAATATTCATCAATTGTATACCAAATAACTAACTCATGGATAAATGGCAGGGCTATGTTCACCATGCATTCGTAAGCAAAATCGAATATTTTTTTTTGAACGCTGAAATGCATACCAACATGTCCTTTCTGCTTCCCGACTCGACTTCAACTACCTCAAACACAACAGCACACAAAATTATATTTTTAAATTCCTTTCCGGAGAAATCTTTTCTTCTAAAACGAGCGGGATATCCAACAATATGACATTGGAGCTTGGCATAGATTTTCCAGGAATTTCATCTGAAGAAAACAATGCCAAGCCCCAACAATGACAGCTCCTGTTGTTTCAATACTTGAAGAGCAACAACAGTCATCAAACTTTACTATTAACAAAACAAAATATTAATAAAATCTAAAATATCCATTTAGAAACACTGACAATTTCAACAGCTCACAATAAATATCAGATAAAACGCACACTATAAAAAAAAGGATAAATACTCAGCCTTTATTTATCCACTGCAGGACATAGGCCTCTCCCACCACAGGGGGGGGGGTATTTGGTCTAATCTCCCGCGCTGACCAGACGGGTTGGGAGATGCATTTTTGAACTTCTGCCAGCTTTTGATGAATGCTACAAGGTGGCGATCGTAGCATCCGGGACCGAAGGCTTAACGTGCCCTCCGAAGCACGGGGGGAAGAGTTACTAGCTCTTTTCACTGAATGGGGTCACCCATCCAGTTACTAGCTATGCTAGGCGGAGCTTAACTTCCAGAGCTGGCTTGCTCTGTGAAAGCCCCCTAGCCCACGGCACCCCTAATACGCACACTATACAAATACTTAAATAATAAACAACTGACAACCACCGCAATAACTGATTTTAAAAAAAACAAAATCAATAATTTGCTCAGACTTTAATCAAAACTCACTTAAACAAACAACCTAAATTCTAATACGAAATACACTTAACTACCCATAAAACATACTGTGCAAGGATTTAAAAAAAAATCAAAAAACAAAAAAAAACATGAAAATAAATACAAAGGGTTCCCACTGACCCCATGTGACACCCCATGAAATAACACAACACTGACATGGAATGTCACATACACCCGACAGAAACTCTTGAACATACCACTAACCAATATGTTCAAGCATCAACTAACCTATCCCATCATAGGTCACAAAACCCCATTCTTTCTCCCTTATTCAAAAATGCCCCATAGTTAGACACCTCCTGTACACTATCCCAATTGCAATCCTCTCCTGAATCAACTGACTCTATGGTGGATTTTCTCATGTCACCATATAACTGCACCAATGTCGTAGCCAATGGGCTAATAAAGGGTTTGGATTTTGGCCGTTGTGCAAACGATACTTTTGTCTTATCAAAACGGTCCTTCTCCACATCCGCTGATTAGGGGCAGATCTTTGGGACAGATCGGTGCTTTGCACCACCACTGCTTTTCTTTTTCCCCCAACAGTTTAGGATCATGTTTGACGCTTAACTCTTCCCCTTGTATAACCTCCTTAACTTGTTCAGGGACCATTTGCAATCCATCATTAGGTTCCCTCTGACGAAGAGGTACTGTCCGAGCACCCATCCCTACCGGTGCAATCCTCTCATTGTAAGTCGTGTCCATGTCCGACTGCACTTCAATAACAATCATTATTATCTCCCTTAACCACATGGGTGTGAAACGACACTCCCGCTTCATGCTCAACCGGTGAGTAATAATCATTCATAACCCTTAATCCAGACTCCCTGGGATTACCCTCATTTGACATGCATTTACACAATTCCCCATGTGGAGTAGTAATATTATGAGGCCCTGGGTAGTCCTCCTGACCTTGATATACTCCATTATACAACACCTCTTGGTATTCATTCTTGACACTATGCCTTGCTCCCAGGCATCTGGTCCAGGCTTGAGTTCCATGACCCAACGAACATCACCATAGCACTGGTCCATCACCCGTATCCAACCATAATGATATCGGGTTTGGACCACGAAAGGGCCCAACCAACGTGCCTGTTTCCATCCGTTATACCTCTGTGAAAAGCCGGGTGTCCTGATCATAACCACTTGTTGGTCATCACCTCCTGAACTGTTGACTCAGACACCTGCCCCTTATTGGGCCACTTATGCCGCTTAAAGCCCACAGCTGTAGTGCTTCCATGCTTTTTACTGGCGTAACAATCCGTGTCTGGTAGAAAGACGTCCGCAGTGCAGACCGCCACCGTTGTGGCACACTGGAATGTTAGACCTTGAATAACATCCATCCCCAAGATACCATCGTATGGTCGATCTGTAAATGAATGCAACATAAATGGCCGTGCATCCATATGTCTGCCTTGGAGGCTGACATCCAGTGTGACCCCCTTTTCTATGGTAAAACAACTACCACCTACACCCCTAATTGTCACGTTGACTGGGTGCCAGGGGGCGTCGGAAATCTGTCTACAGACCTCCATATCCACCATTGACACTTGGGAGCCAGTGTCAATCAACATTGACACTGGCTGCCCTTGAAGTTCCACCTTGGTGATGCAAAGCCCACCTTCTATGCAATGTATCACCAAGGGGTCTAAAGCTGAGGTACCCTGATTAACATTCTGAGTCTTGGATGCCTGCTGAGGACAGTTCCGGGCATAATGCCCTGGCTGTCCGCAGCGGAAGCACCCAGTCCCTACACTTGGCTTCGGAAGCACCCTCCGACCGACTCCTCTCAAACTCTAACTTCATTTGCACCTTGGATTGAGTGAGGCTTCCTACCGCCTCCCCTAGGCACTTCAATGTGGGCCCACACCCACATCTCTCTGACTGAGACTTACTTGCTTCACCACCTCCTCCACGATTGGGCTTAATAGTTCCCTTATGATGAGGACAATTTGTCTGACGCTACATATGCCCTTGCCGCTTTCTGCCACATTGGTGGCCCCCTTGCTCCGTTTCTCAATCTCTTCTGACTTAAGGGCAGCCTCCACTGCGTCAGGGAACGACTGTGGATTTGTGGACAACAAAATCCATTTATGTGCGACCAAGCAGCCATTACTAAAGCGCTCGAGCAGCATTTGGTCTCGACTTGGTTCCATCTCGGGATGTGCCCCCACGTACCGCTCCATTGCTATCTCTAAACGGTTGGCAAAAGAGGAAACCGATTCATTTGGGCGTTGAACGGTATTGTGCAGCTCCTTACTAAAGTCCCGCATGATTTTCACCTTCCCAAATAGCTGCTTCAAGTGCTCCTGTAAGCGGGCATAGTCCGCAATGTCGAACAACTCGTGCTCACCCGCCTGCTTGGCCGCATTTCTCTTTATTTTTGGCCTAACAATGGTCAATTGACCTTATCAGTTCAATGCCCCAATTCTGCAATATCATCTACACTTGCCAGGAAGGCGGAGATAGTAAGTCCCCCATCCTTCCTGGTAAATGCAGGTACCGCTTCTGTGTATCCAGCAACCTCTGGAGCAATAACTGGACCTGGAGCAACAGCTGGGCCGGCAGCACCGGCTGCTACAGTGTGATATTATGTATCTTTTTTGTATTTTATTATGTATTTGTCTTTGCATTTGTTAAGCCTAGCCCACCTGTCCGCTGAGTCTTGTTAATTTTACAAAACGTGTGTTGTTCGTGTTGTTGGAGCCACTCCTGGGAATAGGTGCTGCTATTAAAGGAGATTTGGGTGGAAATGATGGACAAGATGGAAAGGAGTTCGATAGATTGTTGCTTCTGGAGAAACATTAGACATAGTTTCGGGTTGGTGGGGAAGTCTGCAATTTTTTTTTGTAATGTCTTTTAGAATTGATGGCATTATAGGTGTTAGGGAGGAGCTTACTGTTAAAAAGTTATTTGGAGATGGACTTGGCAATGCCTTGGGTGGGGGCGGGAGTTTAGTTGACGACAGGATGGATGAGCATGTTAGGTTTATGACTTTGACGGGGGCATTGAGAGTGGGGAAACACAGGTAGGAAGGATCAGACAACAGAGGTGTTTTAAATGGAGGGATTTATTGATGGTGACAGTAATGGATCTGTGATATTTTTGGGTAGGGTCGGAAAGTAGGGAGGCAAAATTGTTAGAGGAAATGAAGGCATGTGTCTTGTTGACGTATTCTGGATGGTGGATTATTACAGAGGCATTTGTCAACTTTGGTAATGATGGAGTCTTCTTCGGTGAGTTTTTTCATTATGGAGGCAAAGTTTTGGAAGTCCTAGCGTGGGTTGTCTGGGCTTTGTTGAAGATTTTCTGTATCAGAGTTCCGGCAATGGCGCAGGCAGCGAGTCAGTCTGTTGCTGGGTTATATACACTATATGATCAAAAATATCCGGACACCCCTCACAGATCATCGATTGGCCCAATGTCACATGATAATGACTTGCACATCATTTAAATAGCTTCCCACACCTTCAGACACAACTCTGCTTGGACATTGGCAAGAATGGGTCGTTCGGCAGAGCTCAGTGAGTTCCAACGTGGAACCATCGTTGGATGTCACCTATGCGGCAAGTCCGTGCGTGACATTTCCAGCCTTCTTCAGATATCCAAGTCAACAGTAGGTGATGTCATTATGAAATGGAAGACCCGGGGATCAACAACAGTTCAACAACGAACCGGTAGACCCAAGAAACTAACGGACAGAGACCGTCGAGTGCTTCATCATTATTATTTAGTTCACTTTGCATTGGCAGGCTCCTTTACACACCTGAAACCAGAACATCTGGAGAACGGATAATTGGTTCTGAGTAGGTTGAGTTCATTTACAGATAAAGCGGTGGATAAATGATGTGAAAGCCATTGGATTTGGGTAGATGTTGGATATTACGAAATTTTTTGTTGCAGGAGGAAATGTCCAAGGGCGTAGTTTAATAATAAATAATTAAAAAGCCTGGTGTAAATGGTAATACTTCTCAGGTTTCTTATAATACAGGGTGCCCACAAATGATTGTCTCGTTTCTTGATTTTATTGTAGGTATATTATTTAACGAAACTTTGCAAATACATAGAGCAACTCGCCACGTTTTTTTGGAAAAATGTCCAGCAGGTCTATGTTTCCGTTTGTGGCTGCTAGAGCGATACAGCTGCAAAATTGATGCAGCAGCCGTATCGGAAATGATGATCAAGGAAGCTGCCATGGCCTCCACACTCCTCTGACTTAAACCCTTGTGACATGTTTGTATGGGGGTATTTGATGGACTTACAAGGAGAGGGCCTCAACGAACAATCGAGTTTTTTGATGCCCTTTGGTAGGATGGTAGTCTGATATGTCCTTTTCGTAAAACCAAGTCGCAGCCTCCAACTTGACCTTATTTTCGAGAAAATCCCTTTTAAAGTCTGTTATATAACTAGTGTAAACTGTACCTTGGCAATCATCACAACAGTGGCAGCCGTGGCGTACGAACTGTAAGATCTCGAGTTCGAATCCACCCGTGTTAGGCTTTGTTTTTTTTTTTCTTTTAATGTTTTGTAACTGTGCTATCGTCCACTTTTTAATATATTTTTCTGTTATAATATGCTGTTATAATGAAAAAAATATTTTTAACAAGTAAGAGCAATAAGGAACACATTTTCAACTAATTATGATAATAATATATCTTTTATAAAATTCATAAACATACAGGGTGAATACAAAAGTCTGAACCCCCCTTTTATTTTTTGAACTGAAGCAGATATGTCAATTTTGATGAATCCAATGAATAGGAAGTTGTGGGTGGCCTATCCCATGGTGCACTTTTCATCATCCCAAATATGCAAATTAGGACACATTCAAAATTTATCTCAAAAACCGTAAGGGATAGAGAAAAAAACCCAATTGCGAACTTGTTCAGCATTAAAAAACAAACAAAACAAAAAAAAATCATCCAAATTGGACCAACCAATCACCCACAATCACGTGGTGAACTGTTTGTAGCTTACAAAGAGTCACACTGCACAAGGAAAACTGAATGTTGATATTTCCACCATGTAAAGCATGCAAATAAAACATTTAACATACATTACCATACTCACATTCACTTTCATGCGGAAAAGCAAATAAAAGGCATGTTTCAGCACACAAAAACAGAACAATTCCAGGATGGCAAGCTACACTGTTCCGGAAATGGTCAACATGATCTTCTGATTGTGGGTGATTGGTTGGTCCGATTTGGATGATTTTTTTTTTATTTTGTTTGTTTTTTTATGCTGAAGAAGTTTGCAATTGGGTTTTTTTCTCTATCCTTTACGATTTTTGAGATAAATTTTGAATGTGTCCTAATTTGCATATTTGGGATGATGAAAAGTGCACCATGGTATAGGCCACCCACAACTTCCTATTCATTGGATTCATCAAAATTGACATATCTGCTTCGGTTCAAAAAATAAAATGGGGGTTCAGACTTTTGTATTCACCCTGTATATCGATTTTAAAGAAAAAAACAAATTTTTTAATGTTTAACTTTTCATTTCTTCTTATGTTCAGGTTTTGATGTCTTTGCTTCTTGCCCATATTGGGCGCTATAATAAAATAACATAAAATAATCGTTTTAACAAATAATTTCGAAGTTGTAGAATATTTACAGTTAGGCTTGTCGAATACAACATGCTGGATGTTATTCCTCAAAAACACATTTGAAACACAAATGTGTGCGACACCAAGAACATTGGATGAATGTAGGACTAATCTTGCAGTTGCAGTTATCCTTTTTCATGCATTCTGGAAAAGAAATTTGATTTACGTTCAAAAATTTTCTTTTGTAGGCTTCAATTTGGTAGCATACCAGGCGTATCTGATATAATTACAATCAAATGTTACATATATTGCAAGAAATTATATTTTTACAAAGAAATCTGTACACTATAATTAACTGTTGGTCTTTAAAAGCAGCGTTATAAAAATTAAAAAAAAAAAAAAAAAAAGTCAATGCGTGGACTCGAACCCACGATCTCGTGATTCGTACGCTCGAACGTTAACTACTTGGCTGCTCGCCGTGGTGATAATACATCTACAGTTATCGAGATGCAGTTTACACTAGTAATATAAGACAGAATTTAAAAGGGATTTTCTCGAAAATAGGGTCAAGTTGGAGGCTGTGCACTTGGTTTTACGAAAAGGGCATATCAGACTACCATCCTACCAAAGGGCATCTGAAAACTCGATTGTTCGTTGGGGCCCTCTCCTTGTTAGTGTTTGTACTGCTGTTACCAGCTGATCTGCCATTACCTTGCTTGTATCACGGATCTTTTGCTCAAATTGACAGAGACATGCTTTATTGATTACAGATTTTATATCTGTAGAGCCACTAATGGGGCACATTATCGAGCACCTGTAACATGACAAAAAAAACTTGGCGAATTGCTGTACGAACTTCTTGTAAAGTTTTGTGATAAGTTAAATATTACACCTACAATAAAATCATGAAACCAGGGCACTCATTTGTGGACACCCAGTATACAGGGTGTTTCATAATTGGTGTCCCATCTTTAGGTCCAAATAACAACTCAAGGGGAACAGATTGGGGGAAAATGAATATTGATTATTTGGTTTTAATGTCTCCTAATTCAGAATAAAAACATTTTGCGTCCCTGGGGGTGAAGGGGTAAATTTTGAAAATTTTAATTTTGTAGGGGTAGGGGTTAGATCCCATGTGTTATTTAGAAAGTTGTAGAGCATCATGTAAAGTGTGGGTTTAGCAAAAAAGCCGGCAAAAAAAATCTCATCCCCTGCCCTTTATCGAGTGGATAAAGTGACAAAAACAGAAAATCTCTTTAAAATTTAGTAGAACTTTATTACTTATTAGAAAAGAGTACATTTGAAAATGAATGAGAATGAATGAGTCGTTACCCTGAAAAGCTAATGGGCCCTAATTTTTTTCATTCATTCTCATTAATTTTCCAAATGTAGGCCTACTGTTTTCTAAACTCGATCCATTGTAAGCTTATTTGTAAACAAAAAATCTCCACGAAATCATCAAGTATCCCTGCACAGGCTCCTGTGATTGGAGGAATCAATTTAGCTTCCCCCTGATACACATGGCTTGGCAAGGCCAAATGAATCCCTATCTTTCTATCCTTTAATCCTTTAATCCACTAATCCCTTATGCCCTCAAAATATTCAATTGAAAGTCTTTAGGGCTTTTTATTATGTATTATAAAAAGAAAAAGTATCTATTTTAATGAAAAGCTATAGCAAGAAAGACATTTATATAAAATATTTATTTTATAAATTTATTTTATACACATTATGTATGAAAAATAATTTATGAAAATCATCCGATATAAGATTTAATCAAAAAACATTGAAACATTTTTTACAAGCTTTATAAAAGATAGACATTAATTTATGAAAATCATGACATATTATTTATTGTACGTTATATGTTAAATAATTATCAAACAAAAAATATATATTGAATTATTTAGAGAGGTCCAATGTATAGCAGGAAAGTGCAGTTTTTTTATCATATTTGCTTTCCATCATAAAATCATCCCAGATGTTGGAATTACAGCTTTTTTAAAAAATTAACAATAAATGATTGTTGAAACAATGGTATACGACGATTTCTGTTATGGATATTTCGACTGTGGGAATATTTAATATATCAATAAGGTTTGTTTGTCTTGCCTTGTTTGGAATTTTATTATTTTTCTTTTGATATATTTCAATTTCTATTTAAATAGCACAGAAAATATAATAATACAGGGTTCGTACTCTTGATCAAAGATAAAATTCCATGACTTCTCCAAAACTTTTCAAGGCATTTCAATACATTTTCCAACACCATAATCTTTTATATTTTTAAGAATAATATATGCATATCATTTATAAATAATTATTAAGAAAACATTAAATCTGTTGAAAAAACACTTTTTCCAAAACTTAAGTCAGAATCCATTGATTTTCCAGACCTTTCCAGGCCTGGAATCTTTTTTCCGATTTTCCATGACTTTCCAGGTTTTCCATGACCCGTACGAACCCTGTAATAAATTTCAAAATTAAGCACTACATACACAACTTATTAAACAAAATAAAGAGATTATGTCATACTCTTCATTTGAAAATTTATTACCTTCTATGCTTTTTTTTTTAATATATAGATCGAAATATATAGAAAAAAACCAAAGAAAATAAAAACAGATTTTGAAATTAAGCAAGACATACACACATTATAGAATGAAATAAAAATCCATGATCACAATGGAATTTAGAATATAAAAATAATATTCTATAACAACCAAAATGTCCACAATATTAATCATCATGTACCATTGATAAAAATCGTTTTACCTTTGTTGTTCATTTTAAAAACCTTTAATTCCTCATCTACAAACCTCTGGAGATTTTAATCCATATCAGAATGTGTTATGATCGGTCATAAATTGCTTTTCGAATAATCATTATCAGTTTCATAAATATCGTCGATTTTTTAAATAAATTACACGAGAAATAAATCTTAAATAAAAGTCTTGGCTGTAAGACATATAAATGCCATTTACTTTATTCAGTATGTCTCGGCATGTGTTAAAATAAGAATATGGACAATTGCCCCGCCCTGGTCTTTTTGAATTTTATGAATCCCATTGACTTTGTAAATATCAATTTCATAAATACAGTCGATTTTTTGAATAAATTACATGAAGAATAAATCTTAAATAAATGTTTTGGGACCCCAGACACGTTTCCTTTCCTGCACAACAATCTTAATCTTTTCCATGGAGTATGTTTAATCACTTAATCCCTTAATCCCATGATGGTGATTTCTGTCCTGTCGTTTGGCAGGAGAGTTGTCGATTTCTCCCGTTTCTATTTTTTTTTATATATTTCGTTAAAAAATGATCAATTTATGTGTAATTCATTATCTTTTTTAGCCCAATTAATAACATTAATGATTTTAGTTGTTTTCAGAACTGATTGTTACAGTTTTAAGTCAGTTTTCACGTTTTCTTTTGTGAACTACATTTTCGTGTGCGTCCAGGAACACGGAAGTTGCAAGGCTCAATCAGCCAATAGAATTGCACTTCACCACGTGCTTTTGTTTACATCCCGCGCAAGGTAAGGGTGGATGAACTATAATAAATATGGTTTTTGTCCACTCGATAAAGGGGGCAGGGCATGATATTTCTTCACCGGGTGTTTTGCTAAACCCACATTTTACATGATGCTCTACAACTTTCTAAATAACACATGGGGTCTAACCTCTACCTCTACAAAATTAAAATTTTCAAAATTTACCCCCAGGGATGCGAAATGTTTTTATTCTGAATTAGGGGACATTAAAACCAAATAATCAATATTCTTTTTCCCCCAATCTGTTCCCCTTGAGTCGTTATTTGGACCTAAAGACTGGACACCAATTATGAAACACCCTGTATTGCAAGGCCTCTATTCCTTATGTTAGAAATTACAATACAAAGACCAACAACCTGGCGGATCTAGAACTTGGTCAAGGGGGGGGGGGGGGAAATCGGGTGGTTTGGCTAATATGTTATAAGATATTTCAAATAATCCCTCCCTTCCTCACCACGGAAGTGATGATTCTAGGGTCTTTCCTATACTGAAGTTTGTAAATGTAAATTTATAAAATTATTGCAGTACTAAAAATCTTTACAATCTATCTAACTGGTGTAACTTTAGGACCAATGGTGAGGGTGGGGGCTGTAGGCCCCCCCCCCCCCCTCTTTAAATCTGGCACTGATTGGGGGGTGGGTGGGGGATCATGATCCTTTTCTCTTTTTTTTTATATGTTCACCAAAATTTTATGTCGAAAGAGCCTCTGCCAAGCTGTCTCTCACTTCCAGGATTCCCCTCTTTAATATTTTCATAAGGCAATACTAAATTATTTAAGTTAATTTACATATTTGATTTTTGAAAGCTTATCTCTATTTGCAGTTCCAGCAATGAGACACAGTTCAAATATATTTATTTTAACCATATGAATTTGGCCCAGAAATCTACAGTGCACGTCGATATAAGGAGAATAGGAACTGTTACTGTATCTTCTGACATAATGAAGCTTTTAGCAGACATGAATTCAGATTTATCAAGGTATTTAATTTCGCTTTCTTTAACTATTTTCTGACAATATTTAAAAGAACATGAAAAACAAAATACATTAAATTAAATGTTTATTTTTTCAGAATGAAAAATACTAGCGAGATAATCGTGAAGACTACCTCGGATAGTTGGGTTCTAGGAAGATTCTCAGACCAACGAGAATTCTATGTTGTCATTAATCAAAAGAATGCAAACTTAATTGAAGTCAACGGTAATCATAATTTTATTGTTTTCATGTCTGTCAAGTTAGTTTGTTTTCTTAATATAATTTTGTCATAAACTATACAGGATGATTCTGAAAAAGTGTGTATAACTGTAAGCAGTGACAGAGGTGACCAGAATGAACCTTTTCTTTTAATACAATGTGGGGTTGCATGTACATTGTTCAGGAGCTATCACGTTTTATGTTTATTGCTTGAATTATCACGTTCCTGCGGACGATTCCACTGTTGCAAGGTGGCAATGGTGTTTATTGCTTGAATTATGAAATTCCTGTGGACGATGCCACTGTTTATTGCACGTGCATTGCTACAGATACTGCAATGAGATCACTGCTAATCACCAGCGGAAAATGGAACATTACAGCTGGGCAGAACTTGCGGACATGCATATGATTTACAGAGAAGCACATGGAAGGGATAGTGTTGCACAGAGACTCTATCTAGAACACTTTCCAAATTGCAGGATTTCAGGAAGAGGTATGTTCACCCACCCTCATCAGCGTATCCAAGACACAGGGACTGTGGATGTTCGTAAACCTATATCAGGCCAACCTCCATATGTTCGTACAGACAACTTGGAGGAAGATGTGTTGCAGCATTTTGAAGCCAAGCCATCGACGAGCACTCGAGCAGTTGCTGCTGCTGCTGGAACTAGTCAAACAACTGTGTGGAAGATTGTCCGTGGAAGGCTGTTGCAACCTTTCCAGTGTCAAAAGATGCAAGCTTTGTCCTATAGACTTTCCTGCTCGTGTTGCCTTTGCCACATGGTTCCAGCAGGAGGATGCTCGTGATCCTGACTAGTCCAAACACGTACTGTTCACCGATGAAGGTACTTTCACCCGTGAGGGTGGTATACAACAGCCATGACAATCATGTGGGCAGACATTAATCCTCATGCAACACGAACTCGCGGGTATTAGCATCGCTTCAATGTGAACATGTGGGCTGGTGTCATTGAAAATCATCTACTGGGCCCGTACATCATGCCTAACCACTTGACAGGCGAGAATTACAATTGATTTCTGCAGGAAACTCTCCCTGAGCTCTTCAATAACATCCCTCTGGATGCTCGACAAAACATTTGGTATATACATGATGAAGCTCCGGCACACTTCGCTTGGACAGTGCACGACACTCTAAATACCGCCTTCCGAGGAAGATGGATTGGGCGACGTGGGCCTGTAGCCTGGCCAGCTCACACAACTGACCTCAACCCACTTGATTTCTTTGTATGGGGCCATCTTCAAGCCTAGTATATGAAACACCTGTGGGCACAGCAGATGATCTTGTAGCACGAATTGCTGTTGCTGCTGGTGTCATTCAAGATACTCCAGACATGTATCACCAGGTGCGAGAATCCTTACATCAGCGGTGTCAGCTGTGTTGCACCACTGGTGGCCGTCACTTCGAACATTTGCTTTTAACTGGCGGCGTTATTGTACGTAATGTTTACAGCTTTTAAGTACCTAGGCCTAACTATTACCCATGATCTTTCATGGGACCAGCACGCTGATTCGCTGCTTTATAAACTAAACCGAAAACAAGATATTATCTCCAGGTTGTACTACCTGCCATCCAGTATCCTTCTTTTGCTTTATTATGCTTGGATGCACTTTTCTTTGTTTCTGTTCCGTGTTCTGGGGGTCTACTTCCTCGACAAATTTAATTCGAATTTTCAAGCTACAGAAGTGGTTCCTCCGAACCCTTCTTAATCTTCCTAAATCAGTTTCTGTGTCTCATTATCTTGGCGAATTACGTATACCAACTATCTATCAGATATTTGTAATACAAGCTTATACTTTTGTATTTAAAGTTCTAAATTCACTGCTCCATGTACAAACTCCAGTTCAGCCTGCTCTCAATTCCGATACTCATAACTATCTCACAAGATCTGCAAGCGAAGTGCGCCTGCCTTTTGCAAATGCTAATTACTGTCAGCCTGTGTGTCCATTGCATGTGTAAAATGCTGGGCCAGACTCCCTATTGAGATATGTTCTATAAGTTTACATTCTCAATTTAAGAGAGCTCTAAGGAATTTTTGTTTTTTTGCACCATATCTCTAACTGACCTTGTTATTTAAATTCTAGAAAACGCTCTACCCTGATATTCCTAACAGGTGTTTTATCTTTTATTTTTTTATTTATTAATGTTCAAGCTTAAGTTACCTTACATTCTTAGTTAGTAATGTGTATGCCCACACGCATGGGAGAGACCATTTCATGGGTCCACGTAAGAGAAAACTCCACACGAGGTGGGGTGCGGGTTTTTGGACTCGTTTAATTAGTGAAAACCAAGCAAGGAACACTAAATTGTTGTAACATTATTAAACTATTTATTTTAGAATATTTAGAACTACAGTGATATTTTGAACACTAAACGTAACATTCAAGTTTCCAAATAATTAACGTAGACTAAACTGAAACACGCTAATACCGGTATAGCGACATTTAAGAAAAATTCCCCAAACAACCGAACAAATAAGTATAATCAAGAAGAATAACATTAATAACAGTTTATAACATGCAAATGTACCCCGGGCCACTTTACCCTTAACACGTGAACCCAGCTCTGGTCGCTTTCGTATTCCTTTCTAACGTCCCACTCTCATATTTATAACATCTGGGACACAAGAGCAAGTGCTCACTGCGGGTGCTAGAGATACGTAGAACTGCCAGCCTTCCGGGTCCCTCAGCAGCGGCCACCACGAACGACACTAGAATGCGTCGCACCCTCCTTTTATGCTTTCCAACCCCCGACTGTTTTTCCATTCAGCAGATAGAAGAGGTTGGAATGGGGAGAAAGGCAGTAACCCCCGTTAACATGTTAACTTCAACGTTGGCAACGCTCAAACACCACACTCGCTCGTGCTGCACCGCTCAAACTCAGCGCTTAAGCTGCAGCCAATGACCAACTGGTTCGCTAATCGTAGCAACCACCCACAGCGAGCATGTGCTTGCTTGCCATGATGGCAACAGCCGCAGATCATAAAATTACAAGACAGCCTCATCATTAGCATCCAGTGAACATAATAACAACATAGTTAATAACTACTGTGGTTCCACGATGTCTTTAACATTGATCATAAGGCTGGCTCACCGATTTGTGATAGACACGACACACTTCTGTGATCGTTCATCGATCTAATATGCGTTCCGACAAAACAAATCGCAATATACCCAACAAACGGTGGGGACTAACCAGAGTACAACCGATAACCGTGGCAAAAGATGCACAAAAAAGGAAAGGTTTCACCAAAATGTTCTCCGTCCGACGATGGCTGGTTCTTATCTTAGATGCAATACGGCTACCGTTACTCACTCCAGAAAAGATAAACACATCGAATTCCCGTCGTAAGATTCCTGCGAGCCCAGCTTAAGAATAATAATCAGCCGATTCATTCGTTGGCAAACTGGATTAAAGCTTGGTTTCCACAGTTATCAAACATAATTAACTATTTGATACTTCGACATAAACATATTAAGTTTAGTTGTCCGATGCCTCTCATGGTCATGGCGGCATTCGTTCTACACACATAAACATCAACACGGGCAATCATGTCAACAACACAAGCGAGAACACACATCTATATTTTCTACACGCATAAGATTGTCAGCTTTCCTAGAAAAACACTCTCATTGTTGCAGCATCCATCGGTTTTAATTCTCAACGCAACAATTACGGCGATGAGCTTAATCACTTTAACTTATAAATTATCAGATTATTGTCATCGCGACAATAATCTTTAAAACAAACTTACAGACAAGATGTTGAGAGCGCGTGATAGAAGGGGGGGAGGGGTTTACCAGCTAGAGCAACAAGAGAATGGATAAAACAAAAATTCCTTTTCTCAACAAACATCAACACACGGGAGTTGCCATGCCCCCTCCCATACCTATTAAAACGACTATTACCGATCCACCTGGCGTATGCGACAATAACAAGAACAAATACCCCTTAAAAAATAACCAAACCACACTGGCTACAGTCACAGTAAGATAGTCTGAGAGCGTTGTTAGTCGTTTATCTTGAGACTTTCTGGCTCTCACTGTTATGCTTTTTATCTTGCTTACACCAGTCAACTTAAACTTATTTTAAGATGGTCAGTCCAAGTGAATAATTTTGGAAATAATTAAATTTGTGTCACATATGTAAGCTTTTTGAGGTGGTTATAACTAATGATGTTCAACATTTATCACTGTACATTAATTTTTGACCTCCAATGTCAGTATTACAGTTTGTGCTATAGTTGTTCATTTTGACATTCTCTATTGTAATTTAACTCGTCAGACTTGTTTTATTTTAATTTTTAATTTTTTGATTTTATAATCTTAATTTTTAATGTGTATTCATTAACCTTGTTTATTTGCTGTTTATTAATATTTGTATAGATACCCACAGGACCTAACTTGTTGATTTTAACCATACACTCCTCCTTAATTATTTGTAATTGCAACTCTTCAAATGTCTTGCGATTTAAAGGTTTAGTTAAAATATCAGCAAGTTGATTGGTACTTTTAACATGCTTAAGTTCTACTGTTTTACCAATATGTTCTTGAATAAATTTTCTAGGAATTTCTATATGCTTCTTGCCTTTAGTTATCTTTCCCTCATATGTGTTTTTCAACATATGATGACGGACTGATTATCAATGCACCTTGTCGCTGGTTGGTTAAGTTGAGACTTTTAAGTTCATTTGCTATTCTTCGTATCCAGCAAATTTCGTCAATTGATGAAACAGCCGCTCTATACTCTGCTTCGGCCGTCGATGTAAATACAAGGCGTTGCTTTTGTGTATACCTGGCAATAGGGCCTCCTCTCATAATGAGAACTCAACTGGTAGAGTGTTTGTTAAAATGTCTCACTATAACCTGAGTCTGTATGTACAATAAGTGTACTGTCTCCAGTGATGAATATTCCAGAAAATATGGTTCCTCTTAAATATTGAAAGATTCATTTAATCATTTTCCAGTAACTCGTCATTGGTCTGCTATTAAATCAACAGCAAAACTAATTTTTAGACAAGAGGTCATAGCTAGGTATAACAGACTTCCTATGGCTTCACGATAAGGTTCTGATTTTTGTAGTGGTTTGTCATTTACATAGTTTTCTTGATCTGTCATCATTCCACGTTCCATTACAGTGGATACAGGATTTGATATGTCGAACTTAAAATGTTGTAGAATTTTCCCAGCATACCAAGATACGATAAATTTTCATAAGTCATTCATCAAAAGTAATTTCAAATTTCTTACTTCATTGGTTTAAAACTTACAGTATGCTGTCATTGTTTTTTCCTGCAACAAGTCCATCATCTACAAATAGAGCAATTATGACGCTTATCATTGCTATAGTAGATACAGGGATCATCATCAGTATTATTGAATCCTTGAGTTTACAAAAATTTTGAAAATTTTTCAATTCAGTTTTTGGGTGCTTGTTTTAAACCATAAATGCTTTTGTTCAGTTTACAGGCACCGTCTTTGAAGCCTTCAGGCTGCATCATATAACTCTCAATAGGATATTGGGGAACCATTATTTGTAATGCATTCTGACACATATTGTGGGATGGAGTCATACTAGTTCTTTAATGTCGTCTTGATTCAGCTCATCCCATGCAGTTTGTATGTCAAAAGTCATTAATTTCATTTTATTCAAAGCTGCAAAATGAAAATTAGTCAAATTGACACTTGCCATGCGACAGAACTAAATGATTCAAAATAATCAATTCCTTGCTCTTATTCAAATCCTCTGGCTAATAGTCTCGCTTTCAATCAACCATTTTGCTTTTTATATAATATCCAGTGACACATTAAGGGTTTTACACTATTGGGAATTCCAGTAGATCCCAAGTTTTCATTTTGATTAAGGATTGATATTCTTCATTTATGGCTTCATACCATCTTTTATCTTTCAGTGCTTCTGAGACAGGGATGTCTTCAATTTCTCCTATCATAGCTATATTGGCTTTTCTTCCTCCTTGAATAGGTTCCATTACATAGTCAGTGAATCTGACTGGCATAACTAGATTTCAGCAATCGTGTCATCTTGATTGTCTAGATGGATTTGAATTTGTAACGTCTGACAAATCATCTGAGACTGTAGATACTTTTAGTTTATTCTTTCAGAGTTTTAAAATCAGAATTTTCACTTGCAAAGTATTTCAGATCTTCTACTGAGGTTTGACTTGAAGTATCTGTCATAGGCACTTCCATTTCAATGTAGTTTCTTTCAGTTTTGACCTTTTCATCAAAGTTACAATATCATGCTCATCATTCAGGTAAATTCTGTAACATGGTGAATCCAAATTATAGCCTACAAAAATTTCGTTTCTTGATTTCTTTTCAATTTTGGCTCATTTATGTCCCAGAATTAGAACATAACATTCGTATCCGAAGCTTCTTAGTTTGGTGACATCTATTTTTCTTCCAAACCATAATTCAGCAGGACTTTTACTTTTTACTGAACTTGTTCCTGTTTGGTTAATGTAAAAACTGCTTAATTTACAAGTTCAGCCCATAGAATTTCATTTACTGTATATACTCGTGTATAAGTCGATATCACAAATAATTTGAGGTCAGATTTTGGGCGAAAAATTTGCTATGACACGCAGATAAGTCGAGGGTGAAATTTCAGGTGCTTATGAAATTGAATTCACTGAGGTTACCATAGTTTACCCATGCTTAAATCGTGCTGTACTTGCTTGGGTAATAATGTAAAGCTTGTTTAACAATTAAATATTACTATAAACTTTATTATCTTTTAATCATTAATCATTTTATTATTACTAAATGAACAATTTTAAAATTTGAAATCAATTATAAGGAAAGTTATCATTTAATAATATAAGTAATTACATAGCATAATTATAATTGCATAAATATACCATATTAACTATACTGGTGGTAGTTATATAAACTAATTATACTTACTTACTTTTACTTACTTTTCAAACCCGCTTATCCGTTAGGGTCGCGGGGGCAGCAGCCCTATGGAGGATCTCCAGCGATCGCGATCTTCCGCCATCAGGCGCATGTCATCCCTGGTAATATCCAAGCGACTCGAACCCAGATTCTCCATGTAGTCTAGCCACCTGGTTCTAGGCCGACCCCTTGGTCTCTTACCCACCGGCTTGGAAAATAACAACTGCCTAGGAAGACTAGTTTGCGGCATCCGTATCACGTGGCCATACCAGCGCAACTGAAATCTCTCAATGCGGAGAAGTAGCGGCTCAACACCTAAAGATTCCCTTATTGTGCTGCTGTACACTCTATCTAGTAGGGTAACACCTGCCACACCTCTCAGGAATCTCATTTCGGCCGCTTGTACCCGCGATCGCACTCTTTCGGTCATTACCCAAGCCTCATGACCATAGGTGAGAATGGGGACAAAGATAGATTTGAAGACGGAGAGCTTGGCTTTGTTACCCAGCTCTCGTTTCGTTACCACGGATCGCCACAGTTCACGTCTGACACAGCTTGCTGCACCGATCCGAGCATCCAATTCTTTCTCCTGCCGTCCATCACTCGTGAATGCAATCCCGAGATACTTGAACTTCTCCACCTGTCTCAATGAGGCTCCCCTAACATGGAGAGCGCACTGAGCAGGCTGTCTTGAAAGAACCAGAACTTCGGTTTTAGCCACACTGATCTTCATCCCAGCTTCTTCACATTTGGCTGCAAACCGGTCTAGTGCATGCTGAAGGTTCGTGCGAGAAGACCCAAGCAGGACAAGGTCGTCCGCAAAGAGCAACCTCTCCACCAGGCAGTCGCCCACACAAACACGCTCATCGCCTCGGCTGCCCCTGTCTATCCAGTCCATAAAGATAATGAACAAGATGGGCGACAGTACGCACCCTTGGCGGAGTCCAACACCCACGGTGAACGGTCTTGACTTAATGCCATTTATCCGGACACACATCTCAGAGCTTTCGTACAGAGACATGATAGCAACCAGTAATTGCCCATCCACTCCATACTCTTGCAACACTTGCCAGAGCTTCTCCCGAGGAACCCTGTCATATGCTTTTTCGAGGTCCACAAAGCAAGCGTAGACCTCTTTTGCATACTCCCAGGATTTCTCAAAGATTTGCCTTAGAGCAAAGATGTGATCCGTCGTGCTTCGGCCAGGTCGGAAACCACACTGCTTCCCCGACAGTTTGGAGTCGACTATTTCCCGACTTCTCTTCTCCAGACACTTAGCGTACACTTTCCCAGGAATGCTGAGCAAAGAGAATGCTGAATGATTATGGTTTTTATTAGTAAATGTAGAATTTTATTAATGTGAAATCAAATCTAAGGAGAATTATCATTTATTAATTTAAGTAATCACAAATTAAATAAACATTGTTATTCATGCTGTTGTTCAGGAGAGGGAGGGAAGAAGATTAGTGGAGGAGTGAGAAGATTGTATCTGGTAATTCCCTAAGAGAATTAGAGAAGAGAGAATAAAAGGAGGGTGAAATGGAAAAATTTTTCTGTGGGAAGTAAAATAAAGTTTATTTAAGATATAGGAGGAAAGGATCAGGTACAGTCGAACCTCGATTTTATCACTCTCTAATTTGTCACTATCTCGGTTCTGTCACCCTACATCGCGCTCCCCATGGAATTCGATTTTGTCACCCTTCCTCTATTCTGTCACCTAAGGAAAGGTTTTCACTACTTCAGCAGGTATAACTGAACAAATTGCACTAACTGATGATGCCGATGATGAGTGGAGAAGATGAACCAGAAACTGGACCAATTCCGACAACAGCCGAGATGTTAGGAAGCCTAGAGCAAATGGAGAAATTTTTAACGCCAAAGAAGGCAACTTGTCGGATTTACTGCTGATTAGAACACTTCGTTCTAGAATTTTATCAGTTGCAAACAAAAAAAACCAATCAAAAATCACTGATTATTTCTAATTATATACTTTCAATTAGAATGCTTTGTAGTTTTTCTATAACTTCCAACTTTTCTACTTTTTCTATAACTTTTTCTAACTTTTTTTTTAAAAGTTTTCTTTCAAATTCTGAATACAATATACGATGCTAAATTATAATTTTTAATTTAACAAATTTTAATTCTTAATATGTAATGAACAAATGTTACCGCATTACCAAAATTTAAAATAGAAATAATAGTTCCTTTGTGTGTTTGATTGTTTAATTGACAGGGTTAAATGTTTTTCAAATAATGTTACTGTACTTTTTTTTAAGTTACTATGTGCAATAAAATGTATGTCACAGTCACTATTTAATAGTAGTTATTATTTCTACAGATAGAGAGAAACATAATTTCTAAAATACATAATATTTCAATTTTGTCATCCATCGTTTTTGTCACCCAAATTTTGGGTCCCAACAGGGTGATAAAATCGAGGTTCGACTGTAGCATGAGATTCACTTAAATATTACAAATCAATATTATAATCAATTAATTTATAATATTGCTATATGGGCAGTTCTCCCCCCCCCC
>JAHWFO010107670.1:19509-41514 GCA_023313115.1 Rhysida immarginata | reverse complement strand
GTGAATACCTCCCCCTCCCACCTCTTTCCTTCTTTGATGTTCTTTTACATCTGGTTCAGATTTGGCTTGTCTTACTTTGCCCTTGCAATTGACACAATCAATTTTCCCCTCACTCTCCCTATTCCTCTTTTATATTTCTAGTTAATTTTAGCATCACTATTACTTTGTCCTTTATCACCTTGATTTCACGTCCATAGCATTTACTTTATATGCCTTTTATTAATTATATCTCTTTCATCTACCTGATCCTTTCCTCTTATATCTTAAACAAACTTTATTTACTTCCCACAGAATAAATTTTCCATTCCACCCTTCTTTTGTTCTCTCTTCTCTAATTCTCTTAGGAATTACTCTCTCCTCACTCCTCCTCTACTCTTATTCCCTCCCACACAACCCCCCCCCCCCCCCCCCATCCCCACTCTTGTTTAGCTCCATTGACCCTTCAACCTACCTTGTTTATTGCACCTCCTTTTATGGATGAATAAAACTTATTATGGATAAATACCCATCTTAAAATATGTATATTATTCGGGAACATGTGTGTTTCTTAAAGTAAATGTGTAAATTTTATATGGAGTTAGGTGACTTTGCCAAAATTCTATGGAAAACTGGTATGACTCACAGATAAGTCGAGTTTGCTTTTTAGGATGAATTTTAAGACATAAATTTTCTCGACTTATACGCGAGTATATACGAATGAAAAACTCCAATCTCCTCTAGAAGTCTTCGAGAACTGGCATTCTTTATTTCAGTCCCATTGTCTGATCTTATACATTTTGCGGGAAATACATCGTGGTGCGTGCGGAACATGACACATGGCCATCCTATTTTTGTTGTTCTGTTGATCGGAATAATCAGATGGCTTTGGTATATGAAAACTTCATTTTTAATTTAACTGAATAGAAATACATGATTATCAACAACAACAATAATAATCAAATGCGTGAATAATTAGAGAGTCTATATAGCGTTGTCATGTGGCATCGAATGGGAACAGGCTGGAGAGTCAGAGAAGGAGCAGAAGTGGAAGTCTCCATCCATATGCCACGGAGGGGGGCTTGTTACGCAATACAGCATACGATTTATTACTTAGCTGGCGCGTTTCAAATTACCTTCATTGACAGAGTCAAGTGACATAAAAAGATAAGAAAGATACAAAGAAGGGCACAAAAAGTAAAGAAAAGTAATTAACCAGTCCGTCGTTGTTGTCTCGTTCGGGTCTCGTGGCTGCAAGTCAGTGGAAGTGCCATCTGGTGGCAGCTTCAGTCGTAGGAAGAGGATCGCCACAGTACTCGCCTCTTGAGTACCGGACGGTACAAACAGAAGTATTTGGGGTTGAACCGGACCAGTCTGCCTGACCAGGTGGTCACTGGTACACTCGTTATTGGGTTGGGTGTTTGCGGTGGGGGCGTTGAAGTGCTTTGTGTGATGCTGTCAGTTGGGTCTGCTAACAAGAAGGCAGGCTTGGTACAGGCGACACTGATGGTTGACTTACGTCCATTCATTTCTATTGTGATGAGTTGGAGGATCTCTGTAACACTTAGTAGGGGCCATCATATGGTGGGGTCAAGGAGAGTTTCACCGTGTCGTTTCGCACAAACAAGTGCGAGTATTGTTCTAGAGCGGGGTGAGTGAACCATATTGGCTGAGAGTGTGTGGAGGTTGGTACCAGACGTAAGTGTCCCATGGTGTGCTGCAGGGCCTAGAGGAAATCTGATGGGTTGACGGATGATGTGGTGAGTAGCTGAAAAAAAATTCTCCAGGGAGGCGGAGTGTTTGCCCATATACCATCTCTGCTGAGGTGGCCTGCAAGTCCTGTTTGATTAAGGATTGGGTTCCAAGTAAAACCAGAGGGGGTGGTGGCACCTTAGTGCCTGCTTCAGCGAACGGTGCAAATGTTCGACGAGGCCGTTGAATGCTGGATGGTAGGGAGTAGTGCGTATATGACTGATGCCCAGAATGGTTCTGAGATTGGCGAAGAGATGGCTCTGAAATTGGCATCCCTGGTCTGTGGTGATTGTGTGGGGGACGCCGAAACGAGCGATCCACGTGGTCGTGAATGCTCGCACTACTGCTTCGGCAGTGATGTCGCTTAGCGGTGTGGTCTCGGCCAGCATGTGAAGCAATCCACAGGTCAATAGGTAGTGGTAGCCCTTGGATGGAGTAAGTGGGCCTATCAAGTCAACGTGCACATGTTGAAAACAGCCGGCTGGAGTTTGGAACTGCTGGATTGGGATACGAATACGTCAGTGTACCTTGGCTCGTTGTCCATTCTTTTACATCCTTGAGCATGCTGGGCTAGACGAAACGCTCATGTACGAGATGTCTCGAGGCAGGCACGCTGGGATGGGAAGCGTTATGCAGGGCGAAGAAGAGTTGGCGGCAGAGGGTGGTGATCAGAAATGGGCGCACTTTGCCATTGCTGATATCGCAATAAATGCTCTGTCCCAGTGCCAGCTGCATTGGTTGCAGGTTTAGAGAGGTTCTGTTGTCGGTAAGCATCGACGTAAGCTCGCTGTCAGTAGTTTGGGGCTGCGCTAAGGCGGTGTAGTCTAGATTGGGTAGGTGCAATTCAGCAACACGGGAGAGCGTGTCCGCGCCCACGTTGTCTAGGCCGGAAATATGCCGTACATCAGTCCTGAATTGCGCAATGTAGTCTTAAGTGGTGGAGTTGCCGGGGGGAACAGGACTCTGGCTTTTTTTGTAGGGAATAAATGAGGGGTTTGTGGTCAGTGTATATTGTGAATGTGTGTCATTCCAGCTCAGGCTGAAATTGCTTGAATGCGGAGTAGTTCGCAAGGTGCTCACGATCGTACGTGAAATACTTCAGCTCTGCTGGCTTAAGTTTGGGCATGGCAATTAGAATTAATAAGTGTGATTACTCTCATAGTAACCAATGCTAAAAATCAGGCAAGCGGCGGATGTGCGAAATAACAGTGCTGCTGTCGATTTCGACCAACTTCGTAGCGTTTTTTATTTTTTTTTTTTGCTTAGTGCAAATGGGAATTTCACGTTTCATGTTAAGTTTCTGTTGTATATTTTATTGTTTCACTATTTATAAGTGATGAGCGTATTATATGGTGTTGTTAGTGTGATTTGTTAAGTTTAAAATAGTATTTTTACTCGTATTTTGAAAAATTTACTCGTTATATTTACTCGTGCACGTACTTTATGATAGCAGATAAGCCGACTTCATCCCTTCGGCAGTTATGACTGTCACCGTCGTTGTTCTTGAAGATCACCAGAATTAAGCCCATTTATAGTTGGAACAGATTTGAGTTTCAATGAATTTTGTTTTAATTGACAATGAATTTAAAGGTAAACTCCACACCTAAAACAACTTTGTTTAAAATGAAAAATGAAAGTCTCAATAACAACGTAGCGTGTATAAAAATTTTCAATTCGAACTAAAAATTGATAAAATATATAAAAAACTTTCATTTTTTCTCTCCCCCTGTGAGAGACGCTGGCGCCATGGTTTGGCAACTGTTACGTCACAAGTTGCCGAGAAGTGCGAAGGAGTTTCGAATTCGTGACATCACACATTGGACGCTATCAGTTAGTTGTCAGTTGGGTATCGCAATGGACTATGAATATGAAACAAGACCGATAGTGACAATACGATTTTGATAACAGTGACAGCAATATACAAGGGCCGTTAGCAGAATTAAATGCTACTGCAACTTCTGCGTTTTACAGCCCTATTCATTAAACCATGAAACAGGATCTTCTGCTTGTGTGCATTAGGGCAGTGTGTGCCCTACACAGAGAGATCTACCTCATTCTTCCTTCGGCGTTCAGCACATGCTGTTGCAGTCGTTGTTCTTGAAGAATGCCAGCCCCATTTAGAATTGGAAGAGCATCTAGTTCCACCTTATACGTGATCTAGTTTCAGCGAATATCTTATTTGAATTGATACTGAATTTAAAACGGCGGATTCGTAGACAAAGCAAGACGCTTCAAAATAAGCACACGATGCTGTTTGGAGTTAGATACCAGTTCCCTCGCTGTCAAAAACTAATCCACTGTTTTTTAATCAATTCTGATGCTAGAAATTTATGAAACGTGAAAATTCTATCTGGCTGTCTATTTACACATCGAAACTGAGAACAAATTGAAGGCATTCCGACATAAAACAGGTTAGCAAAATCTTACGATGTGTAGAATCGTTCTAAGCAACTAGAATCTTGGCGCCGAAATTCCCCGAGGTTCTCGCGGCAGGAAATGACAGCTTGTTCTGCCGTGTTCTGTGGAGAAGGAATGGAAGATCCCATGTAAATTTTCAATTTTCTGAGTCATATTTCTTAATAAAATATTAGGAAAAATCGAAAAATTTTGAATGATATATATACTCTATTAACCTGGATTAATGTTATGATGCAAAAAAAAATAAAGTCAATTTTTTTCCATGGAGTTTACCTTTAAGGATAAAATAAAATGGCAAGATTATCTAAAAGCAAAATGAACTGAGCACACTATGCTTTTCGATTTTGGATACCAGGTCTTTGCTGGCATAAGGTAATCTACTGCTTTTTAATCGATTCCAATTGTAGAAATCTATGAAATGAAAAATTTTCTATCGGATCTCTTATTTACACATCCAAACAGAACACTTAAAGGCATTCTGATAGAAAAAAGGCAAGCAAACTCTTACGTTCTGTAGAATCGAAACTAGGCTAGAATCGAAATTGGTTCGCGGCAGGAAATCACTTCTTGCTCCGCTGATTCTCCTGAAGGGATGAGAGGGCCAATTTTCAATCTATCGAGGCGTTTTTCTTAATAAAATACTAAGATAAATCGAAAATTTTTGAATGATATAAATTTTATTACACTGTGATTCAAAATAAAATAAAGTCGAATTTTTCCATGGCGTTTATCTTTAAGAAACAGTAAATAAAAAGTAAGAAGAAAATAAAATTGTGTTCAAAAATTAATGTTTAAAGCTACTGTTAACCGTTCCTCTTTTTTCCTTGTAAGCGAGTACAAAAAACCTGCTACTTGCAGATCGAAAACGCACGCAGTGACATATTACGGATGCGCCAGAAAATTACGCCAGTAATCACACTTACAAATTCTATTCATTATGGTTTGCTTGAGAAGAATGCGAGGAGTTTGTTGCCTTCTGAATGCAGAGCTGCTCCAGTGGCGATGTTTGATGCGTCGACCATCAGGGAAAGCTTTTGACAGAGTTGAGTCATAAGTGGAGCATGTGCTCTGCTTCTTTGGTGGAGGAGATTAGAATGTTGTCCAAGTATGGTGTACAGAAATCCAGGCCAAATAGCACCTGGTGTATGTGTCTCTGAAATGTCTGGCCTGCATTTCTGAGACCGAAAGGAGTAGTTAAGAACTCGTAGAGTCCAAATGCCGTTCTGGGGATGTCCTTGGTGATAGGCTCTCTGTAAATCCAATGATGGGGGACTGTGTAGTGGTCTGGAATAATCACTGTGTTTAGGTGACGGTAATCGCCACACGGGCGCCAGTCACCGTTTGGTTTACGCACCATGTGCAGGGGGCTGGCCCATGGACATTTTGACGGGCGTATGATGCCCCGGTTGGAAAGTGCATCAAACTTTATGCAGCCAGCCTGCAGAGCATCAGCTGAGAGGCAGCTGGGTTTTGAGAAGACTGGCGGCCCAACTGTTTGGATATGATGAAAAAAGGCTGGGTCTTGCATGAGCTTGCAACGGATTGATTTGTTCAAAAGGGACCGGAATTCTTTCAGGAGTATGTGATAAGTGCTGTCTCCTTGCACGAGGACGAAGCTTGTGATATTTGCAGTGAATATGTAAATATCAACCTCGGTATACCCCGCTGACTTCAATCTTATAGTGGCGTCAACGAGACAGTTGTTTCTCACATCCACCAGGAGGTTGAAGTATGCGAGGAAGTCGGCTCCTATTATGGGTTGCATTACATCTGCAATGATAAAGTCCCATTGGAAGGCTTGACATAGGTTCAGGGTTCGGTTTAAACGCTTTCTACCGTACATTGGTATCACTGAGCCATTGGCGGTGTAGAGGACCAGTTGGCCCGCATGCTTGGGGGGATTTTTGTGGTTTCTTGCTATGATGGAGACGTCAGCGCCAGTGTCTATCAGAAATTTTAGTTTAGACATCGCTTCTGTTAGAAAAACTCTTTCCTAGTTGGTGTTCACCACCTGTGGCAGCGGGTGGCTACCCTGTTAGTTTCCCGATTTTGGAAAAGAACAGGGGGGGGGGTACATTTGTTTCTCTAAGTCATGAAAAAGTACGCACATTTCTTGTGATTTTTCCCCCTGGGGGGGGGGGGGTATTACGAGCGATTCCAGCTCGATCTCTGTGGGCGTTGGGGAGATCGCGCACGCTGGCAGCGAGGTTCATCTATCGTGCGTTTAATTCCTGCACATGTTTGGTCAATTGTATTATTTGCTGTTACAGCGTTGCGACGTAATCTTGTCTGCCATGTTGGCCAGCTGGGGGAATTTTTTGTTGGAAGTGGCCAAGGTAGGCAGTTTTGCCAGCCATAGCAATTTCAATAGGTCATCGCTAAGGTGGTCGTTTGCTAATTCGCGCATGTGGGAAAGGAAGTAAGAGGGCATTGATCGTCCTGCTCCAAACCTTGGAGGAGCATGCAGATTTTGGAGGCCTTGCTTATCGCATAAATTTCAATTAGGCGGTGTTTCAATGTAGGGTATTTGTTCATCTCTGGGGGGGTTTATTATGATGTTCCGCTATGAGGATATTTGATTCAATGGTGGTCACCATGTGGCTGTACTTTGTGTTGTCCGCGCTGATATTTGCCTGCTCAAACTGCGCTTCAAGTTGCGCGAACCAGAGATTGGGGTTAGCTTTTCAGAACGGAGGCGGTTTGATCGCCACGCGGGAGATTATTTGCCGGGAGAAAATGGGAATGAGGGGGGGGGGGGGCGGACTACGGGCTGAAGTATCTCTCGACAATGTTAAGTCGCACGGTATGAATGCACCTACCTTAACAGGAGTCGGGTCGTTGCGTCGATGGTCCTCGTTGGCCGTTGCTTTTCTCCTTGGTTGGCATGTTCGTTGGTGGTGGTTCTTACCCAGGTAGTTGCTGGTACTGGCTGGAACGATGGCTGCTTGTGTGGCTTGAACTGCAGCTGCCGGCATGGGATGAAGCTGTGGTTGCTTGTGTGGGCTGGAACTGTGGTTGCCGGCGCGGGATGAAGCCGTGGCTGGGAGGCTGTCCGAACTTGTGGCTGCTGGCACGGGATGAAGTGATGGGTTTTGCTCCACGTGGCCGTCTTCTGTTCTCTGGTGATCATGTCCGGGTCACCATTATGTGGGGCACACATCGTTCATCGTGTGGAACGTGACACGTGGCCACCACATTTTTGTTGTGTTCCGTTGATCGGAATAATTAGACTGCTTTTGTATATGAAAACTTAATTTTTAATTTAACTGAATAGAACTTAAGACATGATTATCAATAACAGTAATAATAATAATAATCAAATACGTTGTGACAAAAACATTTGCCAGTTATAAAAAAAATGGAAAAACAGAACGATTTAAAAAATCGAGTGGTGCTCCGCTTCCGATAAAGAGCTACCCCCCTCCCTCCAAACTAAGAAAAGAGGTATTAAGAAAGAGAGTTGTGTTTTCCTACCTTGCTAAGTAAACCAGAAATAATCATGTCTTGTATCAGGCCTTGTTTAGTCTGTATTTATTATCCCCTTGAGAATATCGAATCTGTGCATCGACAATATAATAGGCCTAACTGAACTCATTCGAATCTTGTTTTTGCCTTCAACCCGCACAAAAATCAATTGAGAACTTAGAGACTTCACCTTCACGGGGCTCTGGGTGTCACAAACCAATCACAAAGGGTTTGGTTCTCCAGAGCCAATCAGATTCACTCTTGAGAGATTGCACGTGTAGTCGGCTCCTTAATCTTAACAGGATTCAGTGCGACGGCTTCGAAATAATATTTAAGGAGGAGAGCAACAAGCAACAAACACTTATGCTTATTCTGGTGAATTGATAAGTTGAGTTAATGCCACACTTGTGGTTTTCTACTAATCATATCTCAAGGAAGAAGTTCTGCGTTTGTAAGTTTTAGGGCTATGGTTACCTAGATCATACATAGTTTACATAGACTTATACTTAGCACTCTGAAATGAACTGGACTTAAAAAGTTAAAAGGGTAAAGTTGACTTTGGAGATTTTAAGTCTTAGGGTTATTGTATTCCTCCCTAAAGAATAAAAGGAGTACACGACGCGTTCAGTGTCAAAGCAAAGAATTGAAATGTAACATATAAATTTTTTTTTTCTCTCTCCGTTATTTGTCACTTTCCTCTCACAATTTTGTAACTTATATTTTTTGGACTTTGTTTAGCCTTTCTGGCTTATCTTAACCTTGTTTTATATAAAATGAATTGTAAAGTATAAATTGTCCATGAAAAGAAAGCAAATTCCTATAGTTGAATCCAAACTTTGTATAAAGTATTTCTGTCTTGTAATAAAATCTCGATTTCTTTTGTACTATGTGCTTTTCCTTACTTTGCTCACTATTGTCTCATTACTCTATCACAATGGCGCCCGAACAGGGACAATAGTGGGTGGAGAACATATAGATGGTATACAAAAGTCTTCGACAATGGATGGAGAACTAGCCCATGGGGAGGATAGTGTGGTTTCACAAGGGGGAACCTGGTCTCAGGGAAATTTGGAATCTCAGACTGTGGCAGGGCATTCACATATGATACCTACTTTTTCAGGGGAAGAAGGGAATTTGGGCCTAGAAGCCTTTTTGATAATTGTGGAGGCTGTGGCTGGTATGGCCAAATGGGATGATGTTCTCAAGATTAGCATTATAAGAGCAAAGTTGAAGGGGGTGGCTGCCAAAAAATTGTGTGAGCATACACACTTTATGACATAAAAACATATTCTGAATTGGAATGCGGTGCGACCCTGCCAAAATGGCTGAAACTATGGTTTCGCTACAGTGGCTGGAATAGTTTCTATTCTAGCCACTGTAGTTTCGCTTCATGCTTTAACATTTGTTTACATCGGTGGCTTGTTGCTAGGCAATGAAGCCGCTTTCATATTATTACGCATGCTGATGTGCTTGACCAATAGCAGTTAGGCCAAATTTGGGGTTGGTTGCAGTATACATAATGACTTTTCTGGTAACATTTTCTTTTACATTTATGTTCAAAAATTATAACTCAGGGAACGATCAAAACGCAACCTCCCTCTACGAAAATTTTAGCCAAAAAAAAAAAATTCTCCACGTAACAAAACAAAAAATATTATAATTAGCATATTTTCATAATAGGAGGCTGTCTCATCTTCTACGAAGCAATGTAACACAACAATGACAGCCCCCTAACGGAGCTCTAAACAAACGCTCCGAACAACGAGTGCATACACGAACTACAACAACAACACCACACAACACTGCTCCTTCACTGAACATTATCACTTTATAATAACGAAAACTGATCTAAAAAAAAACAAAACACGTACTTATTACCAAAAGACAACAAAACTCTCACAATGCAACTCACACTTGACCTGAGTGACTTAAAACGATCACCCATGACTCCACAACCAGATAAACAAAAAAAACAAAAAAAAAATCTCTATAGCTAGAACTACCTTTTCATTAAAATATGCTTAATGAGGTTTCGCCAGACAAATGCAACACGCCAACTGACATGGAATGTCACATACGCCCGATGAAAACCTCGATCATATCAGCCCACGGGTTAAGTTCGAAAAACATACCTTCTTACAGAAATAATGTTTTAACCCACAAAACTATTCCTCCCAACCATTATTTTCCCCTGTGTAATGCTACATAGTCCAGACGCGGCCTTCTCCTTAGTCCGTAACGAGACTGTCTTTGACAAACACTGTCCAAAAAGGCCTCATCCTCTTATTCATTTCCTCCCGTTTTCACACGCCCTCCTACTCCAGGTTCATCCACAGGGCTTACCATCCTCCTCCCACTCCCGATCACTTCCTGGGTTGACAGCTGGTGCCGTTTCTTCCTCGCCGTCACTTAACAAAAGGTTTCCATTAAGAATCTGCTCCCCCGTCCACAAAGGACCACCCCGCGCCCGGTACAACATGTCATCCTGCTCTTCCCCGCCTTCGTCTGAATCGGCTAATTGCGCCGGGTTTCACGGTGTTACACTTCTTGTCTTGGTTTTCTGTCTAGGCATGTTGTCTAAGACACAGGATTTTAACCTATCAATATGCACGGTTGTGCGTTCATGCCTGTGCATACTCTCGATTTCATAATCTACACCTGAAATTTTTCTGATCACTTGATATGGCCCAAGAATTTACTACTAAACTTCCTTTTGTGTACCCCCTTACGCAACAACCATACCTGCTGTCCTACTGTTAACATCCACAGAATCCTACCCCTATTTAACTTATCCACAATGCGCTTACGTTTCCCAATGTCATTTACCCGCACTGCATCAATTCCTCGACAAGCCGTGTGCGATACTGCAACACCCCCTCCGTCTCCCTTCCTTTATCACTGTCTTCCCCATGGTGATCTTCGGGTGCGCCCAGGTCAAAAGTATACAGCAGGTAGGCCAGACTCTCCTCGAGGAACTCGTGCTGACATGTACGCAATGCGTACAGTGCAAATTCCAGCACGTCATCCCAACGCTCTGGGTGTTCGCTGCACAACGTCATCACGATTTCACAGAGCAACTTATTACAGCATTAGACATTGGCCGGTACGCCGTGGTGAGTTTGTGTGTAATATTCAAATCTTCACACAGCGTCCTGAACACTGCGGAGGTGAAATTGGATCCCGGGTCGCTGATTACTTGATGAGGCACTTCGTAATGTCAGACAATTTTGCAGGCAGACACGCACAAACAGCCGTCTTGGCCGTCTGGTCTGGAAGTACCTCCGCTTCCGCGAACCGAGTAAATACATCCGTCATGACGAGGATGAACCGGTTTCCCTTGCTGGACCGCTGAGCCGGACCTATCACGTCAATTACCACCTTCTGAAAGGGGAAGTCCGCGGCTATCCCTTCCTGCCAGGGCGCATGCTCCAGGTTGATTTTCAACTGCTGGCACGACACACAGCATTTGACCTTGCGTGCAATGTCACCCCTCAATCTGGTAAGAGAAATCTTTTGCGCAACCTGCGCAATGTCGAGTTCACCCCCCTGTGACCCCCAAGTAGGCCATCGTGACTCCATGACAATATCTTCTGTCGTAGCGTTTGTGGGATACACACGCGTGCCCTGCCCTCAGGACCAATTGCACGCCTAACAACAAGGCCTTCCTTAAGCGTGTATCGCCCCCCTCCTTGATCCACCTCGGACCCTGTCAGCAAACTCTGTGCTATAGGTAGGACCCATTCATCGGTGTTCTGTGCCTCTCGGATTTCCTCACACGTGACAGGGGCATAAAGCTCAGCTATCACTGGACAACATGGCCACGACAGCAAATCAGCCACCACATTATCCCTACCTTTCACGTATCTATACGCAAATCCGAGCTCCTCTAGCTCCAACGCCCATCGCAACACACGCTGGTTGGTATTGCGCATGCATTGCTTGAACGCCAGAGGCTGGTGATTGGTGAGTACAGTGGTAGGATAAACCAGGATAATGTGACAGAAATAACCTGCTGCGCGGACAATTGCGAGCGCTTCCTTCTCGATTACGGAGTAGTTGGTCTCCCCCCCCCCTTATGATTTCTTACTGAAATAAGCGATCGGTTGCAGGGCTCCCTCAACCCACTGTTGCAACACACCATCTATAGCATTGGCGGGTGCATCAGTCTACAAAAAAAACTCGTTATTATAATTGGGGGGGGGACCAGCAGGGGCTCGCTGCTCAGTGTCCATTTTACGGAATCGAAAGCCTCCCTTCAGGCAGCGTTCTACACAAACGGCACCCCTTTCATGGTCAGCTCTGTTATAGGGGCCAGTACCCTAGATAGATCTGCCACAAATGGGCGATAAAAGTTTACAGCCCCTACAAAGCTGCAGATCTCATGCACATTACCTGTCTCCCTTATCCACTGAATCACGGATACATATCTGGATCAGGGTACTGTGATAATGTGTCCCAGATAATGTACACGTGGGGTACAAAACTGGCACTTCTTCAGTTTTACTACCAGACCCTTCTCACGGAATCTCCCCAGTACCCAATGTAGCACACCCACATTCTCCTGGGAGGTTGAAGTTGATATTAAAATATCATCAAGGAACATGTGGATGTTTTCCCCGACCATCGCAATCAGAGCCACCACCACATATTGCTGGAAAAGGTGGGAGGAATTCCTCCCACCCTGGGGCAAACGAGTTAATTGAAACCTTGCCCCATGGTGACTGGAAGGCATAGTATTCCCTCAGTGACTCGGTCAACGATATCTGATAATACCCGTTATTAAGGTCGAGCACTGAGAAGAGCCTATGCCCTCTCAGCTTTCCAGGATGTCTTTAATGACAGGGGCCGGGAAATCCACGGGGCTAGTATACATTTCACTTTACGCAAATCTAGCGTAATGCATACTTCCCCGTTCTTCTTTAGCACCACGTGGACTGGGGAGTTCCAGGGGCTTACGCTGGGTTCAATAATCCCAGCCTCCTCGAACTCTGCCAGTTTCCGCCTATAGGCATCCCGGTACACATGCGGAATCCGGTACTGACGGGTGAACACGGGGTGAGTTTTATCCACAGAATAATCTGCAACATAATCTCGCACCCCGTGCACATCCACCACCTCATTCGAGAAAACATCCTCGAACTTATAAACATTTTCACTTATCTCGCAGCGCAACTGTTCATGCACCTCTCGGATCAGAAGTCACTCTATTGGTTTACATCTCTTAATGAGCCCTATCTGCATACCACTACTCATAATGCACATGTTTCCACCCAACCATGTCTCCTCTCTAACCGGCACATAACCCCTCATCCAGACTATTTCACGTTCTTCCGCTCCCTGAGACGGACGTGGTCCCAATACAACTCGCCATTGCTGGTGAGGCTGCATTCCCCGTATCGCCTTCGTTCCCAGGTATTCTATCCTCGTCAGGACCACCACTCTGCAGAATTTAACCTTTTCCCAGCGAACATGGCCTAATCAGGCTATGGCGATATTTTTCTTCAGGGAACAAAGGGGTCGGTCTTAAAAAAAACGTGTGGGGGTTTCACCATGAAAGGCAGGGACTCGTGTCTCTTGCCACGTGCTTGTCGCTGAAATTTGCACAATCTAACCAAGGGACGTGGCTTTGTGGCAGGGTCAAAACAATGATAGTTGCACGTACCTTTACTTTTTTTTTTGTGTTGTTGCCGTGACTACTGCTGGGCTTCCTTGGTTGTTGTGGTCGGGGCCATGTGGTTGGTCGCTCCCTTGGTGCCTGGTAGTCTCTCTGCCGATTTTGTCGATCCCGTCTGCTGCTGTCGTGGTGATTCTGTTGATCACGTCCAGGTCACCAATTGTAGCGTTTGCTGTAAGTGGTGTATTGCGTGGTGACAATAATACGATCTGACTCCATTCTTGTTAATATATAAGGCTATTTTTTAATAAAAAAACTATGGTACTATAACTAAACACTACATTTTGATAATAATGACAATAACGATATACAATGGTAATTAAAAGTTGGCATGTCTGTGTGAGAAGAGAGAGTTCTGTTCTCCTTGGTTGCTATGATCGCTCTCTCTTGGTCTCCTATCTTCCCAGAGTGCCACGTGTGTTTTTGAGTGGCCTCTGGTGGTCGTTCGGTGAAGTCGGCTTCACCGCCATATAGTGGCGACCCGCGGAAGGTGGCCGCGGAGCTCGCCATACAGGCCATATGTAGCTATGTCAGTTCCATATAACAAATTACAAAATTTAAATGCATATAACTGAAATTCTATTACAGATAAATTGCTCGTTTTTTTTTCAGATGCACTTTATTACTAGTATATCTCTTCAAATTTTAAAATTAAATGAGAAAATATTATAAAAAAATGATTTTCCATAGGTGTTATCAATGGAGGGGAGGGTGAAATCATGACTATAAAAAATGCTTATAAGAAATTTCTATTATTGATAAAAACTTCAAACTGCATTTGTTGAATTCTTTAAAGCTTCATAATTAATTGCAAATAAATTATATACCCCAAATTTATTAATAATCAATAATATTCGAAATTTTAGAAAGCTTGTTATCTGGAATGGAGGAACTTAGCAACATCTAAAATTACGAATTTATTAAAAAACTCCAGGGCACAATTGAACCATTTAATGATTGAATTAAATTAAAATGATTCCTGGTATTTATGTTTAAAATTTTATTTTTCGTAAATTACATTTTATTCATAAGTTATTTCACAAAAATTAAAACCATTGCTATGGAGATCGTTTCTTGATGACATCATTAGAGATTGTTCCCTTATCAGAATACAAGGAAGTTAAATAAGGCCACGTCATTGCTTTATCAAAGAAAGAGATTAAAATCCTATTATGTGATTTTCTAGCTATTGTCATGCAGATGTGACCCATTTAACAACAAATTACGTATATCTTCAGGAAAAAAAGTAAAAATATTGCACATTCAGTTATATAACAAAATCGTTGGGAAAAAAAACAAATAGAGATATTAAAAAATTTTTTTTGTGTTATTTAGAAAAGATTTCTCCCTAAATTTTGGCTATTTTCAAATTCGAAATTATTACATTTGTAATTTTTTAAAAATAGATTAAAACCAAGTATTTCAAATAGAAAATAATAATATGCATTTTAATGTATTGTTTAAAAACCCATTACTTTTAATCGATGAAAAAATTACTAATCAAAAGCAATTATATTCAAGATGACAAATATAAAATTTTAAAGCAATATATCAGTTATTGAATTTTTTAAAAAATATTTTCTATTCCCCTGTAAGAAGAATCATTTTCTCAAGAAAATAGCTGGCTGGGAATAGGTTAAATAACACAACAAACCTCATGCACTTAAGGTTACCACCTCTCACCAGCAAGCTCACGCGTACAACACACCACGCACAAACGCTTAAAACACAACAGCACTTACAGGTAAAACAGCTCTGCGCCCATGCCACCCTCGATGATCCGGAATTGCCAGATTTTGGGTCCCTGTTAAGGTGCCAGTGAGACGTACACTACCCCTTCCCCTGTACACTACCCCTTCCCCTGTGGAGTCTACGTGCACCACTTGAGGGCATGCGCTGGGGAGAGGGTGTGTCTAGGGTTCGGGACCCAAAGAAAGGCTGACACGGATACGAAGCTGTGTATTCAAGCATATTTATTTGCATTCAGTATGCAAATATGCTTACAAATTATGACCAACATAAACAAATATATTATTTTTTGTACCCTATAGTGCACTGTAAATGACTAAAAAGGGCCCCAGTGTTTGAGCATCCAATAAACTATTACCATAAACTTATTTCAGCTTAAGGAGTCCACAGCACAATTCAATGGCACTCGTCTCGCAGAAACCTCAAATCACCCGATACAGGGTAGAGGGAAAGACTGTTTGCGGGCACCAGAGGTGGTAGCTATTAGACGTTGCTTGTTGCTCCTCGGAGTGCACTCAGCAACCTCTGAAATAAGTAGTCCTAAAGGATAGAGCGCTACTCGCACACAATGTCTCTTTTGTGTACTGCATGAAAGAGGAGAGACACTGGAACCTCTCTTGGTCGGTGCTGAGTACCCCCATTCAGCAGGCACTGCGTCAAGCCGGGTGATCACCAGGTTTCAACATCAGACTCTTTAACGGTGCTGATACGTTGACCTGTGACAAGGCATTCCGCGTCTCGAAACTACTACCTCATACGTATGGTTTGTGCTATGGAGTGAGAAACTCCATAAAACGGCAAAGGTAAAATTATTATTACTCTCTACTATTATCTTAAGAGAATATGACAGTTGTGTCTTTTAATCTTATTGAAACATCAATTGTTCATATTGTGATATTCCAACAAGAAATTTTTGTTGAATGTTTAGATTAATTATCGTAAGAGAAAAAGAAAGGATGGGTCCTAGGCAGATTACTTAAATATGACAGGGGATTTAATTGCAAATGAATGATTATAATAAGAAATGAATAATAAGGTCAAGGATTAAATAAGTAAAGAGAAGCTTAAATTCCTTCACAAATGATTCATACTGATTGGAGGTAAACAGATCAGAATAAATATTTTAAGTAAATTAAAATCAGATCAGCATTGTCGTTTCAGAGTTATTAATATCAATGAAATAAGAACCAGCATCAGTTCAAGTGAAACCCACTTCATGACAAGTCGCTATTTATGCAGTCAGGAAAAAGTGAGATAAATTAGGGTACTTACGGACTCGCAGTCTCGCTGGCATCATCTGTAGTCGGCAGCTACATTCGGCATCTCTGGTGTCGTCTATGATCGGCGATCAGGATCCGGATACACCACATATCCGACTGCGAATTCGAAAGTTCTCCCTTATATATATTCCTCACAAGAGTAGTACCGCACTATCGAGCATTCCGGCTTCTCATTGGTTCAAGATGCTGTTGGTGGTGCCGCCATCTGTTGGCGGAATTCCTAAACAGTTTACTTTCTCAAAAGGCACTGTGTTAGCTACACACAGAGCCAGGTGGCCTCCTGGCCAGGTGGCGGATCAAAAAGGAAACACAAGTTTTCGAATCCTTCGAAAAGGATGAATGTCACAACTCCCCCCCTCCCGAAGGAGCAAGGGAAGCAATTCACTAGAGTTTGTCCTGGTTCCACATCTAGTCACTCCCCTCGTGAAGTCATCTGTAGTCTATTCTCGGTTGCTGTCTGAGGTTGTAATGTCGCTGGTGCTCAGGACTTAGATTGATGTCAGAGATTGGCTCATCAGGAGGTTGTGGTCCATTGTCAGTGATGATCGGGTGTGGTTCATTGACAATCGGTGTGTCAATTGCGGTAGGTGTCTTTACTGCACAGCTATCATCGTCTTCGGTGTCTGAGTCATTCATAAAGACTGGTTGCTTGGCTGTCCATCTAGAGCGTCTGCAAGTATTTTCCCCAATCTCAAAATTTCCCCTTGCTACCTTGAGTCGGTCCACATGTACCACCTGTGGTTCTCTAGTTCGAACATTTCTTATCTGAAAGTTGACGTCACTGATCTGTTTGTATATAACATAAGGGCCCCCATATCTGTGTCCCAATTTATTCTTTCCTCTGCCTTTTATGAGTGGAAGAACTCTGTCTCTGAGTTTATATTGCTTTAGATGTCTTCCTTTGTTTCTCTCTCTCAGTTTGTTAAGACTCCTTTTATTACTTTCATTATTGGCTAGTTTGTGAGCGATTTGCAGTCTAGCGATAAGGTCTGATTTATTTTGTGCTGGTGTCATTTCACTCCCAGCTTGATCACCACTATCCCACAGAGTATGGGGATCAAAGCCATACCGTAAATGTGCTGGCGTGTCTCGGGTATTTTCATTATAAGTTGTTCGTATGCTGAAGAGGGCAGAGTTTAGCAGCTGCTTCCATTGAGACGGCTTACCATCGCAGAGTTTCTGTAGTGTCTCGAGAATGTTTTGGTTCATTCTCTCTACTGAACCATTACAGCACGGGCGATAGGCCTTGATACGGGTATGAGTGATGCCGAGTTCATGAAATAAGTTACTCATAAGTTCTGAGGTGAAATTTGCCCCACGATCGGAGATGACTTCGCGTGGAAGTCCATAGCGACATACTATGTTCTCCATGAATGTTTGAGCTATTGTTTCAGCTGATTGGTTTTTTAGTGGGAATGTCTCTGGGTATCTCGATAAAACATCAAGACAGACAAGAATGTACTTCTCCCCTTGTTCAGTTTCTGGTAAGGGGCCTATCACATCCCAACATATCTTTTCGAATGGATACATGGCTTTAATGCCTGTCTGAAATGGCACTGGTCCCTTTTGTAACTTGCACTTCTGACATATGTTAGATGCCTGTATGTATGCATAGGTATCTTTGTTCAGAGATGGCCAATAATGATGGCAGCAACTGTCTTATTAACTCCTTTATGACCTGCAAGTTTGCTATCATGGGCCATTTCAATGATTTTCAGCACCATATCTTCCCCAATGCAAATTTTCCCTTTATTTCTGCAGGGATAGTTATCCTTCTTACTGTGCTTGTCAAACCATAACAGCATCCTGTTCTGTAATTCAAATTGTCCCTTGTGGCAACTCAATTTATTGTTCCCTAAGTTTGAGATTTTCGTATTAAAATGGGGATCATTTCGCTGAGAGTCTCTTACGTTCTCATGCAGATTGTCTGATTGTATTTTGATAATTCCTATACACTCCCTAATACTCGGTCTTGAGAGGAAGTCTGCTACAACATTGTTTTCTCCAGCTATGTGGCTTATGATTAGATTGTACTCCTGTATTTCCAGTGACCAGCATAAAAGTCTTTGATTAACGTGTCCCTGATTTGACAAGAATGATAGAGGTTTATGGTCTGACATTAAATGTATGGGAAAACCAAGAACTATTGGGCAGAATTGGCATAGGGCCAGGACGATAGCTAAGAGTTCTTTTTCTATGGTACTATAGTTTCTTTGTGCCCCTTGGAGTTTTGTGCTGAAGAATGCAATGGGCTTCATGCCATCTTCCACTTCTTGTTGTAAAACCGCACCCACAGCCTCATCTGAGGCATCAGTGAGTAGGAAGAAGTCAAGACCAAGACAGGGGGATTACTTAATATCTTCTTTATATGCTCAAAGGCTGTCTGACATTCCCAGGACCATATAAACTTCTTGTCCTTCTTGGTGAGTTCAGTGATAAGTGACAATATTCCTGATAAATTAGCAATGAATGGGCGGTAAAAGTTCATTGCATCATTAAATGATCTAACTTGTTTCACATTGGTTGGAAGTTGTAAATTCATGATGGCTTTTACATTTTCGGGATCGGGTTGTAGCCCTTCCTTTGATAGAATATGACCTAGGTAGGTTACTTGAGGTATGGCAAGTTTGCATTTAGATGGTTTCATGATGACATTGCGTTCGTGAAACTTTTTAAACAGCCACTCCAAAAGCTCCATGTGTTCCTCACATCTTTTGGAATATGCCAGGACATCGTCCTGAAATACATAAATACCTTGCGCGAGGCGTTCATATAGTATGTCGTTCATGAAGACCTGAAAAATTTGGATAGAATTCTTCGCACCCTGGGGCATACGAGTCAACTGAAATTTGCCCCATGGTGTTTGAAACGCGAAGCAGTGGCGTAATTTGGGTGAAATCGGGAGTTGATAATAGCCAGAGTTCAGGTCGATGACACTGAACCAGGTATGCCTGTTCAAATCGTATAACAATTCATATATTTTCGGCATAGGAAAGTCTAATGCAGTTGTTGCATCATTTACCTTACGTAAATCTAATGTGACCCGTATGTCACCATCCCCTTTCCTAACCACATGAATCGGTGAATTCCAGTTTGATTTGCTGACTTCTATAATGCCTGCCTTTTTGTCCTGTTCAATTTTTTTCTTAAGGGCATCCGTATGTATTTTCGGGATTGGATATAGCCAGACAAATACAGGTTTCGATTGGTCTATTTGGAATTCAACCATGACGTTTTTAATACCTGTCAGGGCTTCAATTTCATCGGCAAAATTGACTTCGTATTTTGCAATCAAATTGTCCAGTCTGATTTTATGATGACTGTCCAGATTTTCACTTTCTATTTGGCTTAGGAGAATGTTATTTGCTACAACTATTTCTTTTTGCATGCTATCGCGAAATTCAAATTTCACGCCTCCAATAATGTCACTGCCCAGAATGCCCTGATAATTCCGATTAGGTAGTGGGTGAATGATAAACATTCTAACACAAAAGGTTTTCTCACCTATTTTAATATCAGTTAACACAGCCTCAGTTAGGTGTTTGTCGTTTATGCCTGAGAGAGTAACATTTTCCGGTATATATGAAACCCATCTGGCTAATTTTTTAGCCGTGTCTGCATGTAATATACTAATCTGAGATCCTGTGTCGATTATCATAGGGATTTTCTCTTTCCGATTTTAACCATGATGATGAATAAATCATTTTCGCGGTTAGCACGGACAATGTTCGACACTATATATTTAGACTGGGTAGTGTCCGATCTGTACCCAATCCTTAATAGTTTAAATGGCAATTGTGTTGTGAGTGACATACTTTTTTTGCATTTCGAGCAACGAATTTCTCTTTTCATCCTATTCTGAGGCTTTCTTTCGTATTTTTGATTCTGCTGTAATCTTACTATGTCTTTTCGTTGATTATCTATAATTTGTTTAAGTTCATCTATTTTTGCGTCAGTGGATTTCTGATTTTCCAACATTTGTTGGGTGATGGGCGCAACCTCACTGTTTATGGAAGCTTTGCTTGATTCAGTTTTATTTGTTTGTTTTTCCAAGCCCATAGTTTCCGCTTTTGTGGCAATTAATATGGCTTCCTGGAACGACAATCGTTCCTTGCATGTCAGCAACATTTATGCTGATGGAATGACAGTTTCTGAGAAGTGTGACAATAATAATTTATCTTTTTCTTTTTCAAATATACTATTTTTTCTTGCCATCTTATCTAACAAAAGTTACAGCCTGTTCGTGTAATTGCGAATTGATTCTTGATCATTCTGTTTAGCTTGAAAAAATTTAAGTTCCGTGAATTGCAAATCTTCTTTTACTTGAAACAAATCAAAAATACGGTTTTTTAGTTCATTGTATGAGCTAATCTTAAACAGGGTGTGATTATTGAATACAGTTGCCGCTCGACCTTTGATTTTAGTACAGAGGATCCCTAAGGTGACTATGTCATGCCACCCTCTTATAGTTGCTGCGGTTTCTACAGCATCTAAAAACGCATGCACGTTAGTTGATCCCTCTTCCCCGGAAAAGGTAGGAATCATGTTCGTAAATCCTACTATAGCGTCACTCCTGATCGTTATCTGCGAAATCGCATCGCTTTCTGCCTCTTTATTTAGTTCGGGCGCCATTGTGATATTCCAACAAGAAATTTTTGTTGAATTTTTAGATTAATTATCGTAAGAGAAAAAGAAAGGACGGGTCCTAGGCAGATTACTTAAATATGACAGGTGATTTAATTACAAATGAATGATTATAATAAGAAATGAATAATAAAGTCAAGGATTAAATAAGTAAAGAGAAGCTTAAATTCCTTCACAAACATACTGATTGGAGGTAAATAGATCAGAATAAATATTTTAAGTAAATAGAAATCAGATCAGCATTGTCATTTCAGAGTTATTAATATCGATGAAATAAGAACCAGCATCAGTTCAAGTGAAACCCACTTCATGACAAGTCGCTATTTATGCAGTCGGGAAAAAGTGAGATAAGTTAGGGTACTTATGGACTCGCATTCTCGCTGGCGTCATCTGTAGTCGGCAGCTATAGTCGGCATCTCTGGCGTCTATGGTCGGCGATCAGGACCAGTCTGACTGCGAATCCGAAAGCCCTCCCTTATATATTTCTCACAAGAGTAGTACTGCACTATCAAGCATTCCGGCTTCTCATTGGTTCAAGATGCTGTTGATGGTGCCGCCATCTGTTGGCGGAATTCCTAAACAGTTCACTTTCACAAAAGGCACAGCGTTAGCTACACACGATGGCCACGATCCACTACGTTAGCCTTTCTCCTGGCCACGTGGTGGATCGAAAAGGAAACACAAGTTTTCGAATCCTTCGAAAAGGACGAATGTCACAATATGCCCCGTTATGCATGAAGAGCACACTAGAACGTTCACTATAAGGAGAGCACACTCTATGAACATGTTCCAGGCGGGGGGGGGGGGGGGGAGCAGTTTAGAACAGGATTCCATAACATCAAATCTACGAGACACTGATGAGACAGGCGCAGTTCCCAGGGACAAATAACGTCAAAAATACACACCGAGCTGCACACCTTTTCCACTTGGATTCCTGAGGTAGGGGTCCTTGACCAATCATCCAGCATTCAAACAGTAACAACTGCCACAAACTAGAGATTCCAGTGTCGCGCGTTGATCGCTAGTTCTCATCAGTTACCTGTTTAG